>LR990971.1:13091141-13691141 GCA_905163465.1 Craniophora ligustri | reverse complement strand
GTTGATGTATTCACTACTTTTTAGAAAACGCTCTTTGTGTTTTTAAGTACTGATTTTATAGTTCACAAAACATTACCTTTGACAAAGAGGTTACTGTCGTATCGGGGAGCACTTACGTAATCGACAAGCGCATTAACATTGACAGCGATATGGAAAAGTGGCGAAAACCTGGTTAAAAGTCTCTGCTTCGAATTTCTGGGTAAATATCATAATAGAAACTGATCTAAACTTCGTTGCTATTACAAAAACACACTTGCTACAAATCGGCTTCTACTCCGCGTGTTGCGGGTTCAATCCCCACACGAAACAGATATAATTATGTGCCGATGGCCTAAAGCTTGTTGTTCCGAATATACTTATTGATTTTTGACATTACGCGAATATTAGACATTGGAATATAACAAACTTTTTACGGTGGTGTAAGGATCGAAAACATCGAGATTAAAATAATACCATAGTTTTATGTTTATGATAATACATATATTACATTTAGTAGGTATATAAATTACTAGCTGACCCAGCAAACGTTGTTTTGCCACATTATAGGGGTTGGTGGACTACCCCTAACTTTTAGGGGGATGAAAAATAGATGTTGGCCGATTCTCATAGATACCGGATAAGCACAAAAAAATTCATCAAAATCGGTCAAGCCGTTTCGGAGGAGTATGGCAACGAAAACTGTGACACGAGAATTTTATATATTAGATAATGCATTTTACAAAGAATCCTTACCATATACATACACACACACACACACACACACACACACACACTCACACACACACATAGGTAAGTAATGCAAATATAATTACGGGACTTCCTGCGGAACCCTCAATTCATCCCCAATTCCTATGGGAATGTCTTATTTATAAGGCTCTAAGGGTCGAGCCTATAAATATAAGCGGCTGTGACTCTTGTGGCCTCCTCACCTTATTAAAATGAAAACTAAATTAGGTTTATGTTACACGATGCGGCTCATCGTTTTCCCAGCAGGCGCCGCGCAATGGATATGTCATCAGTATGATTACATGCGGTCATAATAATATTTAATAAATGTTTTATTAAAACACGCCCTTCTATAAACTAACGACTCCCATTCTAAGTGGAGACTAATGCCCAGGAGTGGGGGAAATCGATGAGACGGAGTATTAGTTGCCTGTAAAAATAATCATAATGGATTTATAATATAACTAGATTTCGTTCACGGCTTCCCTCACGTGATATCTTGGTAAAAACAATGCTATGTCCTATAACTATATTGTGTGATTGGGTAACAAGCATGTAAACATCCAAATGTCATCATCAACACTGTTGACTTTGTTGCGTGTTTGTTTTGTTGTTAAATATTTTAGGCGTACTTAGTGAGTACTAAGTACGCCTAAAATACTTTGGTAAGATACTATTATGTAGATGATAATAAGATAATTATGATAATAAGATATACATAGGGCATATGGCTGATTTTGTTATGAAAGAGTTAAGTATTGAAAAAAGAAAACATACCTATACATCTTAAGGTCCAATTCTATAAATTGTTATAAACTACTTTTGATCTACAACATCAGCAACTCCCTTACAAAGTGGACAAATTAATAGTTCTTATCATGTAAAGTTTATTATACATATAAACTTAGCTTATAATAAACTAGTCTATCGGACTTTAAGGTTAAACATGTGGTGATAGGTGTTATGGAAATATTTTGTGGGTATTTCTTTAAATTGTACCTGAAATAAAGTTTATTTGTGAATGATACACCTATAAAAGTAACCCTTAAAGAGGATTTCTATGTTTTTTCAATTTTGCTCTGTAATAGGTCTACCCTCGTATGACAAGCCGTAAGACAGATCTGACGGTTGATATGTCTGATAAGCGTGTTTATTCGTATCCTTTTATACAAATACAATAAAATAATACGATAAAAATATATACCTTCATTGCTTATAACTAGAATTCTCAAATAAGATGTTGATTTTTAAATAAACATTGATTGCCAACTGATTGTGTATTAGCACAGAAACAATATAACAATAAAATATACGTGATATATCACCACACTTGTATCCTCGGAGGGATAAGCAGAAAAGTAGTAATATAGTCTCACATTTTTTAGATTTACGTCCCATGTAATTTTGGGTGGGCCTAATGCCATTGACTCATCCAAACTCTTGCACCTGAGAATTTCGTAGTTATAACCTTATAACACTGGTCGATCTGGGAATCGATTCTAGGACCTCACGCTGCACAGTGATGTTTGCAACCCCTTGAACAACGAGGCAGTTTCTGTAAATAAAAGATATTTTTTATAGATTTCATAGCTAACATATTGATATTAGTTCAATCCCTTTCTTTCTGGTCCTTTACAAAATCCTACATTTCTTATTATTATTATTATTATTATATTGTATAAAAGGACCAAAATATAAACAAAAGGAAGAAAGCAATGGACATTTCAAATGAAAGGGTTATGTCATAAAAACACGCGTAAGAAGCGATGGCAGATTTCGGGAAGATTGGTAATTAGTGCGCTCCGCTGCCGGACGGTAGTGACATTTATTTTACTACTTTACTTTACGGTACTATTGTCTTTATGAAAACCTTATTCTGTGTTATAATCTTCTTAATTTATTCTTAATATTAAGCCAAGTGTATCAACCTAGATGCAGATTATATAAAAGAGATGAAAAAATATTATAAATATAAACGTCCTAAATAGATTATTCAAAGCAGTTCATTGCAGTATTTTTTTATTTAAATGCATCACATAACTTATATAATGACACATAAAACACTAGTAAAAAGTGAATAATGTACAAAGTTAGCCAGCGATATTAAAAATAATATTGTCGGGGAAGCCTATTGCCGTACCCCAGCACAAGTTTTAAATGTGAGCGTTTACTCAGGATTTTGATAAAAAAATATCACGATATGGGATTTGAACCCATGACGTCGTGCTTAGTAACTGATATTGGGGCAACTAGATCTTTGAGGCTCTAATAGGGTTGATGAAAATTATAATACGATTTTATGTATTGTTATTTTGTTCCTTAGTCGGGCAATCTAAACATATTAGAACTATTTTAAAATTGGTGTTGCTGTTTAAAAGTTATATTTTAAATTTAACTAAACATAAAATATTCATACAAACGCCCACGATAATAATATTTCAATATCATAACAAATCAAGGCGTATTTGATCTCCCTTTGTTATAAAAAAGACCAATAACTTTGTACCGAAGGACCAATCCTAGCTGCCAACCCTACTCCGGCGGAATACTTTTGACTTTTAATAAATTTCGTATGGAGCTGGTGATATTAAATATGGCGGTTCAAAGTAGCCAGAATATTGGAGCTTTCAAAATTTTACAAGGTTTCGAGATAGATAGATGAAAATGTACCAACCCGCAGTAGGCTAGCGTGGTGGACTATAGCCTAATCCCACTCAAATGAGAAGAGATGATGATGAAATGAAAATGTTGTGGAAATTTCCACTGCTGGGCTTCTTTGATTTGAAAAGTTGATCCAGAGCCCGTTGCTAGACTTTAAATGTCATCGAGTAAATGTATCAACTATGCAGATCACGAAGTATCCCTTCATCGTTTGGAGCATTATGATAAATGGGTATGGGGGTTTAAATGGATAGAATAACCCTTTTTCCGGAGTTCAGTGGATGAATGACTTATCTTATAGTGCGGGGTATTTCTTTGTTCAACCAAATAGTACTCATACATACGTAGTCCCTATACAATAGGTTATAGAAAGCGTTCGGTGACGATGTTGCGAATTTTATGATTTAGTTCACCCAAAAATTGCAAAACCCGTGTCCACGCATCAACTGCGTGACAGAGCAGACGGAGCAGCGGCGCGGGACGCGGGGCAGAGGGGAGCAGCCGGGCGCGCCAACGGTCGTTCATCCTGCGTCTGCGACACTCAGCTGACCGATCGCGGCGCGATCGCACGGACATTTCTCACGCGACGCTTCAACGTTCATATTGTAAATAGTCGAACCAAATTATAATTTATATCATACAGTCCACTTCAAGAAGTTTCATTTACGTCCTCTAAGGCCTATTCAACCCGCCTAAACAAGTTTTCACTTAAAAAAAAAAAAAATCCGGACATTATTACACAGCGCCATCTAGTTCCGTGGTAAGCAACGAGGCTTGTGTTACGGATACTAGATGGTTGATATACTACATATATACTTATTTTTTTGTACATACATACATATTACTTTGTTTTTATTTATTATATTATGTATGTATCTATGTATTTATTTTTGTATTTTGGTTAAATTAATATTATTCTTTACTTTATTTTCCCTTTCTTGGTTGCACCTACCGTTTTGTCTCTGCACCACTCTAAGGTTGACTGGTAAAAAATGCCTAAGGCATTAAGTCCGCCTTTGTACGCTTTTTTGTGCATAAAGTTTTAATAAATAATAAATAAATAAATATTATACATAGATACATCCATGACTCGGATACAAATGTTGACGCTCATCACACAAACATTTGTCCCTACCAGGATTCGAACCCGGGACCCATAGCACAGCAGGAAGCGTTAACTACCGCTGAGCTAAACGGGTCGTCAAATGTTTCTTTGTTTAATTCGCGGTTCAAAGTCATTAAATAATCGCCTTAATATTAAAAGAGTCTCAATAAACAAGGCACGTTCTTATTTGCATTAACGGGGATCTGGATTATGGCTGACAAAAATCGAATAAGCCCGAGGTCTGTCGTGCGCAGCGTGACAAAGCGGACGCGACGCTCGAGATGGCTTTTCTTGCTCGTGCAAGAAAGGGCATCCTGAGCGTTTAATACAAAAGGCTTTATGCCGTTATAAAGCCTGGTGATTGGAAGGTTCCGCATAATTAAACGATGACACGCTCGGTGCAGTGGCTGAGTAGCTTCAAAGCTACGAGTTACATGTTTGAGTATGCCCAGAATAAACATTGGTGCGGTGTACAGATAGTTGGCAAACAGTGTAAAGGAAGCCAATTTAATTGTGTTTGGAGCTATTACTGGTTTTTCTTCAAAATACCTTCTTTTTGGAATCGTGGATACAAAACTTTTGAGTTAGACTTTTGTGAACCCGGGTATTTTGTGTTATTAAACATTTCTAAAAATCAAAGTGTAACGTGCTCTTGAAGGCACAGGGGGGGGGGATAATGGATGGATGGTTTATCCATCCACAGATTGATCTGGATAACTCGGTTGATCAGCAATTATTTTTTATTTATTATTCATTAGATCGTAGCCAATACAACCAAAATACATGACTTCATGGCAGACAATGTTAAACTACGGACCACGAACTGTAATTACGATTGCTTGTTTTTGCATTCAATTTAATATCGTTACTATTACTGCTAAACTGTCTCATTAGTTAAGTGATTGTAAGTGTGATTGGTCCATGCATGCGAGGTCCCTAATTCGATTTTCGGTGTGATCGTTGTGTTTGTTGCGCCGCTCCTTCTACCTTAATTACTAGGAAGCAATAGAGACCAATATTTTTTGGGGTCTAGTAAGATTTGATAAACCTTGAAAAGAACGGATTCCTGCATATGAAATTTAAAAAAGAACTAAATTTCAGTAAAAAAGATGGCTGTGTACTGCCACCTGTGTTGAACCTCGTCATAGATTCTATTAAATCTAAATCAGACTGTAACACTGCAAAATCAAGGATACAATGTGTTTGTTCTCTAAATTGTATCGTCAATAATTATCAAAAATGTAGGATAGCTGTTAGTAATATAGGAACATTAAGATACCCAAGACTTCAGTCTATACCATGGATGCTCTTGATCTAGAGGATCTAAACCGTCAAGGTTAAGTATTATTAATACAGCGATAAACTCCGTCTGGAGTACCTACTATAATTTAATGTCTGATATTCGTGTAACTGTAAATCTATTATAAATCTCAGAAAACACAGACTGGTCAAAATATAATAAAAAATACATGCATGATTTATACTGAGACAGATTGCAAGAGGAAAGTATTGTATGAATTTATCGCTTCAAAGCGAGCGCTTTAATCTTAGTTTAAATCTATAAAAAGCTTCAAAAGGAACATTGTCATGTAGATTTCCCAGAACATGGCATAGACGTGTGAAGCGCTTTACTATAGCTTATAGTATGGCACTATACTGAGCGGTACAAATGCTTCACTATGGGAATAACTGAATAGGTAAACGTAAAAGTCATCTTAAATATTAAAGGTGAAAGATATGACACGTGAGGCAGTCTCCTTTTAAGAAAATATATATTTAAATATATCACCATCAACCCAACTACCCTGTTTGTCTAGTACATGTTGGGCTCGATTCCCAGGTCGAGAAAAGCATTATTAGGATTTTCTATAAAATTGAGTAGCAGCTTGGACTTTGGGCTCATGCCCGGTTGATGGCAATAGGCTCACCCCTTATTATATGGGACCCAAAATATATCGGCGAATTGTGGGTGTACATTGGTGCACCTCTTACTAACCATTAGGCGATGAATGATTTATTTACTGTAATTATAATGGTATAGTAAGAAGTAAAAAGTCACATTTGTAGCAGTAAGTAGGTCACTTAAATTTTAATTTTGCTAACCACGGTTATATTTAAAATTATATCTGCCAATTATGTGTTCTGTTCTTTCTTAAACAAGTGTTTGTTATCCCCACAATAACCATTTTTAATTAGCCACTTTCTCAATCTAAAACACAGTATATTTTTTATGTTTATAATTCAGCCAACACGCTTTATATTTATCCTTAAGTCCAAATTCCGGCCTTAATTGTACTAAAATATGATAAAAGGACCAAAATAAAAATAAACGTAATTACGTGTAATAGCCACATCTGGAGATAAGGCGGAATTTCTGCGAGTTCCCCTTAGGGATAAGGGAAGCGGCGTCGCCTTAATACCGGTAATGAGGTCGTACTGATTTGATTGTAGGTATGATTACGGCTCATTCACCGTGCCGGGTCCACAAAGGAAGCGCGTTGATAAGAGCCCAACACCGGCCACGTCAGAGGTGTCCTCGCTTTTGTATTCCAAATTTATTTATACCCGACGAATCTATCAGTTTTATGTAGATATTTGTATCCAATCTTCTTTTTTATAAATTTGATTATTTATTTCCATCCTATTTTAAGAAATCGATGAGTATACAAACTTGCATCCCCTTTTTCGTGATTAAGACTATCCTACGTTATTCCTTGGGACTCAAACGGTCTTCTCTACACAACATTTCATCTAAATTGGTTCAGCAGTTTAAGAGTGAAGAGGTAACAGACAGACAGACATGCTTTCGCATTTATATTATTAAATTAGTATGCATTAGGATGGAAGTAGCAATCAAATAATAATATATCTGGACATTATGAAACGTTGAGTTCGGAATAAAGTCATTGTTATACCTATATTGTTATACCCTACGGGTCCAATATAATAACGGGTCCAGGATGTTGATGGGGCTGCCCCGTTTCTGCAGTGCATCTGATATGTTCGCAGGTCGATGGTTTCCATGCCATCGTCAGGCAAAAATCTGCGTCATTGCTCTGCAGATTGCGGGCCAGCTCCAACTTCATCCTGAAGACCATAGCGGGAGGTTCGACTCGCCTCTGTTGGGTGATGTTGTTCTTTATGCAGAACAACAATCTTGTTAAAAAATAGATTCTATACTCTTTACTAACATAGGTAAATAAGTTTCTTGTTTACTAACACATATGGATGATACTTATCTGAATTAAAGATTATTATTATTATTATTATAGATGTCAAAGCCGACTTACTAACATACTGATTCCCGTGACCACTGATGGAGTGGAGTCTGAACGTCGTGATAAAATCCGTAATAAGTAGTTTTAATTTATATCATATTAAATTAACACGAGTTTATGTCTAGATAGCAATAGATTTTTTTTGAATAGAAAAACTTGCCTTAAATATACTTACATAAACTCATGACTGACATTCACCTTATGAATTCCTTTCGTCAATCACCAACCCACACCTCGCAACATAATCTTTCCTTATAATGATTAGTAAACCTATTGCATCTTTGTTCCAGGTCTTCCAAACGACCTGTCCGTGTCCTGGCACCAGTACCCCTACAGCCTGGGCATCGTGTTCTGCAAGCTCCGAGCGTTAATATCTGAAGCGTAAGTTGTACTCTAGATATCAATATATCCAGACATTATAACAATACCATCTAGTTCCGAGGTAAACAACGAGACTTGTGTTACGGATACTAGTTGGTTGATATACTACATATACACTTTCTTTTTGTAAATACATACATATTATACATAGATATATCCATGACGCGGATACAAATGTTCATGCTCATCACAAAAACATTTGCCCCTAGGTATTAATTAATTATACATATAAGATTATTGTTATTAGTAGCTGACCCAGCAAACATTTTTTTACCATATTTTGGGAGTTGGTAGTAGAAGGGTGAAAATTTATAATTATAAGTATTTTGTGATGCCAAATGATAAAAAAAATACAAAAAAAAATTGTCCAAAAAAAAGGAATAAAAATCTGGTGAGGGACATCCTTACCTGTCACTAAGGGGTATAAAAAATACGACCGATTCTCAGACCTACCAAATATACATACAAAATTTCATAATAATCCGTCTAGCCGTTTCAGAGGAGTTCAGCGAAAAAAACCGTGACACGAGATTTTTATATGTGAGATTAAGCGTGGATATTCAGGATGCTATTGAGTACGTTGTTATACTGAACACGCAGAGCTTTGTATGGATGCAGCGTAGGTATCACTAACCCACAGACTGCACGAGTAAAAACACTGGTGGTATGCTCTGAAAATGGTAATTTTGACTTGCGTCGTTGCGTAAGTTTGCAAATGCAAATTTGCAGATCAGTGCCATTATTACCTCGGACCACTTCGCCCTGCGTTCCCCTTCTACGTGCAGGTCATAATTCAGATCATGAGTGACACAGTGACTCTGGGTTTTGGGTTCCTTGGTTTTGGGTTCGCTTCCCAGGTCGAGCAAAGTGCTATTGGGTTTTGCTTGAAATTCTCACTAGCAGCTCGGAGTTTGTCTTCGCCCCCTTTTACATGGGACCTAAAACATATCGGCGAGATGTGGGTGTACATTAATACACCTCTGCCTAACCCTTCGGGGACGACAGGCGTGATGGTATGTTAGATACCGGCGTATTATTTATAGTCACATCTGGCACGTTCTAGGAACTGCATTATTCACAATTAAGTGTTTTCTGGGAAGGCTTCATATTTGCCGGGAGATCTGTTGCAAACGATTCGTAAAACCGGATTCATGGAACTTTACTCAACTCTTGTCCATCCAATGGTTGTTTGAAAGAAATTGCTCTTAGCAATAAGACCGCCAGTTGTACTGTTTTACTCTATGTACCTATTTCATATTGTTGTCTTTTCTGGTTATGTATGTACAATAAAGAATATTCTATGTTCTTCTATCTATCTACCTAAATTACATATTGATTACGAAACTAATCTGGGATTATGTAATTACAAATGTTTATAAATGAAACTCGGAGCGTAGAACCAAGCACTCAGCAATGATCATACTGCTTGTCGTTAAAATAAATTTACACAACATATTAATACACAAATCAATTAAAATTTAATAAATGTTGGTCTAGTGGTCGCACGGTGTGACTGTCGCGAAAGAGGTCCTATGTACGATTTCCAGGTCGTGATAAGTGTTATTGGGTTTTTATAGGAAATTCTCAGTTCGCCACGTATTACATGGGACCTAACACATTTCTACCGGCGAAATGTGTGTGTGCATTACAGTACACTTCTGCCTAACCCTTCGGGGACAACGTGATGGTATGGTAAAATAATATTTGTTTTTACTCATATCGGATCCTTAACAACAAACATGGTCACGGTCATATTTCAATAATAATAGAATGGATGCTGTAAAAATCCGAAACGTCGGAATTAAAATTGGTTTTAATGTCTTAGGACGGCCGCAAACATTAAAAATCATTTCAAATCATTACTGGGTCAATAGACGTCCACTTGGTACAAGGCTCGAGCGGATCTAAATTTAAATTTCTGTGCATGTGCGGCGGGCGCGCCTAAATGTACGCGAGCGCTGCTTTGGGATGATGTGATTAGGTTTTTCCGTTCTTACGATCCGAATGCACTGAACCGAACGTTAGGTTTAGGTTCTTTTTCTGTTCGGAAAAAATAAGAATAATGTGCGCCTTGTTGAATATTTTGTATGTAAGCAGAGCATTAAGATTTCCGAAACTGAAATCCTGATCAGGAAACCTAATTCGGAAACCGAACGGTTGTGCCCAGCCTTAATTTCGCTTAAGTTAAAAAATACAGTATTTAATGTAAGTTCATTAAATACTGTATTCAAAAATAAGAATATTACAAATAGTAAAAAAATTTACGTCCTCATAAATTAAGCCCACACTCAATTTGACCAGCTGATATAATGCTTTAAAGCCCTCCAAGAACTACGCCCATTCAATCTTTCGCTTACACAATGTTTTTTAATGCATAACATATTGAAAAACTGAACTCAAAAAGGCCCTTTTAATATAAATAACGTCCATTGAATTCTCTCTACTGTAAACGACTGAGTTTTTATTAATCATTGATGTATTACGTTGTTAAATTATGTATTCATAGTCCAACGAACCGAGGTTTTAATCAAAGGGAGAGTGCAGTTTGCGTTGCTTACCAGTGTGTAAATTATGACAACGGCAACGGCCCATTTTTCCCTCTAAATTCTTTTTGTTACATACATTTGTTAACAATTAATATACATTTGTAAATAATATTGGTATTGGTGGCGTCGGTATCGTTGGCGTCGGTATTGGTAGTTTCAGTAATGGTGACGTCGGTATTGGTGGCGTCGGTATTGTAGGCGTCGGTATTGTTGGCGTCGGTATTGTTAGCGTCGGTATTGAAAGTAAAGAAAGAAAGAAAACAAAATTTATGTATAAAGGACACCCGAGTACACAGATAGAATAAAAAAAATATATTGATGGCGTCAGTATTGGTGGAGTCGGTGTTGGGGGCGTCAGTATTATTGGCGTCGGTATTGATGGCGTCGGTATTGTTTGCAACAGTATTGGTAGCGTCGGTATTGGTGGCGTCGCTATTGGTGGCAACGGTATCGTCGGCGTCGGTATTGATGGCGTCGATATTGTTAGCGACGGTATTGCTGGCGTCGGTATTGATGGCGTCGGTATTGTAGGCGTCGGGTTGGTTGGCGTCGGTATTAATGGCATCGGTATTGTTGGCGTCAGTATTGGTGGAGTCGGTATTAATTGTATGTATTGTTGGCGTTGGTATAGTTGGCGTCGTATTGGAGACGTCGGTATTGAAAGCAACAGTATAGTTGGCGTTGGTATTTATGGCGTCGGTATAAATGGCGTCGGTATTGGTGGCGTCGGTATTGGTGGCGTCGGTATTGGTGGCGTCGGTATTGGTGGCGTCAGTATTGGTGGCGTCGGTATTGGTGGCGTCGGTATTGGTGGCGTCGGTATTGGTGGCGTCGGTACTGGTGGTGTCGGTATTGGTGGCGTCGGTATTGATGGCGTCGGTATTAGTGGCGTCGGTATTGATGGCGTCGGTATTGGTGGCGTCGGTATTGATGGCGTCGGTATCGTTGGCGTCGGTATTGTTGGCGACGGTATTGTTGGCGACGGTATTGCTTGCGTCGGTATTGTAGGCGTCGGGTTTGTTGGCGTCGATATTGATGGCGCCGGTATTGTTAACGTCGGTATTGTTGGCGTCAGTATCGTTGGAGTCGGTATTGATGGCGCCGGTAGTGGCAGCGTCGTTATATCGGGCATTGGTAATCTTGGCGTCGCTATTGTAGGCATCGGTTTTGTTGGCGTCGGTATTGTAAGCGACGGTATTGCTGGCGTCGGTATTGGTGGCGTCGCTTTTGATGGCGTCGGTATTGAAAGTGTCAGTATTGTTGGCGTTGATATTGAAAGCGTCGGTATTGTTGGCGTCGTTATTGGTGGCGTCGGTATTGGTGGAGTCGGTATTGGTGGCGTCGGTATTGATGGCGTCGGTATTGTAGGCGTCGGGTTGGTTGGCGTCGGTATTGATGGCATCGGTATTGTTGGCGTCAGTATTGGTGGTGTCGGTATTAATTATATGTATTGTTGGCGTTGGTATAGTTGGCGTCGTATTGGAGACGTCGGTATTGAAAGCAACAGTATAGTTGGCGTTGGTATTTATGGCGTAGGTATTAATGGCGTCGGAATTGGTGACGTCGGTATCGTGGCCGTCAGTATTGGTGGCGTCGGTATTGGTGGCGTCGGTATTAGTGGCGTCAATATTGGTGGCGTCGGTATTGTTGGCGTCGGTATTGATGGCGTCGGTATTGGTGGCGTCGGTAATGGTGGCGTCGGTATTGGTGGCGTCGGTATTGGTGGCGTCGGTAATGGTGGCGTCGGTATTGGTGGCGTCGGTATTGGTGGCGTCGGTATTAGTGGAGTCGGTATTGGTGGCGTCGGTATTGATGGCGTCGGTATTGTTAGCGTCGTTATATCGGGCATTGGTAATCTTGGCGTCGCTATTGTAGACACCGGTTCTGTTGGCGTCGGTATTGATGGCGTCGGTATTGATGGCGTCGGTATTGATGGAGTTGGTATTGTTTGCAACAGTATTGGTAGCGTCGGTATTGGTGGCGTCGCTATTGGTGGCAACGGTATCGTCGGCGTCGGTATTGATGGCGTCGATATTGTTAGCGACGGTATTGCTGGCGTCGGTATTGATGGCGTCGGTATTGTAGGCGTCGGGTTGGTTGGCGTCGGTATTGATGGCATCGGTATTGTTGGCGTCAGTATTGGTGGAGTCGGTATTAATTGTATGTATTGTTGGCGTTGGTATAGTTGGCGTCGTATTGGAGACGTCGGTATTGAAAGCAACAGTATAGTTGGCGTTGGTATTTATGGCGTAGGTATTAATGGCGTCGGAATTGGTGACGTCGGTATCGTGGCCGTCAGTTTTGGTGAAGTCGGTATTGGTGGCGTCGGTGTTGATGGCGTCGGTATTTATGGCGTCAGTATTGATGGCGTCGATATTGTTAGCGTCGGCATTGTTGGCGTCAGTATTGGTGGAATCGGTATTGGTGGCGTCGGTATTGTTGGTATCTGTACTGTTGGCATCCGTATTGTTTGCGTCGGTATTGATGGCGTCGGTATTGATGGCGTCGGTATTGATGGAGTCGGTATTATTAGCGTCGGCATTGTTGGCGTCAGTATTGGTGGAGTCGGTATTGGAGTCGTCGGTATTGATGGCGTCGGTATTATTGGCGTCGGTATTGATGGCGTCGGTATTGAAAGTGTCAGTATTGTTGGCGTCGGTATTGATGGCGTCGGTATTGTTAGCGTCCTTATATCGGGCATTGGTAATCTTGGCGTCGCTATTGTAGGCATCGGTTTTGTTGGCGTCGGTATTGATGGCGTCGGTATTGTTAGCGTCGTTATATCGGGCATTGGTAATCTTGGCGTCGCTTTTGTAGGCATCGGTTTTGTTGGCGTCGGTATTGATGGCGTCGGTATTGTTAGCGTCGTTATATCGGGCATTGGTAATCTTGGCGTCGCTTTTGTAGGCATCGGTTTTGTAGGCGTCGGTATTGATGGCGTCGGTAATGATGGCGTCGGTATTGTTAGCGTCGTTATATCGGGCATTGGTAATCTTGGCGTCGCTATTGTAGGCATCGGTTTTGTTGGCGTCGGTATTGATGGCGTCGGTATTGATGGCATCGGTATTGATGGCGTCGGTATTGTAAGCGTCGGCATTGTTGGCGTCAGTATTGGTGGCGTCGGGATTATTGGCGTCGGTATTGATAGCGTCAGTATTGATGGCGTCGGTATTGATGGCGTCGGTATTGTTAGCGTCGGCATTGTTGGCGTCGTTATATCGGGCATTGGTAATCTTGGCGTCGCTTTTGTAGGCATCGGTTTTGTTGGCGTCGGTATTGATGGCGTCGGTATTGATGGCGTCGGTATTGATGGCGTCGGTATTGTAAGCGTCGGCATTGTTAGCGTCGGCATTGTTGGCGTCGGTATTAGTGGCGTCGCTTTTGATGGCGTCGGTATTGAATGTGTCAGTAGTGTTGGCGTTGGTATTGAAAGCGTCGCTATTGTTGGCGTCGCTATTCGTGGCGTCGGTATTGGTGGCGTCGGTATTAGTGGAGTCGGTATTGGTGGCGTCGGTATTGGTGGCGTCGGTATTGTTGGTATCTGTACTGTTGGCGTCGGTATTGTTGGCGTCGCTATTCGTGGCGTCGGTATTGGTGGCGTCGGTATTAGTGGAGTCGGTATTGGTGGCGTCGGTATTGTTGGTAGCTGTACTGTTGGCGTCCGTATTGTTGGCGTCGGTATTTGTGCTTTCGTTATTCTTGGCATCGGTATTGATGGCGTCAGTATTGGTGGCGTCGGTATTGTTAGCGTTGGCATTGTTGGCGTCAGTATTGGTGGAGTCGGTATTGGAGTAGTCGGTATTGGTGGCGTCGGTATTATTGGCGTCGGTATTGATGGCGTCGGTATTGGTAGCGTCCCTATTGATGGCATCGGTATTAAAAGCGTCAGTATTGTTGGCGTCGGTATTGATGGCGTCGGTATTGTTAGCGTTGGCATTGTTGGCGTCAGTATTGGTGGAGTCGGTATTGGAGTAGTCGGTATTGG
The DNA here is from genome assembly GCA_905163465.1 of Craniophora ligustri. Taxonomy (NCBI): domain Eukaryota; kingdom Metazoa; phylum Arthropoda; class Insecta; order Lepidoptera; family Noctuidae; genus Craniophora; species Craniophora ligustri. The sequence goes on along the minus strand of LR990971.1, from coordinate 13,676,459 downwards.
TGGCGTCGGTATTATTGGCGTCGGTATTGATGGCGTCGGTATTGGTAGCGTCCCTATTGATGGCGTCGGTATTAAAAGCGTCAGTGTTGTATGTGTTGGTATTGAAAGCGTCGGTATTGTTGGCATCGCTATTGGTGGCGTTGGTATTGGTGGCGTCGGTATTGGTGGCGTTGGTATTGGTGGCGTCGGTATTGGTGGCGTCGGTTTTGGTGGAGTCGGTATTGGTGGCGTCGGTATTGTTGGCGTCAAAATTGATAGAGTCCAGTATCGGTATTAGAGTATTTATTATTTATTTATTTATTTATTTAAAAAGTAAGAAAGCCGTTTATTTACGACCTCGCAGGGTTCGATATTGCTGTAAATAACAAAATAATATTTAAAAAAATAACAAAATGAAGCATTTTATATGTAAGCATACCTATATGTACACTGAATACTAACCAACACCGCACGAGGCCAAAAAACGATCCATATCTCAGCATATTGCTGCAACACTTATAAATTAATGCTGCAGCGCTGGTTGTCACATAGTATCATTTATTGTTGTGGGAAGTCAACTATAAGGAAATATTCCGACATATGGAGCTATTAAACGATATTTACACACATTTAAACTGATAAAGTTAGATCAAAAGCGTTGATATACCTAGTCGTTAAGTTATTGAATTTTTTTAAGGTTTAGCATAACTTATTTTGATTTTTTCCGGTAAACCTTCTACGGAGTATTAGAAATCTTTAAAAAAAAAGATCAATGAATTTAATGAAGCCGTTTCCAAGTTATGCCGCGACCAAGGGAAATAGGGATTCATTTACATTTATAGAAGGTTACTTCTGGACTTCAGCATTATGTAAAGTTATATGTTCAAGGTTTTAGTTAAAATCCATCTGGCATATTGTATAAAAATCACGTATTTCACTTATAAACTACGCGGAATATTATAGCGCACCGGGCATCGTAAGCCAGCTGCGCTTTCTTGCATATTAATAAAAGTGGCAGCTTCGAAGCAAGATCTATAAAACAGTAGCAATAAATCTGGGACAGTAAACATTTGTATGTGGTTCGATTGTATGTATATGAGAATCTTGCAAATGAATTCGGAGTCTTACTTAAATAACAAATACTAAGTATATATATCAAGTTTTTTTTAAAACCACTTAGTTGGCAAACATAAATTAAGGGAGTTACTACTTTGACAGTAAATGGCAACCCTGTGCTGTCAGAATACTCACTAACAAGCTCTGGTAACCTTACTCACTTGGAGAAATATAACTATTATTGTTTCACTGCGGTCTTCTGTAAGACGGAGGTTTTAAAATTCAAATAATTGAAGACAGAAAAAAGACCGATGACAAATTGTTATTGCATGGCACATTGTTTTTTTAAAATTTCCTATGGCAGTTATGAAAAAAAATGGGACGGTATTTATAAAAATCCATCAAGCTGTCAAGCCGTTGAATAATAATATAATCCGTCCAGAATTGGATAAAACTAGACAATTATGGAGCGCCTGGTCACCTACCAGGCTTGCCTGCTTAGCTTACCCTTACTCCTCCATACCATAACAGGGCAATAATCGGATTGTCAATAGTAATTAATAAATCGAGATCTATTGAGAGAATTTCTTAGGCATGTGAGTTTTCTCACGATACACACAAAACTTTCCGAAAAGTCAGTGGTGTGTGAGTTGGCTTCAAACATGAGACTTTTGAATTTACCAGTCCAATGGTCACAATCACAACACTAGGCTACCAAAGCTCTAAAATAAATATATCGCGGTAAAATCCGTAAAAAGTTTTATTTCAATCTCTAGTATTTTTGTAAGAAATTGATACGATCCCAGTTGTATTTATTTATTTCATTAAATCTTTGCAGATTTGGGGTTTACTTGTAGGTAAACCACAAGCGTCTACAAACAGGTTATTGTTACAATCTTTGCAAAGAAAAACATAATAGGTATACTAGGTTACATTATCATAGCTTGGGGTTCAATGTTAAACGGACCTGTCCTGTGGATACAATTTTATTTACTGCATCCGTGAACAGGTACAACTGAGCTGTAGGTAGCCTAGCGGTGTGACCAGTGGACTGAGATGTCAGAGGTCTCGAGTTCAAACCCAAAGAACGCACCACTAACTTTTCAGAAGTCATGTATGTATTTATCACATACCCAAACGGTGAAGGAAAACATCGTGAGGAAACCTGCTTACTTGAGAGATTTTCTCGATAGCATGTAATGATTGCCAACCCGCAGTAGGCTAGCTGATGGTTTATAGCCTAATCCTTTTCAAATAAGAGGAGTCCCGTGCCCAGCAGTGGGACAATAATGGGTTGATAATAAAACAGGTACATGTCACATGTAATGAGTTTCGGATCATGAGGACCCGTTGCCGTCGTTGTATTATAAAGACAAAATCCAGCAGCCCATTTACTGTCAATCTATTTATCTTTTGGTGTATATTTCGGACAAAGGATTAGCAAGTCTACCGAACACGCTCTCCTGAAAGCGACGCGGACGAGTGTTTTGAAACCCACTATCTCTATCTCCGATCGTGGTCACAAGCAGACATTCTGCATCATCACATTCAACAGTCTGCTTGTGACCACGATCAGTGCAATCTGGTCGAAACGTCAAGCATTTAAAAGGTAGATTCGCGTTAATTCCCGTGTAAAATAATGTATTATAATGCAACGCGAAAGTTTAAAAGTTGCATATATACTGTCTGTTCCTAATGTACCTTTTTGAGAGAAATAAACTAATTATTATTATTATTGTTATAATATGTCTTAATTAATTTATTAATAGTTAGTTACCCGCTTAGCTATGTAACTTATTTACTTACTTTTACTTAAACTAAAACGTTGATTGTTTCTGTCACCCGATACGAGGCAACATCTATAAAAGCTATAGGTTTTCACGAGAAACCTGTGATCCAGTTTGACAATTGACATGTAACCTGTTTTATGGAGCTCTTTACTACATTCTAAGAACTAATAAGCTAGTGCGAGCTCGTCAATTTGTAACAAACAGTTACTCTTGTACTACAACTGTGAAACTTTCAATTTGAACTAACAGATAGTTTAATTAAATACCATTTCCTTTGACTCAACTTGTGCTGTTCAATTTAACTTCTGATGGCCTTTATTAAATCGCTAACACATTACATCGGCGTTACTTCTTGAAATTGTAAATAACCTCTGACCTATAATAACCTTTGCTGTGCTCTTGAAATTCGACCCTAAGGGGGTAAAATAATATATAATAAGTTATTTTCAAAGTTAGATATTTTGTTAAAAGTTTTTGGTTCGAAATAATTAAACACATATATCGGGATTTTTATCGACCCTCTAAGAGGGTGAAATAGGGGTTGAAAGTTTATATGAGAAGTCCGTTATTTTTAAAGTAAGAGGAATGAATAATATTCAAGTTCCTCAGCAAAAAATTATGCATACTTATTTCGTCTTTTTTGGAAATTCAACTCATAACGGGCGAAATGAGGAGATACTAGCGTTAAATTACGCGGGCGAAGCTGCGAGCAACAGTTAGTATTATATAAGTTTCAATAATGTAGAGTATCATGTCTTTTTTGACATTTCATTGACATATATGGTATCAAACAAGTGTCTAACAATATTTTTGACTTTTATTTGACATTGCCGGAATCGAGAATTTCTTAAAAGAGGATGAAATAACCAGATTGATGATACTGCAGATTGAATACAATTACTTATTCTAAGTAGACGAAGCGCGGGTAATAGCTTTATATCTATGTACCTATATCTAACAATTATATCGAATTAAATAAATGTATATTGAGAGAGGTCCATTACTGTAAGACTGTTTACTGTTTACTGTTTACTGTTTACTGTGTACTTGTCCTATCTCCCCTCCGTTCAATAATACATTAAGTTTATTGAACATTTCTTATTAAAGGCTGTCATTTCACAAAGTCGTACCGTAAAGATACTATGGAGGGAAGGAGGTGAATCCCTCCATTTGAAAAGGAGGATCCTCCGACCAGGCGAGGTGTTGTGCCTGGCGGGCTACTGCCCGCCGGATGATGTTGGGTGGTTGTATATATACAATCTCGCGTGCAAATGTCACTTGCGCGATGTAGAATTACTTGCGTCATCGCGCTGAGTTCGTAGTTCTTATGTGGCGAGATAGATGTCGCTACAATACTAATAAAATAAAGTCTCGTTGGTCTAGTGGTCGTACAGTGCGACTACCGAGAAAGAGGTCTTCGGTTCGATTCCCAGGTCGAGCAAATTGTTATTGGGTTTTTATATGAAATTCTCAGTAGCAGCTCGAAATTTAGATTCGTGCCCGGTTGGTAGCAATAGGCTCTCCTCTTATTACTTGGGACCTAAAACATACCGGCGAAATGTGAGTATACAATAATACACCTCTGCCTAACCTTTCAGAGTCGATAGGCGTGATGGTATGTATGTATAAAATAAAGTGGAAAAGTTTGATTTTTTGTACCTATGATGCTCTAATCTCGAGAACTATCAGTCCGATTTGAAAAAATATTTCTATATAAAATAGCCTACTCGTTTAAAGAACTTTCGGGCTCTTTAAAATAATGGTACGTCCTATATGAGCAGAGCAGCAATGAAAACGAATGCCAACGGGGAAATGTTATCCACTCTCTATTATGTGAAGCAGACGAAGTTGCGCCGGGCAGCTAGTATGTAGATAATATCCTTTTGAGTTTATGACAACATACTCTGTGAATACTAATACTAATTTTTGTGAATGAATACTAATTTTTATAGATGGGGCAGTTGTTATTCTGCTATCATTTTTTATTTAATAAATATATGGCCAATAGCATTGTAACGTAGACATCTACCCTACGGGCCGTGGCCCGTGAGTTTAATTCCCATACGCAGCAAATATACATATTTCGACGTCTACCTAAATTTTATTTTTATAAAAAATTCGTTTCTCTATGAAGTTCTCATGTGCCGTAAGTGCGGTTAAAATACGAATTTTTACAAAGCACAAATACCCAGACTAGGGACACCTAACTGTAAGCTAAATATATTTCCGTGCGGGGATCGAACCTGCGGCGCAAATGCTGATCGCTTAACCACTGCACCGACCGTGTCATCATTTGTATAGTGACAAGTTAATTATTTGTATATTCACAAGTTAATTGCACGCCGTGCTCACCAGACAAACGTTTGTCCTTACGAGGATTTCGAACCCAGGACTCTCACAAAAGGCAGCCTTTAACACCGTTGCGGTGCGCTAATGGGTTCGACAACTTGTAATGTATTTTTGTAATTTTGAAAGCTACAGCCCTAATGGTACAATATGGGCGCGTCCCTAAACTCTCATTATTTGTCTGTGAATACGGAGACGTTGTAAACGCAGCAACATAATCGATGGACGTAAATCAATTATTTATAATAATTTACGGTTATTATATTATGTATTCCGTTTCCTCTACGTTTGTCACAAACGCTGTGATAGTCTAATGGTGTGATAAGTCGACTGTAAAGTCTTAAAGTTCTGAGTTCGATCCCAAGGATCACTCCCCACTGACCCCGTGTAGAGAATCTCTAAGGCCTGCAGGTGTCCTCATAATGTTTTCTTCAATGGTTTTTGAGCATGTGAAAAATAAGCACGTAACTTCTAAAAGTCAGTGACGGGTGCCTTGGGATTGAAGGCGAGGCTTTAGGTACAGCATACAGTTTCGCTCAGGATAGCCGTGGCCCTCGCTTCGTGTAAAATGGCCGCATTTGGGTAGTTTCAGAGCCGACCTGAACATAATTAGGAAAAGGTTTACATAACAATAAAGTACTATTCAGGTAAATAAGACTATTCTGAACTCTGTATTATTAATTTTTACTTTTACTTTTTATAAACCCTAGGGTCTTCTCCTGTCTCGTTGTCGCGTTTACAAACACAGATTTTCATATATCCAAACGCCCAGACCTAGAACAAATATCTGTGTACAGGTATAGGTAACATATAAATTGTACAAATATTTGCTTCGTGCGGCGATCGATCCCGCAACACGTACCGCACAAGCTGATCTCTCAGCCACTCCGTTAAACAGTCGTTCATAAAATATTTCATAATGTCTTTCATACATTATTTCACATGTGTAATGACTCAAATCAAATTGCTACACTCGTCTATTGAGTAGATTGAATGTATTTTGTTCCAAACAATATTTACACAAAAGTGTTCATATCATATAATATGAACACTTTTGTGTAATCCCAGGTCTTTGAGTTACGATAATGGCGGAGGTGGATGGGAATACAGTACAAATGGAACAAGAGATGAATGGGGAGCTATTAATTCTTGTACTTGTACTGGAAAATACGTTCTTCTTCCTCGTTCCCTCATTGCTGAGGATTGTAACTACATAATATCCGTCATCAGCCCGTGCGGTCATGCGACGGGTTGTGCCGTATTCATCCTATGACGTCTCATCCCACACGTTTTTAATGCTTAACGACTTGTGGACAGCGCGGTGTATGCTGCCATCTACTGCCTTCCTTCCATCATCCATCTTATATAATATATATCTACATGGTCAGGCCAGGTTACCAGCGTAGTCCATGTTTGGCACCTATCTGGCCCAATATTACAAGTTTCTCTTTTCTATAATCGCTGCTGCATAATATTACCGAAGAATCTATGAGCTCGTTTTGTAAGTGAGCTGCTTGTTAATTTTTAGTTCATTGAGGATAGATCTATTAGTCCTCGTGGCAGCATTATAGAAAGCATTCTTTGTTGTTCATAATAATTTCTTTCTTTAGTCTGCGTCAGATAGGCATCAACATGAAAAAATGTTTTATGAATGATGATGAAAAAATTTTTTGTTTTTCGGATTTGTTCTCGACGCGAGATGATCAAAGAAGCTGAGTTAATAGGTCCTGGAATGCTGCCAACAGATTACTTAAAAGCATACATTTTATATGAAATAAATTTACTTGTTGTCGGTTTTGTATTTGTATGTTATGTAAACAATCATGGTTTTATTTTATTCTGTCTCTTAAGCGACAACATTAAATACTATTGAGGGTGTTTGCCAACTATCGAAAGAAAGTTAGAGCAGCAACTACTAGGGTCAAGGTCAAATGTTTTAATTCAATTAAACTTTCATATTATATGACAGTTCTTTTGAAAATGTTATTGAAAAGATGTTATGGAGAAGAGCCCAAATGAAATAAATATAGCAGAATTACTTGGAATCGTTACATATTTGTATGAATATACCCATTCCATTCATAGACCGACCGCAGTAAGCCACACTTAATTAACGTGGGTTTAGTAGGTTATATTATCTGCACACGCATATACCTGTGTAACTGTCAACCTGTGTGTGTATAGTGTCAGGTGCTAGGCCTCTGTGACGCCATGCGTTGAGCCAATTTATTACCTTTGAGCGAGCTCGGTTCTAACTGCACGCCGCTACGGAGAATTAAAGCGGAACTGAGCTAGTCTAGTTTGAACTAGGCCACTATTATCTGTTTGTTTTCAATTCATCAAGCCACTAACTATTTCGCTGTATATCACGCTGGCCCAGTGCAAGTTAAGTATAATCGTCTAAGAATTATCAAGTATTCTATAAGCCACTTTAAATATTTCTATGAAACACAGACAAAAGCTATATATTACGATAAAATTCGATAAAGGTTAATTTATTTCACTGCATTTTATATTTGGATAAGCGTAATAAAAATATTTTTAAAGCCAAACATTACATTAAAAAAAACTATTAAAGAATCGTATCCCGCGGTGACTTTAACTTTATTGAGGTGGCCCTTATTACTCGAACATTGTTTAGCCACTGACGATAAATAAAAATAAGGTTGGATTGTACAATCTAGCTAATTTACGTCAATACGGGTCCTACAAAATATATGCGAGTATAGAAACTTTCTGACACTTTTCCCGTCGCGGTCGGTAAATTTCCGACGGTAATAGGATCGCATTCGTCATTTCGCTGCCAGACTTCCAACGCTTCACGGCTTAATTCCTACTGGCATCACATTCTGTCGTCCCAACAGTGTTGTAATACTATTAAAAAGTATTCACATTCATCCCCCGTACGTGTCCGCATCTGTGAATATACTGAACGGTCCACGAGCTTCCAACTCATGCACCCTTTTTATATGCAATATTTTTTATTACGTTTAAATTCGTGTTCTCTCGAGTGTGAAACGTTAGAGTATCGCTCTTTCAAGTAGGAATGCGTATGAACATTGCTCCGGTTCATTGAAAAAAATCAGAGTTCTTTGCGTATCGGTTCGTACCTAATATTAGTTTAATATGATCAAGTTATATTAAAAGTACCTCACATATTTTTACAATCCTATTCGGCGACCAACAAAAGCTTGTTTTTTTGTATCTTTTAAAGTTTTTACACTTACGAGAATAGACATTTAAAATAAAACTACTTTTTACAGATTTTATAATTATCGACAATCCGATTTACTCAGAACGAGGTTACGGTGAGCTCATTTTGTGGAAATCAAATTGTCGATAATAATAAATTCTGTAAAAAGTAGTTTTATTTTAAACGTCTAATATTCGCGTAAGTGTAAAAAGTTAATATTTTAAAGAATTATTTTAACATTGCTCCACATTTGTATTATTTACTGCGCCTCTCATGGCAGCGTTTACAACACAAGTTCTTATATTCACGAGACCTGAAACGACGGCGTTATAACACATATTTAAAACTTATGGGCTTCAAACTGGTTTGTACAATTATTATTAATTTATCATTATCATAATGCTGCATGCATTAGGTATTATAATTTAAGCAGATGATAACTATAAGTACCAACGAGGTCAGAGATGTACGGCCTCATCGGTAAATATAAACAGTTTTCTTGCACACTTTACCATTTAGCTCGACATGGCTGTTCTAGTTGGATACTATCAATTGTTTTTTTTTATTTCGTGTTGTTTGTGGATTTTCGATCAAACAAGTGTCTTATGATAGACCCGTGTGTGATTTTTTGAATGACTAAGCAGATTTAAAGATCCTTAAGGTTAAGATTCGATTCAGTCAGCTTTGTCAGTCCATGGATGGGTGACGGATATTAACTGTTAAGACATCGGATCCGGATGTCTCGCTCTCAACTCAGAAATAAAACTACAACTAGTTTATTCTGAGTATATCAGGTTAGTCCAGTAATTGGATTCATAGCAATCGGTTTGTGTAAAAGTCTGAAATTCAGCCAGGGTAGATGTTAACCACAACATAGTTAGATAGAATTTTTCATAGTAACTTATGATCATATGTGACGATATGCCATAATCGCTACGCCTTGCAGGCGGGTTGGCGATCGCAGTTTGGCAGGTGAAGTACTCGCAGGGTACTGCTGTAACTCTTACAAAATATGGGGTAGTGCTATTCTAAGCTGGTCCCACACGTCAACCAGGATCGGTTGTTGTGGAAATCCTTGGGGGAGGCTTATCTCCAGCGGTGGACGTCATCTGGCTGACATTATGACTTAATATGAACGTACAATGTATAATTATGTCGAGATTAGATAAATTTAAGTAAATGAATCTGATGAATAATGTCATTTCATGATGGCTAATAAAGAAGATCTTTTATTAACCCAATCGGGTAATTTCTGGTATAATTTAGAAACGACCATAAGCATTTAAGACAAGTATTTAAGTACGGAATTTATGAAGAATAAAATTGCCCGCTTAAAACTTTTTCGTTCAAATTGATTTCGTTCGAAAAACTTCAGTTACAGATTATTACAGGAAAATCGAGGTACGTAACGTACTCATGATCATAAATTCTGATAATATTTATTAAGTACCGTAAGTGGTTCATTGTGTAGAGTTCGATTCGATTCCCATGTCGAGTAAAGTATTTTTTGGTTTCCTATTAACTTCTCTGTAGGTATTACTACGGAGTATAGATTTTTGCTCGGTCAATTATAAATAAGTTCAGCCCCTTTAAAGTCGGATCTGAATACATACCGGAAAACTGTGCGTGTACGTAAGTACACTTCTGTCTGACCATTTGGTAATACATGCGTGATAATGGTACTTATGTATAAAATATAAATTCTATGTAGTTTACTTGGTTATTGGTGGCAGCGTAGGTAAAATTATGACCACTATTTTTTAAATGTATTTTTGCTTCTGTTTTTTTTTTTTTGGGACTTGCCCACCACCCGAATCCCTACTACTGCAACTCCTGTAAGCCAGGATCAACAATAGTAACTATCCATAAAATCGTCGAGACAATGAAGTCCGACGTGTCCCAGGGGAATGATTTTAACTGTCTTGGAACCCGCAGCGAAATTAATCATGAAGTTATATAGGAGGAGTAAGAAAACATCAGTTTTTTCACTTCCCTCCTTATCAAGCGAGAGAAAGAATAGAATTTACATGTCATTGATATGAGAACAGATGTTTACAACTGAGTTAAGCCCAGTTGCCAGGCACCACGGATGATAAATTAATAAGTTATGGGTCCTAATAATGTGAGCTATTATATCTGATTCCAATAAGATATAATAGTCTGCTTCTGTATGTAAGAATGCAGAATTATTGATTACTAGCTTTTGCCCGCGACTGCGTCTGCGTAAAATGTGTAATTTTATATCTACTCCCCTTTTCCCTCTTTTAAGGGAAGATATCCGGGATTAAAACTATCCTATGTCCTTCCCCGGGACTCAGACTATCTCTATACCAAATTTCATCTAATTCAGTTCAGCGGTTATAGCGTGAAGAGGTAACAGACAGACAAACAGACACACTTTCGCATTTATAATATTAATAAGTATTATTATGGATAACTTCAGAAATAGACTCATTAAAATATTTATGTATTACCTTATTAATACTGTTTTTATTCCACGTAAGCGGTTACTGTAGCTTATATACATTAGCAATACTAGAAATGTCCCTCGCGCGTTGCCGACTCAGTAAAAACCTAGGTATTTTGCATTAAAATATTGACGACTTAGGTATGTTGCTCTGCGAGTACAATAAACTAAAGTTAACAAAAACGCAGTCAAATGTAAGTCAGATTCGCACGGCGAGTGTCCCGTACACCTCCATTCTAAAACAAATGCTATAACAATAACGTTTATTACTATTTATTGCATATGTGTACTTTTAAGTTATATTGTATTATCTTCCCAAAAATTATTCTTTAAAAAATGCAAACAGAAGGTTATTTTTAACCAGGTTTTTTTAATATCTAGACGACATTTGTGACGACCTAAAGCTATAAAATTAAGTTTTAACAAGGAAAAGTTTGAACTTTAAAAGGCGCTGAATAAAAAACAAGTTGGAATATTTAATCATAATATATTATTTTAACTTAAAGGCCCTGAGTTTGACCCCAAGGCTAATAACTTTTCGAAGTTAAGTTAATAATCAAAAACTGCATTGCAATACTTCTTAATGAACGTTCATTATTAATGTTTTGAACTAATCTATTTTTACCCCGCCGCCGCCGCAAAGACGCCGGCCGGCCGGGGTATTATAAGTTTGACGTGTCTGTGTGTGTGTCTGTCTGTGACATCGTAGCTATCGATCGGATGAACCGATTAGATTTTGATTTCTTTGTTTAATAGGTAATAAGTCAGAAGTGTTCTTAGCTATGTTTGATGAAAATCCGTACAAGATGGCCGCCGCCACATTTTTTTTATAATTTTGTCGGAGATTGTTATTGAAGTGAAACTTCTTTATCGGGGTTGGAAAAAAAAATTGTGTAACATTTTTGCGTTACGCGCCATCTTTATTTGAATAGGTAACCATAGCAACATGATGTTTGTTTGACAACTATACCTTTTCCAATACACCAAGACCATTTGTTTTTCTATTGAGAACTTTCTATTGGTTAAGACATCGACGTTTTGATAAATAGAAGATTATGATTGGTTCCCACTATTATTTGGAACTGACAGAGCTACAAATCGAAGACTATTAATTCAAACGCTCTTTTTAAATTCAATGTTATTCGAGTAGATACCATAATTACCTATATCAATAATTGTTCGATCTTTATAAGCATTTTTATTTTTACATTCATAAGTAGTAGCAATTAAACATTGTAAAGAAAGGACGTCTATTTTTTATAATCACACACCGCTCCATCATTCAGTCAAAAGTGAACCTTAACAACATAAACATATGGTCGAAATCGCGCCGGATTAATGAATGGAGCGGCTCGCAGAGTTGGTCGGTCGAATACAATAGGAACCGCATTCCTGAGATAATAATACAAAGGATTTGCTCGTGAACAATTAACTTATTAGTGCGAATTTTATTAAGTTGTTTTAGACTCGTTTTATATGAAAGTGAATTAGTATATAGGGTTGACTGTGTATTTAAAACTGGACTAAGTTAATGAGTGAATATGGAGACGCCGACTCCGGAACAATCAAAGTATTTAACTACTTTAGAAGATGTGGCGAATATGATACGGAAGGCTCAAGTAAACATAAAAAAGTGCCCGAAACAACGACTAACACAAGGTTATGTCAAGGCTAGATTACAGTGCATTGAAGAGTATTGGGACTTATTCAAACAAACTCATAATAGTCTTACGAAGTGTACACCGCGAGAACAACGTGGTGTATTGCCGTATTTTCTCAATGAGGAGTACTACACATACGAAGAAATGTACCTATGTTTACACGGTGATTTGGCCGATCTCCTTTCAAGTTTAGAATCACATCAGAAACTTACGGAGGCAGGTAACATGTCTACTACGTCTTTGAATGGCCAACAATCGTTTGCCAAGCTGCCAAGAATACAATTACCCACGTTCTCAGGAAGTTACGAAGATTGGCCTACATACCAAGACTTGTTTACAGCACTAGTCCACAACACATCTATAAGTGATGTGCAAAAGCTGCACTATTTGAAGACAAGTGTCTCCGGAGAAGCTCATACATTGTTACGTAATATTCAGATTACAGAGAGTAATTATACACAGGCATGGGATTTACTTAAGGATCGATTCGGTAACAAGAAAATGATTGTTAGTTCAATTCTAAAGAGATTATTTAATCAGAAAAAAGTCACAAACCAATCAGCTAGTCAAATTAAAGCTTTGCTCGATACTACAGTGGCATGTATTAACAGTCTGAATAATATGAAAATATCCACCGCCTCTTGGGATCCGATATTGATATTTCTGGTAGGGCAGAAATTGGACTCAGAGACATTAAAGGACTGGGAAGAGCTTGCTTACAAGGAGAATAGCGATGAGTTGTCGTCATGGAAAGAATTACAAAAGTTCCTCGAGTCTAAGTTCCGCACATTAGAACTTGTCGCTCCGATCTCCACTTCCAGCTTAAGGGAAAAACCGCAAAGTCATAAATATTTTCATGTGGCTACCAAAGACGAGGAGAAGGAAAAGGAAATACTTCAGGCGACGCACGCCAATATGAGTACACAACTTTCCTGCGCGTACTGTAAGGGTGCACATTTTATTTTTAATTGCAAGGATTTTGCAAAGCAATCTGTGGATGAGCGACATGAGTTTGTAAAGAAAAATAATTTATGTTTCAATTGCTTAATACCGAATCACAACGTATATAAATGCAAACAAAGATCGACGTGCCGAGTCTGCAGAAGAAGACACCATTCTCTTTTACACCGAGTTATAGAAACAAGTCAGGAGAAAAATCAACAATCACAACCAGAACAAACAATCACAAGTGCACACTTCTCTAAAGAACAACCTGGTCATCAAGTGTTATTGGCTACAGCACAAGTAGAGGTTAAATCAAGCAACGGTGAAACACACATACTTCGTGCTTTGATAGACCAAGGTTCAGAGGCTTCATTCGTGTCAGCAGGAGTTGTTGAACTCTTGGGACTGAAGAAAACTTGTATCAAGGGTGCAGTCTCTGGAGTTGGAGAAGCAACAATACCTATCAAGCATTTAGTTGACCTGTCAGTCACATCGCGCTTAAATAAGACTGAAGTAATTCGAGTGAAAGCGTATGTACTGAAGACATTAATCACAAGACTGCCCTCGAAACACATCGTGGTGGACCGGCTTGACCTTCAAACATTACCGTTGGCTGACCCTACATATTACACACCGGGTAAAGTTGACATTTTAATTGGTGCTGATGTCTTTTGTAAGATTTTAGAAGAGGGTTTTATGAGATTGCCTGACGGATTAGTGGCTCAAAAAACACGTTTGGGGTGGATACTTTCGGGTCAAAAGGAAGACAACCCACTTAGCAACAATCATCAAGTTATTACATTACATGTTTCTAAGTTGGTTTCAGAAGATAATGATACACTGAAAAGGTTCTGGGAAATAGAAGAAGGCTTATACAAAAAAAGGAAATTATTTACAAAAGAAGAAGAAAGATGTGAAGAGATCTACATAAATACAACAAAAAGAGTCAATGGAAAATACACAGTACACTTACCTTTAAAACAAAATATTGAAGAAACAGTTAGGTTATGTGGAGATACAAAACAAAACGCTATTTTAAGATTCAGACACTTGGAGAAGAAATTTCAAAGATCACAGAAGCTAAAAGAGGAGTATGCTAAAGTCATTCACGAATATAAACAGATGGGTCATATGAGAAGGTCAACTACCACACAGGACAACAAAGCAATATATTTGCCTCACCATGCGGTAGTACGCGAAGACAAAGATACTACAAAAGTTCGAGTGGTCTACGATGCATCGGCAAGGGGTTCAAACGGTCATTCTTTAAACGAAGCTATGATGGTTGGACCTGTCTTGCAGCCTGATCTGCGAAGCTTAATTACATCGTGGCGAACACATAAAATATGCGTAGTGGGAGATATAGTGAAGATGTATAGAATGATCAATATGACAGAAGAACACACTGATTTACAACGCATTGTCTGGCGAGATAGCCCTGAAGAAGAATTAGAAAGCTACAATTTAACAACTGTTACTTTTGGTACAGCCGCTGCGCCATACTTAGCCGTCCGAACATTAAATCAACTGGCAGATGATGAAGCTTTCTCTTATCCTAATACAGCTCCTGTAGTCAAAAAGTGTTTTTACATGGATGATTTGATGTGTGGAAATGAAAATATAGAGAAAACAAAGATAATGTGTAAAGAAATTAAAAATATACTGAAAAGGGGTGGCTTTGAGATGCAAAAATGGTCTAGTAATTCGGAAGAAGTTTTAACATATTTACAAGAAGGAAAGAATAAGACAGAAGATAAAATAGAAATAAAGCTAGACAAAATTATAAAGATTCTGGGTTTAACGTGGGATAGGAAAGATGATTTATTTAAAATAACAGTAAACTTACCTGAAGTCCAAAGTATGGTAACGAAGCGATCGATTCTTTCTGATGTTGCTCGCCTGTTCGATCCATTTGGGTGGCTGTCACCAGTAATCATAACAGCCAAAGTTTTAATACAAAAACTGTGGCTATGCAGTTTAGGTTGGGATGATGAACTGCCACCGCATTTGAGAGAAGAGTGGATGTCATATAGACAAGAGCTGATACATTTGCAAAACATTAGTTTACCTCGCTGGTTGAAAACTGCACTGAATAATGATGTTGAGTTACATGGTTTTGCAGATGCATCCACTCACGCCTACGCTGCTGTTACTTACCTTAAAGTTATTGAAGAAGACGAAGCGCATGTCACGATGATTGCGTCTCGATCCAAGGTTGCACCATTAAAACAAATATCAGTACCTAAATTGGAATTATGTGCTGCAGCCCTGCTAGCTGAATTAATCAATGACCTTACAGAAGTATTAAAGATTCCTAATAATAAAATATTCGCTTGGACAGATTCGATGGTTGTAATGGCTTGGCTGCAGTCGGAACCCAGTCGTTGGCGTACGTTTGTAGCAAATCGAGTAGCAGATATTACACGCGTCCTAGATACCGACCGTTGGAGACATGTTCAGTCTGCCGATAACCCAGCCGATATTGCCACAAGAGGCATTAAAGCAAGCGAACTGGCTTCTCAAGACTTATGGTGGACTGGCCCTATATGGTTAAGACGAGAGGTGACAAAATTTGAGTCGTGTGATATTCCACAAACAACGCTAGAGTTAAAGAGTACATATCATACAACATTAGAAGAAGAAAAGCCAATATGGGAAAGATTTTCAACTATTTCAAGAATGAAAAGAGTATTAGCATACTGTAGGAGACTTTTGAAGACACAAACCACCAAGGAAAAATATTTAACTGTAAATGAATTAGACAGAATATTAGAAGAATGTATTAAATATTACCAAAATTTAGTTTATAGAAAAGAAGTTGAAGAATTAGTAAAGAATGGAAGAGTCAAGAAGAGAAGTTCACTTATCACCCTATCACCATACTTAGACGAGAAGAGATTATTAAGAGTCGGAGGACGATTAGAAAATGCTTCTATATCAGAATTCACCAAACATCCCATTATTATTCCTAGTAATCAGCACATCACTAAATTATTAATTAATGAAGCTCATATTAAAACACTGCATGGTGGTATACAAGCCATGATAGCGTTTGTGAGAAGTAGATACTGGGTGATAGGCCTGAAATCAGCTGTAAAACAATGTGTTCACAATTGCAAGGTATGTATTGTGGATAAGGCGAAAATAAAGAACCAGTTTATGGGACAATTGCCAGCAGTGAGGGTCAACCAACATCGAGCATTTATGAATAGTGGGGTTGATTACGCTGGACCTGTTTTCATTCGAACATCGAAAGGCCGTGGACACCAATCTATCAAAGGCTACATCTGCTTATTTATATGCATGGCTACTCGCGCCATTCACCTGGAGGCAGTCACTGATCTTACTTCACAAGCTTTTATAGCTGCATTTCGGAGGTTCGTGGCACGCAGGGGACATTGCTCTCATCTATGGAGTGACAATGGTACCAATTTTGTTGGCGCTGACAAGGAATTAAAGGAGTTATTTCAGAAGGGCAAGGATAACATGACAAAGGAAATAGCGGAAATTCTAGCCAATGACGGGACCACGTGGCACTTCATACCACCAAGGATGCCAACTTGTGGAGGCTTATGGGAAGCTGGAATTCAGTCAGCAAAGAGACACTTAGCTAGAATAAATAAAGATACCAAGCTGACATATGAAGAGATGGTCACCCTGTTAGCACAAATCGAGGCGTGTCTGAACTCTCGCCCTATTTGCCAAATAGACAAAGATACAGACACACCACTGACTCCAGGACATTTTTTAGTGGGAGAACCACTGGTTAGTGTGCCAGATAAAACATATGAGCATAAGAGTGTCAGTCTCCTAACCAGATGGCAACTAATTCAGAAGATGACACAAGATTTCTGGCGTAGATGGCAAATGGAATATCTCAACACTCTTCAACAGAGATATAAATGGCAAGTCACGATTCCATCGCCCGCGGTTGGAGATATTGTTATTATTAAAGAGGAAAATCTGCCGCCAACAAAATGGCTAATGGGAAAAATTAAATATCTTCATCCTGGCACAGATAATCTTGTGAGAGTGGTGACAGTACAGACTGCAGGAAACCATGAGCTTAAAAGACCTTTATACAAAATAATACCACTCCCAAAAGAGAGGCATGAGTGAGCCATGGTGGGCGGTTCGATGAACAATTTGTGTTTGCATTGTTTTAAGTATATAGTTAATTATGTGTGTGAAATAAGTATTTATCGAATGCATGTATTAATTTCAAAGATTTATGTCAATGATTACCTAAGAGATACAGTCCACAGTGAATTAGTAGTTTATTAACACGCCCACATTTTTTGGTCCATATTTAAATAATTTAATTTATATATTACGTCTGTAGAATTTGTTTACATATTTAATTATTAAAAAACTATTGTTTTTGGTGGGCGGAATGTTCGATCTTTATAAGCATTTTTATTTTTACATTCATAAGTAGTAGCAATTAAACATTGTAAAGAAAGGACGTCTATTTTTTATAATCACACACCGCTCCATCATTCAGTCAAAAGTGAACCTTAACAACATAAACAATAATCATAAAATACAGTTGGAAAACAACTAGTTTAACCAATGCATGTCTATTATAATAAAAGCCTTTTGCATAAACTTTATCTAATTTAGCTTTATTCAACCAATTTCTGTGAAGTTGTAAATAGTAAATCATTTTTCGAAAAATGATGTCATAAAGCAGTTTCACTTCTTACGTGTGTACACTAATACACACAATTTTTTTTCTTTAATTCATCGAATACATTCGCTTCGCATTCACTTCGATTTTTTAACTTCTCGTAGCAGTGTCAGAATCTACATAGATGGATCAACAAAAAATATCACGCCATAATTCCTTAACGGTTAGGCAGAATAGTGCAGTGATATACCCACCACACACCCACACTTCGCCAATATACTTTAACCCATTCAGTGCCCAGTACCCGGATCTGGGTTGATATTATATGTAGCAAGGCTTATGAATTTACTTATGAAGACTTTTTGACATAAATGAAAAGAATGTCAAAAAGTCTTCATAAATATAATAAAGTAATTAAATTCAATGCCCAGAGCCTTGATATAATATCGACCCAGGAGCCGGGTACTGGGCAGTGAAAGGGTGGGGAAAATCTTCGTAGTGGCAAATTTTTGTGTGATGAGCATGAACCTTTGACTAAAGTCATGGATATTTCAATGTATAATAATACGTACATTTATAAAAAATATATCGCTTGTGTGTCAACCACCTAGTATCCGCAACACAAGCCTCGTCGCTTAGATCGCAACTTAATAGCGTTATTGAATGTGGACGAGGCAAAAGTGGTATGCAGTGATCGTAGTGAGTGGTATTCTGTGGTTTCTGCCTACCACCATGGGAAAAAGACGTGAGTCTTATATGGCGTTGATTCATAATTTCCAGATGCATTTATTTAATTGAATATTTCTGGACCAATATTTCGGGATATTATTTTACACACACATTTCTATGTTTATTTAATTAAATGTAAATCCAGTATTTCTTACCAAATAAAATTAATATCCTTTAAAAAACCAATTGGTTTAATGCATTCTATAGGGTTGGATATTAATACCAGATTTAATTATCGTAAGCCGTTCACTTCGCTAAACGCATTTCCGAATCCTCGCAAAGCGCGTTCAGTAATGTGTTTGTTAAATGAATAAATTATTGGGATTTATTCAAATTGCCGTTTTGTTTGCTTTCAATAAATGAGGTTGGCTTTATATTTATCGGTGTAGCCCGCGGTTGCGATTTCGATTGAATTGTGGGTTGACTTTAACGGTATGCTTGCTATCTGAAAGTTGTGCGGTTTTTGTAGAATAATCTAGATGAGCTGCGGCTTTAAAACATTTAATTTAAACACTTGATATTTAATTAAAATTCGATTTTACGTATCTTATTTTACATTTATTCCCGATGATTCGTATACTTATGTAGCGATAAAAACCATAAATATGTATGTATTCATAAATAAGAAGTTTTAGCCAATAAAATTAAGCTAAAACCACAAAACATAGCTCTGAAGAAAACGTAACTTTTCGTTGATTATATTTAGACAAACAACCATAAAAAATAATGTTGTTTGTAAAGGACGAATCTATTTCTGTGAAGCAATCATCTTCAAACGGTTTTATTAAACTTCTGTTTAGATTGAGAGGTATTTAAGAGAAATATGATTTAGCGATTTGAATTAAGAACAACATATACAATACCAAGTTGCACGACTTTTCGAAGTTATGTGTGAATTTATCATGGTTGAAAATGAGTGGCCGTGGCAAACAAACTTACAACCGCCTGACGCCTGATTGTTTATAAACTGTTTACAGAGATGATGAAACATCGCGAAACACTGTTTATAATCAAATGTTGCCTAATGAATGCATGCCTTAAGAAGTAAGCGTTGTAGACGTTTGCAACAATAGAGATGCTGCTCGCGCGTTGCCAACACTGTAAAATCATTTTAGGGTTAGGAAAACTCAATAAAACATCTTGAGGAAACGCTTACGTGAAAATGTTTTCGATGGTGTGTGAAATTTACAAATGAACACTAGGGTAGTAGGGTGAACGATATCCTAATTCCTCTCAAATAAGAGAACTACCCAAGAGTGGGGCAGTAAGTGGATGTAAAATCAAAATGGTTTCAATTGATTTTAAAAGTCTTGAATACTTCCCTTTACTATTGTATTGTATTATGTATTGAATTACTTTATTTGATTTTGGAATCACACCAAAAATCTGACATTTAGCAGCCGCTCTTGGAACCGTGAGACAAAAGAGGCAGGGGAAAAAATAATAATTATTATTTTTGCCTCTACCGTCAATCCAATACATTGCTATGGTGACGTGATTGCGTTATTGTAGATTGTCATCTTATATAACGGAAAGGTTTCTCTTGATTGCTGCTCCCTTCTCCCACTCCCCATGGGAAATCAATTTTTGGGCCAACGTTTTGTTTTTCTACATAGCAGGTGTGTTTATATGGTGTTCCAATCATCAACTGAAGGCTCTGTGATCGTTACCCATGGGAATATATCCAAACCTTAAAGCCTGGAATAACATAACTAATACAAAACGGAATAACTAGTGCATGAAAGTACACATAAAGATACGACTCATGCAGTGTAGCACTGGTTTTGTAATGTAATTCCGACTTTACTTTTTAGGGCTCCATACTTCAAGGAAAAAGGATTCCTTAAACTATCATATCATTGTCCGTCAATCTGTCTGTCGACTTTAGGTGAGGGTCATGACTCTGATGGATAGACAGACGACGTTTCCCACGGACATATTAAAGAGGTATCAAATTTAAATTAATACCTACACTCAAAGGAATCTTTAGACATGTAAATAATAATGAAATAGTATAAGTTGTACCTATTAATGGATCAATATTTTTTTGTAATTACAAACTCATATTTGCAGTTCAATAGTATAGAAGAACGTGTATTTCTATTGCAAAGTTAAGATTGTTATTTTAATAACAATGTTAACTTTTGCAATGGAAATACTATTGGAACTACATTATTTTTTGTCTCGAATTCTTGCTTTGCACGTCTATTTAAGAACCTCTTTCATTCGGTATCTTTCATCGGTCCAAACATTAGCATCAAATAACAACCTTAACAGCCTTGCATAGCAAATAACTTGATCTCCCATGCATAATCACCAATTAACGAACTCAGCGGTTTTCATACTTAGGTCCCATCATCAATTACCCCCTTGGCAATTACAAATATACTGTCTGACCGCATTTCTAATGTTATTAGTATCTACAGTTCTGCCGCATACTCATTATTGGATCTAGACCATCTTCTGATTCGATCGGAGCTAAATTATACAAATAGGAATCGAATAAGCATTAGTGCGCATCTAGGCGTGGCGTCTTTGACTAGTGATGTGAAAACATCGATAACTATAATTGATTACCAGAGATCGGCCAGAAAATGATAGATATTAGTTAGATTAATGAATATTTTGTTTATTTCGCAAAACTAATGGGGTGTACAAAAATAATAGTAAATATTTTAGTCCCGTAAATTTGAGACGTTATTTTAATAATGTTCATTATTAAGTGGCTAAGGAATTAATAAAAAAGAGCAGCACAAAATGAGCCAGCTTTTACACGCCCTTGAGAAAATCTCTCAAGTTTATACCCATACGTAACTTTTAAAAGCCAGTAATGCGTAACCTTAGGAACGAAATCGAATCTTAAATGAATTTATTTGAGATGATTTTTTTATTTTATTTCTGTAAATAGATCTTTTGAAGACACTTTTACATTATTTTAGGCTCTAGATGACATCGGCATTTCCTAACTGACGACCTCTGAGAAGAAATACCGAAACAAACTCAGAGAATCATGGTCGCTTTTAACTTTAACTTCACAGTCCATCGGTTACATCACTAAACCATCAGCAATTCGAGTAATATTGGATGCATAAGAGCGTAATTCCCGATACACGTGGCACTAATAAATTAATCATCACTATAGCGTTAAACTAATATTGCCATATAGATTCCGTCAAGTGATTTATTGTCACACAAGCGTGACTGAGCCAATCAGTGTTTAGCAACAACGTTGATTCAGATTTCTAAAGCGATACAAGATGGCGTCCGAGTCGAGAGCATTGTTATGAGCAGACAAAGGGACTGGCTGATTATCACCACAATAGTTGGACCTGCGACCTCAGCCATGTTGTTTGAATGGAGGATAGTTTGCGGATTGTTAGTGGGTAGTTCTAAAGATATCGTTTTCTCAGCGACACTGCTCGGTATAGCGGTGTAAGAGTATAGTCTAAAGATATGATCATTGAGAACTAAGAATGTAATGTAATTTGGTGTTCGAATCCATGGCGCCTATAGTCTAGATCAAGGATTTTTCTCGACAGCCATGGAGGTTGGCTCGGACGAGGTCAGTATGGCGGAGCCCTGAGAGCTCAGACGCGTGCCTAGAATTGGGACGTGCAGTGATGATGATGCAATCAATTTTTAATGACTCTTTCTCTAGATTTATAGACAATATTGAAATAAATCCACATTAATTATTAGTAGTATTAATAATAAACTATTTTTTTCCCACAATTATGTGAATATTGAAAGACGTTGAAATAAAAATACTTTTACGGATTTTATTCGGATATACTGAGATTGTTTTAATCTCTACGTTTCATAATTATCCTTTACAGCATCCCTGATCAGCTATGTCAACATTTTACTGACAATAATATTGTATTTACACTACGGTTATTTTTACTCAGTTAAAGTGCTTCCCGTTATTTAATATACAGGATGTTTCTTGTAAGGTGTCAAACCGGTGCGGGGTGATAGCCGATTTGAAAGCCTTTTAAAACTCACTCAACACTGCCCCATACAATAGGGTCACATATTCCTCCATTGTACTTCATTTGTTATCGTACCATAATAGAATGGGTGTCGGGGACCGCATACAATGTTGAACCTAATGGTATTACTCTGTTACAGGATGTTCATTGTTGTAAAATGCGATGGGAATGCCTTCCATTAATCTATAATATTATAATATAGATATATTGCATAAGCGATATAAGACCTTGGAGTGATTTGACCTAGCAGAGTATAGAAATGAATTTTGTGCCGAAAAAAGTTTAATATATATTTATTTTAATGTTATCAAAAGCAAGTCCAAAAACAGTGGGATAGTGTGTATAAAAAAAATTTTGTGTAATTTCGTAAAAAGTAATTTAATTTCTATAGCAGTCAGACAACTAGTCAGTAACAGTAGTAATGCAGTGTGAATATTAGTAATAAGTAAAAACTATTTAATTTTAAAAAAAAACTATTTCGAATCCTTTGGCGTCGACTCATAGTAGTATATGAACTATGTGATTATAATATGGGTTTCTTTTTAGTAAGTAGTTTTTGTATTTTTAGATTTTCAATGATTTTTTCGCTTAGGCAGAATATAATAATAATAATAATAAATATTTCCGGACATTATTACACAGCGCCGTCTAGTTCCGTGGTAAGCAACGAGGCTTGTGTTACGGATACTAGATGGTTGATATACTACATATATACTTTTTTTTTGTTGTAAATACATACATATTATACATAGATACATCCATGACTCGGATACAAATGTTAATGCTCATCACACAAACATTTGTCCCTACCGGGATTCGAACCCGGGACCCATAGCACAGCAGGCAGCGTTAACTACCGCTGAGCTAAACGGGTCGTCATATACAAACTGAGTTACTGTATAAGAGGTCATTAATTAAGTTGGACTATTTACGCTCTGCACACAAAGCTGTCATGTTGGCAACACTTACAACCACATGGCGGGTTTCCCTATAAACCAGAAAAATAAACCCAATGTAAGTGTCGTAAAACGCA
The DNA here is from genome assembly GCA_905163465.1 of Craniophora ligustri. NCBI lineage: Eukaryota > Metazoa > Arthropoda > Insecta > Lepidoptera > Noctuidae > Craniophora > Craniophora ligustri. The sequence goes on along the minus strand of LR990971.1, from coordinate 13,652,638 downwards.
AAGTCATGTACTTTCTCACAAACAAAGTCACTAAAGGAATTCCTGCAGGTTTTTCCTTCATCGATTTTTCAACTTCAAGTGTAAGTTGGATAACCTTGGATTGGGTTACATACCGGTTGCAAGCAAGGTAGTGTTTCTAGCAGGAAAAATGAAACAGAAATTCTATATGCAAATGATATTTTCTAAATAAACCCATGACATTCATCAACTGTTTTGAGGAAATCAAAATATATGAGAACTGATATATCGACTTTTTGCACTTACTCAAATATTCGACATTGAAATAACCCACCTTTGTACGGATTTTATCGTGATATGTTTATATTATTTAATCACGACATTTCAGATGACCCAAAAGCTGTTACACATATTAAATATTATTACGCCTGGGCTTTAAAGGAAACCATGCTTTTCAGCGTTTTCAGCATGCTTTAGTGTTCCTTCTCTGAGATCCTCAGCTAGGAAACACCAGTGGAATCTAATTAGGACATCGCCTTGTTACAGTGTCTTAAAAAATATCTATTTACAGAAAAAAAATACCTGTCATCACTTTATCTCATCGGATCCAGCATCCGTAGTCAGTCTGTACGTTACGATGGACTAATATACCCCGATAAAATCCTTAAAAAGTATCTTAATATTAATGAAATTAAGTATTGGATCCGATAGAAAACTATAATTAATATTCCACTGTATCCGTCAATATTTTTTACTACAGAATTGACGAAACACCCACAGTTTGCATGTCATACAGTACAGCTAATGAATACTTCACTTATGATAATTAAAATGTTAAATAAATTTACGGCGTTATAAACGGCATGTTATCTATTATGATAACGGCCTAGGCCGACGTTATTGCCTATATTTATGCGCTTGTAAACGGGCCACGTGGTGACATTTAAAGAGTAGCCTTGCCCACTTTACGTCGGCGTCATAAAACGCCTAAGCCGTTACGTAGAGAGGTCAGAACGCCTAAACTACTAAGAACAAATTGACTGCTATCGAGAACATGTACCCCAGGAGACCTGATTGTGGCTGTGCTTACCCTCTTCAAACCTTGAATGGTCACTGGAAACCATTTGTGTTTAACTGGATTTTTCCGCGAGTTTGTCTGTGTAAAATAGCTTTTTCTATCCAATCTGGTTATTAATTTCTTATGAAAACCTAAATTATTAAAGTTTTATAGTCCTCACAGTCCTAAGTTTAATATTCTTTCTTCCATCACTCTTTTTTCCTTCTTAAATGAAGGGTTAGGTAGAGGTGTACCTACTAATGTGCACATTTTCACACACACATTCAATTTTCGCCGGTAGGTTTTATGGAGCGACCCTATTGCCATTAACCGGGCACGCAACCAAACTCCAAGCATATCAAGTGGTTGGTTCTGGTTGTGGAAATTCTCTGTATATAGGAAAATACCGTCGTGACGACCAAAGTGGTCGTTGGTTGCGGTCTTAAAAAAACGGTTTAATATCAACTTCAGCATAGTTATATACTCAGAAGATGATGCTTTAGATGTATACAAATTTTGAGTTTCAACAATTTATTAAATAGACATTTAAATGCAAAATAATAAATATTTAGATCGTCTCTCCACCCGGTAACGCAATCAATCATATTCTCTGTACAACCAGAGCTCGGCAACATTACACACAAGACATCACATACAATCAACATTGCTAATGCTCGGAAACTGAACCACATCGCCTAACTGGCATGTAATCAATCACCTGCAATTAGTACGACGGTGCGCATGATTAGATTCTCAGACGAATTAAAATCAATCGAATGGGTAATTATGTCTTCTTGTAGGTTTAAGAAGAAAGCTTATTGATATTGTTGTCTCACATGAGGAGATGGTAGACTGACATGGTTAATTCTGCCGTGACCATGGATCCTGTAATGGATCTGAAAGGTTGGGATTAAATAAAAATTAATATACGGCGATAAAATTCGTAAAAAATAAGTTATTTATTTCATCGTAAAGTTTCGAGTAAATATAAAATCATCATCTTCGATAGTGAATAAATCATATAAAACATAGTGCATCAATGTTTTTGATATTATGAAATGATGTCTTACGTCCGTTCCTCTTTTTATATAAAAAAGGAAAAAAAACCATTTACACAATTTTCTCGATCCTTGTCTTCAGGTACCTATTTCTTCTATATTTTTAGAAATTGTTGGTATTTAGGTATACACAGGCCTATCATATATCATATTATTATACAGCAATTCCCGACGCTCGTATGAGATCGTTCCCGCACCGGGCGGAGTCGGGAGAATAGGCTTGATTTATTACCTTCACATTCGTTATAAATTATTATTATATAATTATATTACATGCTGTAAAATAAATATAGTCTGGGAGTTTGTTATAAGCTCGGAGATTGCGAAATTACGACAATGTCTTCTTACGCAGTAGTTCTACAGAGGAATTTTTATTATGAAAAATATGTTCTTCAGGTAAATATATTTTTTTAGAAAAATCTCCTAGGTTTAATATCACCGTCGTATGTACCTACCTAATAATATACGACCATCCAAGAGAAATAATAAAATCTATACGTACACATGCATGCATTAAAGGCATTTATATTTCTTGAAAAATATCTATAAATATTGATAATTATATCTAATGATCTGTGAAAATACTGCGTTAAACTTAAAATATAGGACCAGTTTCTTTTTTTATATTACGAAGGTTACGTACTACGAGCACGCAGGCTTACACACGGTAACGCACATTATTATTATACTCTTTGCGGTAACGTCTCCTGCTAAGCAGTTATCGTAGCCGATGGAGGTTTACGCACGTGGATTAATCCGTAGGCGGAAGCAAGTTAGTATTTGTTCGTTGCAAGTTTGATTCCCGTGGAGGACAAACATTTGTGAGTATGATCTACGTAGTATGTTCTAGTCTGAATCCGAGGTTACTTAACACTCAATATATTTATTACGCCGCATAACAATGTTAGTTGTTATTAAAAATAAAACAAAAAGTACATTATGGGCCCTACAAGGTACACCAACGTAGAAGACGGTTCGTTGGTGATACAAGAGAAAACCCAACCTCGTGGGCCAATGTTTGTAAATCATTGTTGCAATCAACTCAGCCTATCGCAGTCCACTGCTGGACATAGGCGTCTCCCAAACTGCGCCGTAATACTCTGTCCTCCGCCTTTCTCATCCAATCATTGTTGCAAACGCCATAAATAAAAAATAATACATTAATGAAATTGTTCCAATTTCGTTTCCCACCTCTAAGTTCAAAAATAACGTAGCCTTCCTTCATTTTATCCTACCCTTGTTTAGGGTCAACAGTCCTAATTTGTTTTTAATTCTTTACCCTCCTTCTGCCCCACTCCTTGGGGCCCTCTACATCAATATTAAAGTGGCAAAGTTAAAAATGTAAATAGGATTTAAAGCTATTCACGCGTATCATAGTTGGAAGTGGTCTTGTTGTAATAGAGTTATTTGAAAGTTAGGTCTTATGTTAAATCAAGAGAACCTATATATAGGTATATACATAATATATGTATAAGACAAGATGATTCCTGATGATTAATTGTAGTTTCAAGATCTAGGCTTCAAATTAGCACTATATTATCTGAATGTAACATAACATTACATTACGCCTGTCATCACCGAAGGGTTAGGCAGAGGTGTTCTACTAATATGCACCCACATTTTGGCGGTATGTTTTAGGTCCCATGCAATAGAAGGCGAGCCTATTGTCATCAACCGGGCACTAATCCAGATTCCGAGCTGATTCTGAGAATATCACAGAAAACCGAAAATCGAACCCAAGTCCTTTTGCTCAGCAGTTAGGTACATTTATGACCACTAGACTAGAATATTTGTATTTATTTTTTATTTGAATTCACCCATTAAGTTATGATTTCAAGATTTATTCCGCAATGTGACATGGTAGTAATGCATAGTTTCTTTGTAAAGGTAGCCGTTATAATCTTTTCAAGATCAAGTTTGACGTCATTGAAGCTTAGGGTTGTCTCATGTTCGAAGTAATAAATCTGTAATCTTATGTTACACCATATAACTTCAGATACCATCGAGCCTGTCGTCCCCAAACGCTTAGGCAGAAGTGTACACATAATAATATACACTCAAATTTCGCATATTTCAGGTCTCATGTAATAGGAGGCAAGCCAATTTCCATTAACCGGATTCGAATCCAAATTTCAAAGACAAACTAGGTTACAGATTTAAATTACAAAAATAAAACATATCATTTAGGAATAAGAAAGCTTCGGAAAATAAGATATTTTATAAATCGTTGCTACCGTAATATTCCGAGGTATTTAATATATTGGCCTTGGTAAGAAGGGGTTGTTATACCCAATAATGTTATTTTTAATATTGGGTCTTTGAACTACCCCGAAAAAACCAACCGAGTCAAAAAGAATTTAAGACATGCATAAAATTCCATCGTTAGAGATATTATCGTATACATACATACATACACTCACGCCTTTTTCCCATGGAGGTAGGCAGAAACTATAGAATGACACGCGCTACGGTCCCTGCATACCATTTTATTATTGCATAAAATGTACACTAAATAATTATTGCAAAAAAGATGTATACGTAGTATGACATCTCCATAAAAGGGTGTGAGTTGTGACAGCCCCAGCTAACTGAAGGCAGAAGCCTCTCAAACGTGATTGCAGAGTGCAATCTGCTCTATTACTTCTTGCTTTTATCACAGTCGTCACGTCTTTCTTCTTAGTTCAGTAGATAGTACCTACCTCAAAAATTATCTACTGGACTTCTAGCAATTCCTGACGACTACATTATTACTATTAAAATAAAAAAAATACACATTGTATCGCAATATATTGATAATATTATTTTAATCTCGTCGTTTCGGACAGACTGAGGTGTTGGTTGTCTAGATATATATCCAAACACTCATTGTAGGTATATATGTAGTAGCAAAAAGTACAGATAAATTCATTTAAAATAAATTCTATACACAAGGAGTACAAATCGACCATCGTCGCAAAGTTGCCAGTGTATCTGTCTTCTACAGGATTAATTTCGGAGTGTGTCCAGGAACATCCTAGCCTCTCCATTCCTGCATCTGACGACCATACGTAGGGAGGGTTTACATCCCTTTGTCGTTGACATACCACATATTTGCACGAAGCGTTTTGTTTAATCATTTATCCAGCGAACAGTCAGAGGGTGGAATTGCCTACCCGCGTCAGTGTTTCCCGAATCATAAACCTAACTCAGAGATCTTCAAGGCCAGAGTGAATAGACTTTTTTTTGAGGATGCGTGCTATGTATGTTGTACATCATCGGCTGCATCGTCATTTACCATTAGATGAGATGCTATAAAATGCGCTCAATTCTTATATACAGAAAAAGCGATTTGTTTAAGTACCTATGTTAAGTTTTGGAAAGTACCTACCTATTTCATTCTATAATAAAACTACTTAAACGAATTTTTTTGAGGCATATTATTAAAGTCGGCCATTTCATATATGAAATGGCCGACTTTAATCCCTTAAGACCCTTTGCCTAAGAATTGCAACAGATAGAAAACAGTGGAAGACGTTGGAGGAGGCCTATGCCGCAAGGCACACCGATCTTAGAGACTTATTATAATTAGTGCTATGGTGTTTAAATTAGTAGAAAAAAAGATTGTAAAAATTCGGAAATAAAGGCTTTATTATTATTATTTCATATATGATATCATTCTTTACATATATAAAATACAATCATCAAAATACACAGCAATATTTATTCTGTGTTATCAGGTAACATAGAAACGTAATACGATTGGTGTCGCCCAAGGCGCAAGGGGCAGAAAGGTTCACTGTATCAGGGCATGTCAGCTCAGATCTAATTGACCACATGTTCTTACAAGTCCCATAAGTGAATGTATAATTGTATATGTATGTCTAGCTCGTTAATTAAGTTTTTCTCACGCAGGGAATGCTACCAATGCAATGCTAATGTCTCCATCAGCTGGTATAGATAAAAGACAGTAGATTGGAACAAGTACATGCATATAATACGAGTTGCGGGTTCGATCCCCGCACGGAGAAAATATTTGTACGTTCTACAGGTAGTTGTTCCGGGTCTGGGCGTTTGTGTATGTGAAAATTTGTGTTTGTAAACGCACCCACGACACAGGAGACAATCCTAGAGTGGGGTAACGTTTTTTTTTTAAAAAACGATCATACTTACTATAATGTTGGTTGGTGAAAGCCAGCCATTCATTATTGTCAGTTGCTAAGGAAAAAATATGGGGTTGTTAAAAAATAGAGCGATAAGGTTTTAACAGGGACGGCAATGCGTGAGGGACACCAGTGGTGTTGCAATTGCAAACTGATTACCATCAAGCGAAATGTGAGCTTGTATTATTCTTGTGGCACAAAAACACGCTTGAGTTAGTTTTTCACGTTTTAGAAAGATCGACCGGCATATCATTCAAATTTGAAACTGACGATAGGTCATATGTGTTGTGCAGTCCTCATAATGAGACCCTGTTAAGTCCCCACTGGTCAACTGTTATCAACCCATTTCGCACAATTCGCTGAACTTTACACTCTTTTTTATTTAGAAGTTTAATTTTTACTTGTTTCTGCCATAATGATTAAAGAATGAGTTAAAAGCTGTGCAAACAGTATTGTGTTTCTGTTTAATGTAGATACAATTTAGTCAGTCAAATTATAATGTTATACCTACCTACTAGGAGACGTGCTGACATTGCTGCGGCTTAGTTATACGTTGGTTTGCAATAAAAAAATATTGTGATTATAAATTGAAATAAAACCAACTTACGTTATATTTTTTATACCACGCGCCCAATAGTAATAGTTACCGTAGCCTCTGGACGTTTGCAACACTAGAAATATAACTCGCTCGTTGACAACCCTAAACAAACATTTTCATTTTTTTAAATCTCATGTTGTACTGTTTTGGAAAATCTCAAATTGTACCAAACTACAGAGTGTGAAATTTGCGACAAATAATATGACACGAAATGTTTATATTATGTTAATTTTATGCCGTTGGTCGTCGTGACACGTACCGTCAGATGAGTAACTGAATAATGAATAAAATGACCAAAATATTTAACACAGGCATACACACATAATTTAATTCTGTTTATTAAATTACATTGTCATGTTTATGAGGTGTAATGTAGTATTATTACACGTCGTATTCGTGAACGGGCGCTGTCAGTTGGGGCTGGGCGGCTCATACATGATACGGAAAACTCAATTGGTTTTTATTGTTTCGCTGTGTGGATAATTCATACGTTTCACATCAAACTACATTTCCATATTGATATTATAGTACATATATAAACATTGCAAAGGAAACTAATTGTTTTGTATTTTACATTTAATTTAAAAGACTATCTACATATAGATTTTCTTGCTAGCTCTTCTCCATAAGACCGACTTTTTGGAACCGGTAATATTGGTCACAACTGCCTCATTAATCTAGTAGGTCGTAAAGAGCGATTGAGTAAGAGATCTTAGGTTCTATTCCCAGGTCGAACAAAGTGTTATTGTGCTTTTCTATGAAATTCTCAGCAGCAGCTTGGAGTTTGGATTCGTGGCCTATTGATGGCAATAAGCCCGTACCCTTTTTACATGGGACCTCAAACATACCAACGAAATGTGGGTATGTCTGTATCTAAGCCTTTGGGTACGACAGGCGTGAAGGCATGATGTTGATGTGATGTTTCAATGAAAAAATACAGGCATAAATCCTATTAGCGTCAAACCCTCTCCAGCTGAAGTTGACACAAATATAGTAATTACAAATAATAAATTACACAAACAGTCGAACTCGTGTGCACATTGCTTTAATAAATTAAATGATATTTCAACTGGCAATACTTTCAATTGGAAACTTGTTTCGTGACATTCAATTTCAGTTGAGTGCAAGTTGTTTTAACGTTTTCAGGATACGGGAGGTGATTGCCTGTGTACAACATGTTTATACGCAACGCTTTTGATTAATGGAAATAACGTTAACATGTTTTTCCGAGTTGGTTTTAGGTGTTAACTTCGAAAATTGAATTTGTGTGAGCGTTTTTGTATCCGTGTCAGAATCGATAAACAATCGTAGTAGGTACAGGTATATTTTCCGCTTTCTAATCGTAAATGGGTAATCGTCCTACAATCCACCATTATCAGTTGACGACGTGATTGGCGCAGTCGGTGAGAGATCGGCTTGTGTGTCACGATTTGCGGGTTCGATCCCCGCACGGAGCAAATATTTGTACGATCTACAGGCAGTTGTTCCGGGTCTGGGTGTTTGTGTATATGAATAATTTGTGTTTATAAACGCATCCACGACACAGAAGAAAATCTTAGTTTAGGGCTGCACCTAAAAAAACATCCAATATTTAGAGGTTCTTCAAAAAGGACTGACAAGGTTTTTACAGGGTCGGAAACGTGCGAGCGAGACATCTAAATGATTAAATGATATTTATTTCTGTAAATAGATCTTTTAAAGACACTTTTACAAGTCATGTATAAGAATTATTTTGGGAACTAGATGGAACCGGCATTTTCTAACTGACGACCTCTGAAAAGAAATGCCGAAAAAATCTCAGAGAATCATGGTCTCTCTTGATCTTGGTCTCTCAGACGTCCATAGGCTACGGTAACTGATTCTATTCTGAACTATTCGGTAGGCCGTAATCTTGTTTGTTAGTTTACCTATATGCTGCTAATATCCCATATATCCATCTTAGACTGATATCCATAAGGAAGAAAGGAAGGTGATAAGGATTTCCACATGTGAATATAAAATCTATTGTTAAACTATGTTATATGCTAAGTGGAGCTCAGAGCGCCGCTCGCGTCGGTCTATTTCTTTCACAAACAACTTAAGCGACTCCTTATATGCGTCCTATGTTGAACTCAACATAAAATATGATTGATTTCTATCAATGCTATAAGTTTCTTTTATTGTGATCTGAACTTAAATAAATATATCTGGAGGTTATGACACAGCGTCATCTAGCTCTGAACTAAGCAACGAGGCTGGTGTAATGGATACCAGATGGGTGTTACACTTAGTGGAGCGCGCTTACCTAAAAGAAACAGATTCACCCTTGATTTAAAGACGCCCAGATTATATTAATCGGGGAAGACTCACTCAGGAAGCTCATTCCACATTTCAGTGGTACGCATGATAAAAATGAATTTAAAGCGTTTTGTTTTGTTTTTGGAATGTCCACCACGAACCGATGTCACTTTTATCTTGTTATCCATATAATAGCGTTCCTTTGTTGCAGGGCGTCGTACGTGTCGGTGCTGACGATAGTGGCGTTCTCGCTGGAGCGGTACCTGGCGATCTGCCACCCGCTGCACCTGTACGCCATGGCGGGGCTGCGGCGCGCGCTGCGCATCGTGGCGGCGCTGTGGCTGCTCTCGCTCCTGGCTGCCTCGCCCTTCGCGCTCTACACCACCGTCAGCTACCACGAGTATCCACCAGGTATGCTATACCTTATTACCTTCCTGGATGAGGAAGGCGGAGGACAGTGTTATGGCGCAGTTTGGGAGAGGCCTATATCCAGCAGTGGATTGCAATAAGCTGAGTTGAGTTGAGTTAAGATATCTTATTATAAAGAGTATTGCCCAATTTCATAGAAAGTGAGAGATAAATAGTTATGGTGTCATATGCATAGTCAAAATCTAACATTATGTAGGTACATTTAATTTTTGACTTCAAGTCGAAAAAACTTGCCACAAACTCAGTTCTCTTCCAAATGAACTTAATAATCTTAAGTACTTACTTATTTAATTTATAGTAAAATGTAAAATGAACAAAAAATAATAACAATACTTTTGTATTGACATCATACTCCTCTCCAAAATCGGTTAAAAGGCATCCTTCCGATATCACCCCTCAAGTGGCTCGGTAATCTTAGTTAAAGCCATCCCTAGTTTATAGTCTTCAGAGAATAAATCGGTTTGATATGACTTTACGACGGTCCATAGATAAAGGAATCACTTCTCTCCGCTACACAGACTAGTCAATACAGCCCTAGAGACACTTAAACTGTCTCCAGTACAATTTTCCTTCAAGAAAACTAAGAAAAAATATAAAATATCGAGTGAAATATGAAATATAGTCTTATCAAAAATATTTCGTCTAGAAATATGACCACCAATGTCTCTTGTTATACGTTCGGATAAAGCTAAAGTTTATAACTTTGCTGTCTATAAACTACATCACAATGTCATTGTATTGAAGTGTACCCCAGTCACTTCACTTCCAGACAGAATATGCTTCATTGTACTTCATATGACCCATTTTTTTTATGGTGATAAAGGGGCAAACGAGCAGGCGGCTCACCTGATGGCAAGTGATGACCGCCGCCCATGGACATTTGCAACACCAGAGGCTTGCAAATGCGTTGCCAAACCCCTTAGAAACCGTTCAGGTTTCTTAAAATAGGGAGTTACTGAACTGACAGCAAACGGTATTCCCATGCTGTCAGAATAGCCACTCCCCCGATGAGCTCTGGTAACCTTACTCACTCGCAACTATTGTTGATTCACTGCGGTCTTCTGTAAGGCGGAGGTACTTCCCCAGTCGGGCAGCTCAATTCGAGCGAGAAGTCTCGCTATGCCCTACCTCCTACAAAAAAAAATTACAAAAATGAAAATAAATGTTACATTGATCTTCCAGTTACAGTAAATAATAATATATCCGCTAAGCTACGCTAACTAGCTAAGCAACGAGGATGCTAGAAAGTTGATAGACTTCATCCATAGTTTTTGTTGTTGTAAATATACATTTAGTAACAGACTTCCAAAAGGAGGAGGTTATCAATTCGACTGTATTTTTTTTATACATATAATGACATCCATGTATTTATGTTAAAGTCTGTGTAATGAGCATTAACATTAGTATCCGAGTATACAAGTGTTGATGCTCATCACACAAACTTTTGTCCCGACTGGGATTCGAACCCACGACCTGTAGCACAGAAGTGCTACAGGTCGTGGGTTCGAATCCCAGCGTTAACTAGAAAGAAAGAAAAACATTTATTCAGCCATAATTGGTGCACAAAATAAAATAAAAGGCAAAACAGACAATTTATAACAATGTGTGCCCCACGACTGCGCTGAATAGGTCCTGGTTCAGCATATGCCAGACAGATTGCCTGGCGCTGGTTTTCAACCAGACCTGCGTGACCCACGGGTGGCAAAACAGTTAATTGAAAATAAATAAACGTACATAGAAGAATAAATTATAATATTATCAAGATAAAATAAACTACAGCTGGACTTATCAGATCGTCAGTAAATAATAATGCAATACTTACAAAAATACCAAATACCGCTTAAATACATGACAGGTAGCTATCATGCATTCTTCTCTCAGTACTCCAAAAGTTCTGTCAAGGTCACCTTCCATTCATTCACAAACACATTGCAGTTTAGCTTGGTCATTTAGCAAGGTCAGGTTCGCGGGACAGGAGATCTCGCCCGTGCTACAGGAGTTGCCAAAAGCCTATGTTTCCTATTTCCGCGGTAATTATTAGGAACAAACCAACGACAGAGCTCGCAATTTAACTCATGATACAAATAATCGTTGTAGACTGTGGCATCCAGTTTGGATGTCAGGGTTTTCGTATTCGCGCTGCCACTAATAATAGTCATATATGTATATGAGATCTCTGAGGCACGAAAGGTTCTCGTTGAATTAATAACGGTTACCGACATATAGATTGACCTCGGCAAGTGCAACTTAACCTTACTAATCGATCAGTTAGGCTTTTGCCTCGCTAAGACTTTCTAATAAAAGAACAGGTACGTACAGTACCTCAACACAACCCTGAAATAAAATGAATGGATAACTCACAATTATATGTCACTGGGAACGGAACCCGATCCAATTTGTGAACATGATATTCCATTAGGGGTCCTTCTGTCGAGTTCTCACGTTTTGAACATAGCCTGTAACGATCTTAACATATGACCCCCATTTGGTCTTTGTCACAAATTCATCACCCCCTCGTATGTCAGATCAAGGGTTATTTTGGGGCTATTTATTGCTGTTTTTTTTCGTTATCTATCTAGTTGCCAGGAGCGGTGAGATAAGAATTGATATCTACACATCTTTCACGTCAATGGAATGTAATGGAACGTGTTCTTACATTGATATAAAGAAGAAAATAAAAGTTGACTGATAATACTATTTTTATACTTTAGTTCAGCTTTCTGTTATGTTACTCATCTTCTAATTATTGTATACGAGTGGCTGAATTTACTGCCCTCCAATTTCCTCCCATTTCAAAGCTGAATATTCCAAAAAAATATCTAAGCAGATGTTTATGTTATAAAATGGACTTATGTTTTTAATTTCAGTTTTCTAGACTTATTAGTTTTGACTGTGCCATTGTCTAGAGTTGATGAGTTATAATATAAAATAATTATTATATATCTAAATATATACATAGCATAGAGCTAACTCTATGCTCGAATTTGAAGTCTCTGAATAATTTATCAACTTGTTGAAGATGTAATCAGACGTGTTTATATTAAATTAAAGTGCTTTACTACCTTGCTAAGTTCATAGATATTATATGTTATATGTATTATATGTTATATGTATTAGTAAAATATTTTAATAAAACTACTTTTTACGGATTTTATCGCGGTGTTCCCGATCTTTTGCAGCATCCACGGTTACGGGCAGACTCATAAATCATTATAAATCCAACGTAAATATTAACTTGCGAGGGAAACTACGAAAATAACCTCTGAGTTTATAAATAAAAAGCCTGTTTTTGCTGGCAATTACAAAAATTTCAACTGAGAAGTCAAAAATACTGATAAAGCACGTTCCTCTGGTACAGAATAACATCATTTATCAGGTCTCGTATCTCCTCGCAATAAACAGGCCCTTTTTTACCGTCGGCAAAAAGGGCCTCCCTTTTCGGTTGTATCTATACAGATACATACCAAACCATCCTGCCTCGAAGGGTTAGGCAGAAGTGTACTAAAATAAAATGTGGGTGTACATTAGTAAAGCTCTGCCTAACTTTTCTTCAGGGACAACAGGCGTGATGGTATGTTAATAAATAAATAATAAAAAATATCTGGATATTATGACACAGCGCCATCTAGTTGCAAGCAACAATGCTTGCGTTACGATACACTACATATTTTTGTAAATACACACATATTATACATAGAAACATCCATGACTCAGCTCGAATGTCCATGCTCATCACACTAACATCTGCCCCTACATGGATTCGAACCTAGGACAATTACCACTCAAAGCAGCCTTTAACACCGCTGTGCTAATCGGGTCGTCGTGTTATGTACCTATATTCTGATTTAATCTACTTCTATTCTAATATTATAAAGAGGAAAGATTTGTATTTTTGTATGTTTGTAACGAATAAACTCTAAAACTACTGAACCGATTTGAAAAATTGTTTCACCATTAGAAACCTACATTATCCCTGAGTAACATAGGTTATCTCTCGAAGTTTATAACACGTGCAAAGCCGCGGCGGGCCGCTAGTTATCTATAGTTAGTTTTATTTGTTCTCGGTAAGGTTCCGGCAACTCCTCGCTGGAGTCCGCCTTCTGCGCGATGCTGGAGATGCCGTCGTGGTACCTGTGGGAGCTGAGCAGCCTGCTGTTCTTCATCCTGCCGGGAGTCATCATCCTGTGCCTGTACGTGCGCATGGGGTTGCGAATTAGGTACGTGCTGGGGTATGTATCTCTTATGTTCTTAGATTGCACTGTTATGCTTAATTTTAATGTGCCTTTTTATTTTTATAGATTGACTTAAGTCTCGTGCACTCCAAATGTATATCTTTTGAGAGACAACTGAGACAAGCCCATTTTTTTAAACTGTTGCCCCACAAACGCGCACACCACAAACCTGGAGCGTTTACAAACACAAACATTCATAATGCACAAACACCGAGACACAGAACTACCTTAATATGTTAGGCCCGTACGGGAATGGCACACGTGACACGCGGCGCAGAAGCTGATCAATCGACCACTGCACCAACCGTGCCGTCAAAATTCTAAAGTCTAAGCACACGGGCAGTTAATAATACACTGTATCCAAGGGACGCAAGTGACAGATTACTAAATCAAAAATGCCGTTTGTTTTCTGAACATGTACGAATAATTTGCACATAATATATTATATTTTTCATTTATATTATTTTTTTATATTGTATTTCTAGGCATTACCTTAGATGCTAAGCTTCAGTGGGGCCCACATATAGAGAAATTGTCGAAGAAGCTTAGTTCTGCAGCTTATGCCGTTAAAAAAAATCGTAATTTAACGAATATAGATACAGCTCGGTTAGTTTATTTTAGTTATTTCCATAGCGTGATGTCATACGGCATTCTACTGTGGGGGAATGCTGCTGACATCCAAACTATTTTTGTGTTGCAGAAAACGGCTATTCGATCAATTTATAACTTAAGTCCCAGATATTCACTGAGGGAGAAATTTAAAGAAATTGATATTATGACTGTTCCATCACAGTATATTTACGAAAATCTTTTATATGCTTACAAGAATATCAATCTCTTTGAAAAGCATTGTGATATCCATAACATTAATACTAGGAATAAGAATAAATTTGTTGTTCCTGCAACTAGGCTCCAGAAAATCAGTAAATCCTTTAGATGTCAATGCATACGCTTTTATAACAAAATTCCAACCCATGTACAGACATTAAGTCTCAGCAGATTTAAATCCTTTATCGAACAGAGACTTTGTGCTAAAGGCTACTTACGTTAAAAGATTACATGGATGATAAAACTGCTTGGGATTGAATAGTTCTAATGAACCGGGCTATCGAACGTCTTTTACTGTAATTTATTATGATTTGGACATTATTTTTTCATGACATTGATGTTAATTATTATTATTATTATTTTTTTTTTTTTGTTGACATTAATTTATATCTTGACATGAATTGTATAGGTATACCTATAGATTTTTAATTATTATTATTATTTGACTTTATTTATTTTATATTTTTGACATTATGTTAATGTTATGTTTTGACATAATTATTTTATATTTGACATTATGTTGATTTTTATGCATTGGGATTATTTATAATATACATATCTATGTGAATGTGAGCACTTTGTAGGTAGATAAACATACGCTTACAAACTAATGTCTGGCGGCTTTGGGTTTTTGAAATGGCCTACGCAAATGTCCCGCTGATCTTGCATAGACGTGCGTCGGGTCGTTAAGCTCCCACAATAATGGTTTGAGCTAAACTATGGCTGACGTATGCGTGCTGTCAGTATGGACAGGTCAACTCAAAGCTGCACTGGTGCTTTCTTCAAAAGGCCATCTCAGACTTTAACCTACATAGTCAGGCTCACATATTGTAACCAAAATGTTTGGACTTTAAAAGAGACCATGATTCTCTGAGTTTGTTTCGGCATTTCTTCTCAGAGGTCGTCAGTTAGGAAATGCCGATGTCAACTAGATACTAAAAAAAAAATGTACATGACTTGTAAAAGTGTCTTTAAAAAGATCTATTTACAGAAATAAACAATCATTCAATCAATCATCATTCATTCATTCATGTTACAAATGTTGTGGAATGTCTGTTATGAAATATAGTAGCTATTATAAACGTGGTTTACTTTACAGGCTCGCTTTTCTCGCTAGAATTAAAAGTCTAGCGAGTAAATTGAACTTTATACATATATTTCCATACAACCATTTATCCCTTATTTAATCCCCCTAG
Organism: Craniophora ligustri; assembly: GCA_905163465.1. Lineage (NCBI taxonomy): Eukaryota > Metazoa > Arthropoda > Insecta > Lepidoptera > Noctuidae > Craniophora > Craniophora ligustri. The sequence goes on along the minus strand of LR990971.1, from coordinate 13,636,866 downwards.
GAGTCGAATTTCAAAAATTCCTTTCTTAGCGGATGTTTTCATCTTAAAATACATCATATGTCAAAATTTCAAGTTTGTAAACCCTGTGGTTTAGGCTCTGCGTTGATGAATCAGTCAGGACAAACGATTATATACATATATAGATCAATAGAGGTACATAATCAGTCTGTCAAAATAAGTGCTTGGAAATTGCAGGTTCAATACGTTACTTGTGCGACCAGTGGGTCCTGGGTACGATCCAAAATGGATCCCATACATCCAAGATTTGCAAGACTGACTTTTCGAAGTTATGCACGTCTTCAAATAAACTATTTTCCATTTAAATTTTTCATTTATCACGTGTGAGCATGGTGAAGGAAAATATCGTATGTAAACCTTCACGCCTGAAATATTCTCTCGAAGGCATGTGAAGTCTGCCAACCCGAACTGGGCGTGTTGGACTTTAGCTTAATCCTATCAAAAATGCCCTGGAGTGGGACAGTATAAGGGTTGATGAAGATGACAGAAAAACGAATAGCCAGTTTCCTCTTTTCTTTTTTTACCCCAAATACCGTTGTGTCGGCAGAGGGCGCTCGTTACGGGCCTTCTATATGACATTTCTTCACTGTATTTGGCGCTATCATGATATAATTGGACAAAGACAACACAGTTCAATACCCCTTTCTCCTTCGTCTGTCAAAAGTTTTTTTTAAAACCTCTAAACGAACGTTGTCGTTATAATTTAAAAAAAATTAGCGACTTTATTTTTTGCATCAAATTAGTTCGAAGTTACAGGTTTCTGTTCACATAAATAAAATACCAAAAAAATAATAACTCAAAAAAGCTCTCATAAGTCTGTGTTCAATAACTTTAAATAAATTGTCTTCAATTACTTAAAAAAATCTCTCTGTGAGCTATCACTGGCAACACTAATATTTTATGCTCTATTGTAGATATTTCTTTTTCACATTTATTTCTCCAATAAATGTTAGCAATAATATAGATGACGCTGTTGTCAATGTAAATCAAAATATCTCTGGCCTCTTTTATTTTCAATTTTGAAATTCGAATGATAACTATGTATATATTATTTTACTTCATACTTTCTGATTTTTTTTTTCATATTGTTGTATTTTTGGTGTTGTACAATAAAGAGTACTCTATCTATCTATCTATCTATCTATTTTAGATTAATTAAATAATGATTCAGACTTTAAATTGAAACGTATGAAGTATATTTTATATTGTTAACACGTCGATGAAGTCATTTACTTATATTTTACTTGTCTATAAAATTTCTCCATATAGTTTATGGTGTGACGAAAGTTTTGTGATGAGGACAGAAACGTCATAAAGGTATGTCAGCACCAGTCACCACAAACTTCCCATGTCAGACCTGTGGCAGGGTGTGTAGCTTTCACATACGTTTATTTATACACAAAGCGTTGTCTCATATATAATGTACCATGATTCTGGAATAGACAAGGAGGCCAACAACTGATCTGACTAAATGATTGATTAACCAATCAACACACAGCCACAGAGTGATGTGCACTGGGCCTAATAACTTAACATTGTGGCAGTTGATATATCTTAGCTATAAACATTCATTAGAGAAGGATTTTTGGAACAATCTCTTGTAAAAAGATAAAATAAGGGATCAACCTAACTGTTGTATGGAAGTTAGTCATGCATAAATAATATCCGGAATAAAACCGTTTTTACAAGCGTTGTGATGAAAGTACCTATTAGAATAAATATAATATGCAGTCTTATAGAACCCACGTGCAACTAGTTTTGACAATTCAAAATTACCTGTAGTGTCGGTCTAATTAAGATAAATCATTTGGCTTCGACTAAATATTGTGTAAAGGCAAAGTGTTTTACTGAATCTTTTACTGTTATGGGCTTTATTAGAAACTGTACATAATATCTTAGGTGTAAATAGACAAAATATATATTATTTTAGGAATTACGGTTATTTTTCCAAAAATATCCTTAATTATGTTTAGGTTATGTAATCTACTTTAACGTTTAAAGGTAAGCAGGTACATCTTCTAAAAATGTATGTATAAGAAAAGTTATTTTCTATCATGTCCACAAATTCAAACTCAGAGCTGCTACTGAGGATTTCATAGACAGACCCAATAACACTGCTCTACCTGGGAATCGAATACAGGACCGAACGCGTGGCGTGAAGTAAGGGTCAAATAAACATTCCGTTAAAATGTTTCTTTTGTAACATGATAAATCTAGAAAACAAATATACTAAAAGCTTATTGTTAGCTGAGGATCAATGTAAGCCGCTTTCTAAAAAACAAAACCTACTGGGTGACACAATAGGTACTAAAAATATGTTCAATATTATGTTTATTGTTTGTTGTAGACTATAAGATTACTGGTAAACCTGGCTTTGGCCTGTGACTTCATCTACGTAGAAATTACTAGGTACGTTTCCTTACCCCTTTTTATTTTTCTTAAAGGATGATTTCCGGAACATGGCCAAGGAGCCTAGACGTTAAGTATTTGTTTTTTTTTATTATTATTGTTAAACTGTCTCGTTGGTATAGTGGTCGTAAGTACGACTGTTGGGCAAGAGGGCTTGAGTTTGATTCCCAAGTCGAGCAGTGTTTTGATTCGTACCCGGTTGATGGCAATAGGCTCGAAAAACATACCTGCGACAATTCGGTTTACATAAGTACACCTCTGCCTAACCATTCAGGGACGACAGGCGTGATGGCATGTTATTACATATTATATTTTCGTGCGCAAATAAAGACGATTCATTTCTATCTTTCTTTCAGTAACAAACATTCGAATATACTTATAAAGAAAGCTATAATCAGCCGTCTTCAGAAAGCCTATTATAGCCAGATTGGTGGCCACTTCAAATTAGCCTCTTATTGGTGTTATTGGGGCCATACTTCGTACAGACGAGGTCCCTCACGACGTCGTCGGGGCACAATAATTTAGTCTCAATACGCGCCCTACAATAACAATGTAAGTGGATTTATATAAGCCGTTGTTACTGTAACGAACTGCGCACACATTGAAAACAGTTTATGTCTCTTTAATCACGTCACATGGCTGTTTATATTGTTGTCTCTAGTAACTACACCAGCAAAACATTACAGCGATGGGGCTGTCCGCTGTAATCTTTGCTCTAATGTATTGTTTTCAATTACCACATAAGGTACTATTTTATTTATCCGGTTTTTTTACACAGCGCTATTTATTCTCGAGATAAATAACGAGGTTTGTGTTACGGATGATGATTGATACACTACATAAATCAAGATAAAAGAAACACATATCGATTCGTATTTTTTTATAAATTAAATTATACTCGTACATAATTATGACGACTCGGTGGCGCAGTGGTTGAGCGATTGGCTTGTGCGTCATGAGTTGCGGGTTCGATCCCCGCACGGTGCAAATATTTGTACGATCTACTACAGGTAGTTGTTACGGGTCTGGGGGTTCGTGTATGTGAAAAAATTGTATTTATAAACGCACCAACGACACAGGAGAAAATTCTAGTTTGGAGCAACGTTTTAAAAAAAGCAAATATTATACATAGACATTTCAATGATTCAGGTACAAACACCCATACATATAACATATATATTCGTCCCTACCAAGATCCAAACCTAGAATCCTTACTATGGAAAATAACCTTAACACCGTAGCGCACATCAAGTCATCATTGAACCAACAAATCCTGACTTCGATCCTTTCAACTTCGAAAAATAAAACCTAATCTATAGGTACACAAGCCTCTAAAAAGGTTGGTCATTACTTATCCTGGACTCAGTGTTACATACATGGAAGGTCAAACGCTGACGTGTATTTTTCATCGTTGTGCTCTATCGGGCTTAATCCGCCCATGGCGTTCGCAGGCACGACTGAACCCGCCCACCGCCATCCCGTCACTGCGAAGTACAATCATTATGTACCTACTTGAAAATAGAACTACTCTTCACCGATTTTTGATATGACGTTAACGTGGCGACATGATGATAGGTGGAGCAAAGTAGTTTAAGCACTGTGTGGTGGCCAAGAGGCTATAAACGTAGTGTTGGAAGTCCGGCGGCGAGATGGGTCGACGATATCGCACAGTTTTTGTGTCGAACCTGGATGAGATCGGCAGAGGACCGAAGCGATGCCATTTGCTTCGTGATATTATTATTATTATTATTATTGAAAGTATATACAGTTAGGGTAGCTACACGCATAGTCGGTTCGGCAGTATTTGCCGAACAACAAAGCAAACAAAAGGTTTTTCTCAAATATATATTCGATTTTACTGCACGGCCGTGCCGATTAATGTTACTCTTACTGCTACCATGGATGCTGTAAAGGATCTGAATCATCCGAACTATACCGAGATAAAAAACGTAAAAAGTAGTTTTATTTTGAACTTAAGTGCTCTTTAGTAAAATGAGTTAAAGATAATTAATAATAAAATAAACAGATTGATAAAAGAGCAGATTGGATAAATCGCGGGAAAAAGATAGTAATAGAATTTGCCTATAAATACACAACAACAATAAATTTGTTTTCATAATTACAAAATACTGTGACAGTTAATACACATTACTATGTAAACAAACTAATGAGGCAAGTTTGAAACTAAAAGAAGATAGGTATGCGAAAATTTATTTTCTTAATGATTTTAACTTTTATTTAAAAAAAGTCATTTAATTATCTAAGTGCAATTTAAACGAGTAAAGTTCAAAGTAAAATATTTTAAGTTAGGGTCTTAAACTGAGTTTAAGTAACTACTAGAGTATCTTCCATTTTGAGCACGACTGAGATTGTAATGTCGTTAGACTTAAGGATGGCTTTTACTCAGCGTGAGCTAATTAATCTTTGGGCAATTGATTGGCTGAAAATATTAACGAAGTTTATTGCTGATGTCAAAGGTCTCGAGTTCAAACGCAAGGCCACTGATTTTTAGGAAGTTATTACCAATTTTTAGGCGTAGGTATTTATCACATGCTCGAACGTTGAAGAAAATATCGTGAGGAAACTGCATGCTTGATAGATTTACTCGATGGCACGTGAAGTCTGGCAACCTGCAGACCTGCAGTAGACTAGTGTGGTGGACTATAGCCTAATCCCTATCAAATGAGTGGAAAATCGTGCTTAGCAGTGGGACAATAATGGGTCGCTGATGTATTCGTACTAATATTATAAATGTGTCTATCTGTCTGTCTGGTACAGCGAATTACGCGTAAACACGCTTTAGCCGCGTAGCGCCTTCTACGTAAATTTGTATGCAGATAGTTTGAAACCTAGAATAAGCTATGTGTAATTTTTATCTCAATAATCATCTCTTCATTAGGTAAAAATGGTGGTAGAGATTTGTAATAAAAGGCCTTAATTTCTTTAAAAAAGACTATATAACTTTAATAATTTTTTTTTTTTAAATATAAGCAGATTTGATAAAAAATATGCCACCTAAATTACTAATTCCAGGCCGAAGAAGTCGCGGGCATAAGATAGCAAAAATGAGTAATTAATATTTCTCACTATATTATATCTGCATGAAACTAAACGTAAAACCTGAGCTAACACAAATACAGACTTATAAAATTGCAAGATTTAAAATAACATTTTTCTAATTACATGATTCACTTATCAGAACTTACACGTGTGAACAAACAAGTTAATTAAACCCGGGATCCAGAACGCGTAAATAAAGTTGAAACAATTTGTAATTTGATCCTTTTTCGCGTGGAGATCGGTTATAATTTTAAGTGGAAATTATTACAGAGTTTGAACAACTTTACTTGAAGGTAAACTCGACAAATAGAGCACTCACAAAGGGATGGAATGTGACCTACCTATTTAGATTTTTTATCATAACTTAAAATGGATTTTCTACCGATGTTTTTATCGTCATTATAAGCTGGAACAGACAGATACAAAAAAAACAACAACAAAAAAGACAGACGGTGAAGCAGAGATAACTATTGTGTAATTTTGTTGAATTAGAGATTTTGAAATATGCAGTATTTGCATTAGTGTAATAAATCAGCACACACCCAGACCCGGAACAACTATTTGCAGGTCATACACATATTTGTGCCGTGCGAAGAACCCGCGTCAAGCGCAAGCCAATAGCTTGACCACTGCACCAACCGTATATATACGTATAATTATTATTGGGCATACAAATAGAAAGGTTTCATAACCAATTTTCAAACCGAAATTTTCATTTCAGTTGCGGAACAGAACTGAAATATGAAATGGCAGCGTCAACTTTATCCGATGGCAATTTGTAAAACTTCAATGTTCATTCATAACCAAACAAAAATCTAGATTAAATTGAAATATTTCTAATCAACTGTAGTGAAACGTGCAGGCTTTCAGTTATGTGTTCACGGTCGTTCGCGGCGCGGTTGTTTTTGTACAATATCAAATTACTTTGGGTATTAAATGAGTTATTGAAACATTTATATATCCCAACCCGTTTATTGTCCCACTGGTGGGCGTGACTTTAAGTCGATGGGATTTAGGCTTATTTTTTTATACCAACGCGGTTATGGACGTCCCGCCCTGACCCGTGCGTCGGCGACAATCTTAAGCAATTTAACTTAATATCCACATTTATACTTATAGATTTTCCTTTACCTTCTTCAATTTAGTTAAAACAAGTACTAGGTATTTTAATTAAAACCAATTTTGATAAAGTTAAAGAAATATTCCTATTTTTGTAAGCTGTCTATATATTATTAAGACACGAACTAGAAATTTCTAGAAACGAAACCACTTTTGCGATATAATTATTATCAGCCACTGAGTTCAAAGTAACAACACAAACAAATAGAATCGTAGACAAAATTTATTAAAATATCAGCCCAGATTTTTGAATTTTAGAAAAATATCTTAAGATCTTCGAAATAATTACCTACAGGTTTTTGTATTGTACGTGGGTACTGTTATTAACGCGCAGTGGTATTAAAGCTTCATTCCGTGGTTATGGCCCCGGGTTGGATCCCTTGAGTCACGGGTTTGTGTGGGCACCATCTATAGACATTTGTACCTGGGTTATAGATATTTCTGTGCTTATAGATTAGGTACGTATAAACAAAACATAAACGTAACCCTATCTCGTAGCTCGAAACTAGATGGCGACGTGTCATAACCCATAATGCCAGCATATATTTAATTAGTTATCTATCACACATTGCAGTTAGTTGGATCCTGTCCCAAGTAAGTAGTTTATTATTATGTATGTATGTTATTTTTTTTACATACATACATACCAACACGGCTATCGTCCCCGATAGGTTTGGCAGAGGAGTACTAATGTACACCCACGTCTCGCCGGTATGTTTTTTAGGTCCCATGTAATAGGGGGCGCGCCTATTGCCAAACTCCGAGCCGGAATTTTATAAAAAAATCCAATAATACTTTGCTCGATCTGGGAATCGTACTCAAGCTCGGCAGTCGCACTGTACGACCACTAGACCAACGAGGTAGTTTTTATTTATTTAACATTTTTTTTGTATATCTGTCTGTCTGTTAACTCTTCACGCTTACGCGTTGAGTCTCGAGGAAGGACATAGGTTAGATATTTATGTCCCGGAAATCATCCCTTAAACGAGTAAAAACGGGAGTGCAAGTTTGTATTCAGAGTCGATAATTTCTTACAAGAGATTAAAAAGCATATTGAATACAATTACTTATTCTTTGCAAACGAAGTCGCGGGAAATTCAGTACTCAAATAATTGTTCAACCACGTTATGTGAACTTGTGTGTACAATTAATCAATTACGCTCTACAAGAAAAATTTTGATAATTTCATATCCTATTTTAGAAGTGTTAGTTCTAACAAGACTGCTTATAAAATAAATTCGAGCTTACAATCTGAGGCTTCATAAATAACCGGTTGTCTTCGCACACTGTTGAGAAATTAATTTTCTTTACCTTTTCCTAACTGTGGCAAAAGATAAGGCAACGGAATGTCTTTTTCATTAGTCTAGTCAGTTGGGCTTGAGTTTATTTCACCTTAATTTGGTTTACTGCCGAGAGGGTGAATATAATTATAATACTATAATTTAAGATGTGATAATTTAGTGGGCTGAAGTCAAAGATCTTGAGTTCCTAAGGCTCGCATCAGTGACACTTTGGAAGTTATGTGCGTATTTATCACATGCTCAAACGGTGAATGAAAATAGAAAATTAAAGGAACCTCTTTACTGCTTTTAAAGTAACCAGGTTCAGGTTCAGGTATCTCAGACATAAAATATGTAAATAAATGTATAATATATGCCCTTTTCAACAGCGTTTTTGGTGGCTAAACAAACCGACGCGGGAGCGACACTCGCTGCCACAGGTCTGACATGTGCAGTTTGTGGTGACTGGTGCTGAGACACCTTCATAGCGTTACTGTTTTGACATCGAGGGCTTTCAACCAGGTTTCATTCGAAATACTTGCGATCCTCTACAAAACAATTGAAACGACAGACTTCACATATAGCGGCATAATGCGTAAAAAAGTACATAGTGGTATTTCAACAACATCACACAACAGTTATTTAGTTCAGCGACTCTGTAGTATAGCTACATTTACCTCTAGTCTATGTAATATAGTCCTTACCTACCTGCCTGCCTTAATCCCATAGCTATCGGTACCCCAAAGATTGGTGTAAATTAATTTATAACGAATAAATTGATTACGGACACCTATTCCGGAAAATGGTTAGGAAATAGGCGCTTCAAATAATTTGTCGTGATGAGGCGGGGTGCCAGTAAAGCCTATTAGTTATGCGCGTACATATTTAGTAACATGTTATGTAACTTGTGTTTTATAATAACACGTCCAAATTACGTAACATTGTTATTCAACATTGCAACATGTAGCAAGACTATACAAATTAGAATAACAATGCTATTTAACAATTACAGTGTCGTTTTTGTACCTATTAACGCGTATAAGTTATATAATATGGTTTTAAAAATTTATAAATTGTTATTATAACACGTTATAACACATTCAGTCTCCAAATTACTAAAACATGTTATATAACAACGTTTTATAACATGTTATGTTATGAACTCTGTACGTACCTTTAGGTACGCAAACAGTAGTGAGGCATGGTTACAGTGTCAGCGAGCTACGTTTTGAACGGTTTCACTTCCTCGTATATTTTATTACTCCTTTTGACGGATATAGCCATGCTATATGCTTAGTGACATATGACAATGGTTGCGACATAAGTGTGTATATTTTAATTACTCATATTATAAGTAGATATTCTGTACAGAATTGTCGTTAGATGATTAACATACCATCACGCTTGTCATCCCCGAAGGGTTACGCAGTGTGTACTAATGTAATATAGATGTTTCTGTCTTTAAAAACAAGTAAAACGAAACCAAAATAAGGAACAAAATTACAGTTAGTTAGATTTATTTCATGTACTACGAATAGCCTCCTGAAATTCTGTTTGAAGAAGGAAGTGGATCCAAATACACATCCAACACAACGGGATTTCCGCTTTCAGTTAGCGCAACCTTCGACAAACACGTGAAGTAAATACACATCTACTCACATCCGGCAATAAATGGCACCTATGTTAATATTTTGTATCACTAAATAATGTAAACGCATTAATTGTCTTTCAAAATAACATTAAGCATATCCGCTCCCGCGAAGTGAAATAAATCCCCGCTCCGCTTGTCACAGGAATCGCTTCATTATAATGTATTAAGGTATTCCTAAATCTATTTCACGTTTCATTTCACACGATAAAAATGAAATCTAATTATTTTGTGAGTAATATTTTGGAGGAAGAGTAAGTATTCACGTAAATGTAAGAAATCATAAGTAGCTTATCATTACTATCGCCAAAACGATAAGTAACTTTTTAAACTCGTCTGTCATTCTAATCGCGTTTTTATAACCCGTTTGAGAGATTAAAAGTTTCTTTGAAAACTGCGAATAAAGGATTATGGAACGTCTACAAATAAAAGTTGTCTTCTTTCGTTGAATTTTTGGACTTATTTCAACTTTGTAACTTTTTATAAGATCTGTAGGTACTCTTTGAAATAAAACTATTTACTTTCAACGCATTTTATCATTGTCTATTAATATTGTTCGACGTTTGGGATCCTTTACAGCATCGTTATTCACGGTCAGAGTTCTTACGCCTAGTGCAGCCTAGTAACGCGCTGAGTCCGTAGTGCTTATGTGGCGAGATAGATATCGCTACAGTATTATTACATAATTAATAGAGAAATGTTTTCAGAACCACGCACGCCAGCAAACCTGGCAGCCCGGGCACCCTGAACGGCGTGAACGGCAGCGTGCACGGGGAGGCACGACAGGCACAGTCCAAGAAGACCATCATCAGGATGCTAGGTGAGAACCGCTGTGTGGAAGTTACTAATTATCATAATCATTGACCCATTTGCTGTCCTACTGCTGGCCACGGGTTCCTCATAAGTGAAAGAGATTGGGCTATATAGTCCACCCTGCTAGCCCAATGCATGTTGGTAGACTCCACAGGCCATCGAGAAAATCTCTTAGGTATGCAGTTGTCCTCATGACATTTTCTTTCACCGTTTGAGTATGTGAAAAATTGGCACGTAACTTCGAAAAATCAGTGGCGATAGCCTTTCGGATCGAACTCAGTACTTTTGACTATACAGCCCACTGTTCACTCCACTAGGCTATCACAAAACTTCAACATGCTCATGATTGATTAATCATGTAGCCTGTGAGGTTCAAGAGACTTATGCCTATATTATGATCCTAGCAATCGATCGATCGTAATGTTCAGAAATTCATATTTACCTAAATCTTATCTTAGACCATCAAAAGATACCTGTAAAACTTACACTAGCCTAGGAACCAAACATATATATTAGGAAACACACTTAAATATCCCCAGGTATATCGATCAGCAAGCTATATATATTTACATTTTATGTCCTAATAAAAGATACAGGTAGTCTTCCTTCACCGCCGCGTTACCATGGCAACGCTATATTACGTGATCACATCCATTATAGGCCTTTAATGGGCACTATATTGAGCTTCCAAGGATTCCGTTTCTTCTTGAGTTACTTTGATGGTCTCTTTTTACACAAAGAAGTATTTTTTTCAAAGTCAAATTGAAATTGGAGCTGCCGAGATAATAAAAAAATATCTATATAAATTATTTGTTGATTTATTTATGGTAACCGTTTACCATCAGGCGGGCAGTTAAATTATTTGCCACTGTCGTAGTATATAAAAACGCTGAACTAACTACAAAGCTCCATATTTTTTGGTAATAAAAACTTAATGTGGCGTGATGGCATGGTTAGTCCTGTGGTCGAGCGATCGGGTTATATCGGCGCACGTAGCGCCCGCACGGAACAAATACATATATTATGAACAAATAAATATATAAAAAAGCTATACTTTTTTTCGCGTCTGGGTGTTTGTGCATTGTGAATATTTAGGTTTGTAAACGCACTAGTGTTGCCCAAATGCAAGAACAAGACGAGACTTAGCCAGTCTTGGTCTTGGTCTTGCCCCAATACACCTGGTCTTGGTCTTGGTCTTGGTCTTGCGCTCCCAGTCTTGGTCTTGGTCTTGGTCTTGCAGCAAGAGTCTTGCAAGTCTTGCAATTACCTATTAGTCTATTACTATTTATTAAAGTTTACTTTAAATCTTAGAAAAACGTATTAGAATTGGAACATTGTGAGCTTGAATTAACATAGCCATAGTAAAGATCAAGCAGATTAATAAATAACTGAAGAAAAATCAACTGACCTATATGTCGTTTTCCATGGAAGTAACTGTTTCTTAATAAACATGTATGATTTATAAGCTTACATTTGCTAAAACATGTAAAAAAACAAATTAATTACAATAACTTGACTGTATTTTAAAGAACAATACTTATCTGTCTAGAAAGAGATTGAACCCTCAACTTATAAGAAATTTAATAAAAGAGATTTACGATTTATCATTTATTTGAATAAAAAATAAAATACAACACAAATCAACAGCTTTATCATTAGGTTATGATACTTTATATCAATTTTTTTGACCGAGAATTAATACAAAGTAACCATCTGGCTGACTCATCACTTAACCTATTTCTATGTTTTCTAATTACTAATGATGCTTTAGAAAATAACCTCTCAGCAGGTACTGAAGTTGCAGGTATTGAGAGAAAATCACGGGCCATTTTCGATAAAATCGGATACTCTGTCTCATGCGTCCTCCACCAATCTAAAATGTCTTCCGAGCTGGCAGTTCTTGGTTTTCTCAGGTACTCCTCCAACTCGTCCATCACTAAGCCTTGAAGACAAGATCCAGATGACGTCGAGGGACATTCATAGAGTTTATCAAAGTCTATTACGTCTTCATCTTCATCACATACTTTATTTTCTTTTTCTGGTAATTCCAGAGATTTGTTCAGTGAGTGTAGACTTTTATAGTCTTCATAAAGTTCATTGAACTTGCGCAGACTTTCTGTTTTAAGCTGCTTCCCCCACATTGTCAGGTCAAAAGTCTGAGCCTTATGCCTTGGGTCTAAAATTAAAGAAGTACAATAAATCCAGTTGCTCTTCTTGTAATGTTTAAGCATTTTGTCTCGAGCTGCTTGGAAAGCTAGAATGAGCCTTTCATCCACTTCAGATCGATTAGGTTTCTCATCTAACTGTTTTACCATGGATTCAATTTTATCTAGCAAGAGATTGAATGATACAATGACTAGCGGTAATGTAACATATTTGTCTCCACCAAGTTTTGTACTTAAAAGTTTAAAGTTTATTAGAAATTTATGTAATTTTTCGAGTACCTGCCATTCATTAGCTGTGATTTGAAAATCATTTAATTCGGTGACAGAACTGCACATTATGTCAATGCCCGCTCTCACTTTTAAACCAAATCCAATCATATCATGTGTGGAATTCCATCTCGTTGGACAGTCAAGAATGGCATTTAGATTTGATGGCACGCCAGCTGCTTCACAAGCAGACTGAAACTTCTTCTTCACTATCTCACTTCTTTTTATTTTACTGGAAATACTGCGTAACTTTGTTACAGATGTACGCGATGTCAGCAATATTTGGTGCAGATTCTTCATCTTCCTCATCCTCAGTTTCGTCTGCATAGTCTTCGTACTGCTGATCTTGCGCGTTAGTGTCAGACTCACAGTGTAATGCTAAGGTCTTTAATAAATCTTGTACACCAAGGTTTAAAATGTGAGCAAAGCACCGGAAATGTTGATTGTCTGAATCAAAGTGTGGCGGCAGCTGTTTGCCCAGTTCATACATAAATTTGGTATTTGCAGTTGCGTTGTCGACCGTGATACCTTGTATTTTATCAATTATGCCATATTCCAATAAACATTCATGGAAAATCGTTGCAATATCTTCCCCAGTATGTCGACCGCGTGATGGTATAAAATCAAGAACTACAGATTGATACTTCCATTCGTTGTCTATATAATGAATAGTAACCCCGTAGTAACTCCTACCAGCAATTGACGTCCACCCATCAATGGTAAAAGACATTTTAGATGATAATTGTTGAAGTCGTTCCTTGAGATTCAATTGGAGCTCTTCAAATCGCTCTTTGACTTTCCTTCTAAGTGTAGACCTTTTAGGAAACACCATATTAGGGCAAATACGTCGAAAATATACTTGTGTAGCTTCGTCATCGAAAAATGAGAAGGGAAGATATTTTTTCACCACCCAATCAACTGTAGCTGTCGTGATGAAATAAAACTTGTGTTATTATTTAAAACATACTAGGTTTGAGCGTATAAGAGGAGGAGGTTTGTTGTTGTTAAATCGAGAAAATCGTTAAATTGATATTTGTTATATTAAGGTTGCACTGTACTGTAATTTACCAAAATAAAGTACCTATTGTTACTGGCCGATTAAATGAAAATATGGGTGTTTATAAAAAATATTTAAGACGATAATTACATACTTAATATGTCGCACCCCTAGATGAAAACACCACTAACTCAAAAATACTTACGTAAGTTAATGGCGTTTTTGAAAGTATCGCATGAATAGCTACCCGGAGTTAAAATTCTTTTAACTGTTAAAAAAATATTCTTACCTGTCCACTTCTTCCAGCGGTTACTAAAAAGCTTGTGATATCTCCACTTAATTTTGGTTTAACAGGAAGAAATATTTCTGATTCCTTTTTGTGGAAAGATATTAGATGTTTCCTTAAGCCTGAAGTGTTTCTGTTTTTCATTTTTATTTCAATCTTTTTATGTTGGCACAATTTACAGAAGGCAGTTTGGGATGCATGAATTATTTCGAAAAACTCCTCAAATTTGCTTTTGGGTCTTTTAGATCTGTGACTCAAACTCTCGTTACTCGGACTAGAATAATTTGAATCTTCGTCACTCATATTAAATTGTACACGTGATACGTTTTTAGAAAACAACGAGAATTAGTAAAAACAATTATTAAGTTAGACTCGAAGCACAGCTCAATTGGAAATGACTGGAATTAAAATAATTCCTTTATTTATAGTACGTTTCCTTGCTTTCTACCGCGCCGCCTCGCCACGTGCCGGCTCTATGAAAAGGATGCCGCCGCAAATCAAACAATGCCGCGTGCGGCGTACAAACACACACTAAATATTACCTACTTGTACAGACGCGACGCGTGAATAAAATAGAATTAGTGCCAATCACTATTCTTTACATATAAGTGAATGTTTTGGCGTACATCTATACTAATATTATAAAGCTGAAGAGTTCGTTTGTATGTTTGATGACGGAAGTTTTAAAATAAATAAATAAGTCCTGAACGTCACTATACCTCCAAAGTTACTATTCCTCGTGGACGAAGTCGCGGGCACAGCTAGTAAATACTTACTCTCATCATCTCTCTCAGAGATATTCGGGCTGGTAAGTAATACAAAACTCTTACCGCAGGCTTTTTATTTTATTAGTAGGTAAGTACCTACGCTTTTTATATTATTTTATTAGTTTTGTAGAATTTTTTTACACGTTTCAAGTATATTTAAAAGTGGCTACAATATTTATTAAACGGGTGATATTTGAACACTTTTTTGCTATTTTTTCTTGTAAAAACTTAAGAAATATAATGACTAAATGTACAATAATAGTACCTAAGTAATTAGTTTAAAACCATATAAGTAATCAATATTATAATATATACTTACTAGAATAAATTAATATGACATCTACTACC
This sequence comes from Craniophora ligustri, assembly GCA_905163465.1. Lineage (NCBI taxonomy): Eukaryota > Metazoa > Arthropoda > Insecta > Lepidoptera > Noctuidae > Craniophora > Craniophora ligustri. The sequence continues at coordinate 13,621,689 of LR990971.1, read as the reverse complement.
TATCCTTACCATTTTATCCTAATCATAATACTACTTGCGTGATCAGTATAATGTATTCATTTTCATTCTAAGCACTCTGAAACTTATTTATTCTTTGGAACACCTGTAGGTACTCTTAAAAAAATTCGAAATTATTTTGCATGAGTATACCTACGCCCTATGGCGGCAATCAAATAGTGTCACAAATGTTATGATTTCGGCGTGGCGGCAACGATTGTTTTAGATTTCAAAAGAAGCCGCCGGCGCGTGTATCATAACCATGTACTTCCGAAAAGCGGCAAATTTCTTTGAGAAGTAAGTACAAAACCTTTGATGCCGCATTATCAAAGTGCCGATGGTTAAAACATAACTATGCATGCACTCAGTTTGATTTTAATAGATATTTTTTTATTCGCTATGTTTATGGTATTAGTCGTAATGCGCATAGGTCCAGTTTTTCATATTCTTTGATACAGTTTTTTGCGTCTCATAGAATTCCTAAGCGTACCTACCTATACACCGAACTGTTACACCTAACTACTCAGTGAAATAGCGCTAAGTCCTAGCTGCAAGACGCAAGAGTCTTGCAGGCTATGTCTTGTTCTTGCTCAAGTCTTGCACGGTCAGTCTTGGTCTTGGTCTTGCTAAAAATACGCGGTCTTGTTCTTGGTCTTGGTCTTGCAAAAACGTAAGAACAAGACCAAGACTGCAAGACCAAGACTGAATTTGGGCAACACTAAAACGCACCTACGACATCGGTTTAATAGCTGATCGTTCTGCAATCATGGCATTCGCCATCTTCAGGTGAGATAGGCCTTGTTGATTATATGGGTTACAATTATCGGTTCTGCTATTGCTACTATTACTGTGACAGAGCGTGTCAACTGTTCTAATTCAGTTGACTTAGATCGCCAATTAATCTGTATTCAGCGTCTAGTCAGTGAACACAAGTAATCTGTATTGCATATTGAATAATCGTATTCCGAAAGTCAAATAGTTGTGATAGCAATTAAACCACTGCCTTTTCGAAATTATATGCATATTTATCACAAGCTCAAACGATGAAAAGAACGATCGTGAGGAAACTCGCATGCCTGAGAGATTCTCAATGACGTTTAAAGTCTACTAACTAACCCATTCTAAGCCAGCGTATTGTACTAGAGTCTAATCCTTTTCAAACGAGAGGACACTTGTACCCGGCAGTGCATTAGGATCAGGATTCGGTAATTCGGCTGGATAGTCAATATTTTTACAATCACTGATGTACTGGCGCACACCCAGATGAGTCTAAAATCTTGATTGGTTAGTAACTTCCATTAACGATGTGCGAAAATTGATTTCCATTTAGTCAGGATTTAGGGGATCCTCGAGAACCGCGAAGGAGGAAGCAGCTGCTGTGAAACATTTGTTTATGTTAAATAGAAATAAATGACGAGCTTCAGAGGGGAAATGCCGGTAACCGCACTGGAGTGCCTCAGCGAGACGCGCCGAGGGGCATATCATATTTAATACGACAAAAAATGTCCCTTTTTTATTATAAATAAGATTGGAACGGAAATAAACGAATAAAGATTAAGAGAGGCAGTATTCTATCCATTCCATAGTAGGCTATCACAGTTTATTAACAACACAACTAACATGAAACTCATTGTAAACAGTTTTATGATTCATTATTAATAGCGAGAGCCTGGAGATCTGTCACACAGGTTCCGTACCTAGTACAAACTCCAGCTCTCATCAAGGTTTTAGATTAAGCTGTACCTAATTTAGTTCCTAAATGTTCCTAATGTACCTTTTTGAGAGAAATAAACGAAAAATATATATAAATATATATAAATATATATAAATATATATAAAAATCCGTAATGGTTTAATACGACCTTCGATGGAATATTGTGTTAGATACGATGCGTTGCCCAACTCGATAAGTTGACACACACATTTCCCAACAACCATACATTGACAATAGAAGGTCTTTGATAGATTGACAGGGGACTACTCAAGTGTTCCGGCTACTTACCATTCATCATTGACAGGTTTGGGCCCGTCTGTGACATTTGACGTATTACCTCAGTCCATATTGGGACGTAGTTTTAAACCACTTGTAAAGTGGTTTGCGGTTACAGACAGATACAGACTGAGGTTAGTTCCTAGATCGATTGTTCTAGTTTAATCTTTTAAGAATCTAGTTGTAAAAGATGTAAACCAATATAAATATAAAGACGGAGTATTTTTTTTATGTTTCATATGATATAACTGACGTGGGCCGTTGACCTCTAAGACATGTATTTTTAAACCATTTGGGAGCCACACTAGCTTATGGCCCGGCTACGGCTTACCGTACCCTAAGGTCGTTTGCAACGCCAAAGGGGTCACTGGTGCGTTGCCGACTCTGAAAAAATCTTGTCGCACGTTTCTTGAAGATCTCTATGTAGTCATTTGGGAAAGCTTTGGCAGAGTCTTCTGAACTGAATTATAAAGACTATTTCAAGAAAATGAAGGTGGTGAACCCTTATTTCCTAATTTATATCTGTTAAACTATCCAGACTAAGTATTTCATTCTAGATTCCCAATTACCGCCTAGCCAGACTAATGTGAAACACGTGTACTGCTCTGAGCCGAGTCTGATTAAAAAGTAACGAATAAGGAATACTTGTGTTACGTTTAGTTTTAAACTCAATTTTAAAACTGACATTCGTTTTGTAGAAAAAGTTTGTTACTACGTTAAATAGGGAAAAGAATTTTATACTTAGGTACGGAAAAAGGGTTTTGTTGCTAAAATGTGTTTGATTTTTTATTTATTGTCACACTAGGATTTCTCCTGTGTCGTGGATGAAACATATTTTTTACAGCGTAAAATAAAACTGTTAAGCTGTCCATAAACGAATGAGGACGCGGGACTTCCGAGCCAGTTAGCTTCGTAATTTTATTTTGACAGGGACTTCACCGAAAATATAAAATGTGAAACTTGTGCAACATGAAATGATTATTGTCTTGTTACTTAGGTAACTGCTAAAAATTTTACTGAACTTCGATGCTATAAGTTATGATAAAAATACTGTTGAAATAAAAAAGCAAGAAATTAATTTAGCCAAATGTTGGTTTCGGATCCCTGTTTATTCAGGTACGGCTGAATATCAATATTTAATATGAAACGTCTGTTATCATACCTTCGGAACCCAATTAATGGGAAAAAATTCCGAGACCCTTACGAGAATAGGCACTCTCTTAACGAGATCTGGCAACCTTACTCAATTGCAGAAACACAACAATTGTTCTTTGCTGTTCTGTAAAACGGAGGTACTTCTCCCGTCAGGCAGCTCAATTTGAGCGAGAAATCTCGCTATGCCCTACCTCTCAAACCTGTCTTTCTGACCGTCATACTTACTTATCATGAGTAGTAGGGATAAAAAGAACCTCTCCTCATCATCACTTATCTCATATTCTTGCTGCAGCTGCGGTGGTGGTGGCATTCTTCGTGTGCTGGGCGCCGTTCCACTTCCAGCGCCTGTTCTTCATCTACGGCACCTCCTCGCGCCACTACCACATCATCAACGAGTACCTGTTCTACGTGGCTGGAGCCTTCTACTATATATCTGCGACTGTCAACCCCATACTGTACAACGTCATGAGCCATAGGTAAGCCGTCAGGTGGAAATGGTCATTTAGTCTAGGAAAAGATTAGATTCTCTGTAAACATACTACCTGTCGTCCCTGAAGGGTTAGGCAGAGGGGTATTGTAGTACACCCACATTTGGCCGGTATGATTTAGGTCCCATGTAATAGGGGGCGAGCGTATTGCCATGAACTGGCCACAAATCCAAACTCTGAGCTGCTGCTGAGAATTTCATAGAAACAACACTAACACTCAATAACACTGCTCGACCTGGAAATCGAACCCAGGCCCTCTTGCTCGGCAGTCGCACTGTACAACCAAACTCTATCAATTGGAATTATTTCCTTGGTTAATACCTGTCTTGTGAAATGTCTTACATTTTCTCCTAAGAAAAACTTAATCACATGGATACATGGGGTCTCATGATGATGATCTCTTAGGACCGCAGTAAATATGCCAATAAAAAAAATAAGTATCGGATCGCCACAGGTTAGTGTTCTTTTGAATGGGTCTACGGTCCAATAGTCATCAGTACCTAGGTCGGTTATATGTCTGGAGAACCTCTTTGCAGTATTTGGCCACAAAGGTTTTTGTATTTGGTATAATATCTGTTTCGTGACGTGCGTTTTTGAGACAATAATCAAATAATTTCGATACAGCTTTAAGTGTAAATTGAGAATTTCAGAGATTATTTAAACAAAATAATAGTGTTGCACTTTGATTTATGTCTCTTGTTCATGATTGTATTTCAACTTATATAAAAAATATCTAATGAACAACTATCTAACGGCTAATACTCTTCCGTAGGTACCGAATAGCCTTCACTGAAACGCTCTGCTGCGGTAAGGTCGGCAGGAAGAAGGCGTACCGGGAGCACTCCAGCATTCGGGATACCATGGTGAACCACACATCCGATGGCACCCACCTCGTCAGGGTGCGCTCCGAGATCCAGGACAGGAGGAACCGCCTCGACAGGCGGACCAGGCGATGCAGCTACTATACAGGAACAGAGACCACCAGCCTCTGCAGTGAGAAATGGAGGCAGGAGACGCCGAAAAAGATGAACAGCATGCTGATCACTGATCGGAACAGTGTCACTTCTACCTTGTGTAATAATAATGATAGTCAGTTGTTGTATAGTGACTTTAAGATTGATGACGTCACTTAAGGAGAAGTCACTTCGGAGGCGGTTGATGTTTAAATGACTATGCGAGTATTCTGTGCAGTCACGTGACTTAATAATGAATAATGTGACATTGGATAATTTTATTCTTCTGCATATGTATATGGTACCGATGCAGTGTATGCTTAGTTTCTAAATGGTTTATTTAATTTGTTATTCGTGGTAAAAGACATATTCTTGTATATAATTTTTTATATATTTACTAGTTGTGGCACATTGTGGTTAAATATAAAAATAAATCTTTGAAGGGGGTTGTATCAATTAGTCAACTCAGCCTATCGCTGTCCACTGCCAGACATAGGCACTCAGAGGCCTATGCGCAGCAGTGGCCTAGTCCTCTCCTAAGTTCCTCAGTTTGGGAAAGGCCTATGCCTATCAACTCCCAAGCGGTTTGTATATTGTGTCAAAATTTTAGCTCAATCGGTGCAGAACGTTTTGAGTTATTGAAGCTTACACAAACGTACTTAAAATTTTCCTATAAAAAGATTTTGATATTCGAGAAAATCCGTGATATTCGACGGATATTCCCAAACACATTGTTCCCAAATCAATTCGAAATAAAGTATTATCGTATACGAATTAAGTGCACAAGTTTTATCGAGATTCCCCTTAAGTATGTCTCTAAGAGATTTCCTACAATTGATCCATAAGGGAACGCGGATAAAATAACCAATAAAAGGATCGACGAATACATATTAATGTGAGAATTCTTACATATTTCCTTCTTCGCGTTTTATATTTCTGCTCATAGTTTATTTATGAACGTATCTACATATTTCTTACTCTTACGTGATATTAGACGGTGAAATAAAACTACTTTTTACTGATTCTATCGCGGTATATTGAATTATTGATAGGTTATGCGTTGGTGATAATTAAAATACAAGGACACACCTCACACCAGTCACTCTGAAACAACAACTGAAGACAAGATCTGAAACATCGAGACCAAAAAAAAACACTGTAAATAATGCATATTACAATAAAATCCGTTAAAAATGGTTTTAAACTCAGTTTATACATAGATAGAGGCATGTATCTTTATTTGGTTCCAAAACAGTTATTGTTAAATTCAAAACAATCATATTATTAATGTTTTTGTGAAAAGAAGTCATTGATTTAATGAACCTTATTAACAATAATTATTGAAGAATATTGTCAACGAAATGTCATCGAAGTTACAATGAGTAGATATTGTTTAACTTTTAGATACGACGTGAATTATATTTTTTCATCAACATTAATTTCTTTGGAATAATAATGTAATATTATTTTCTTTTCCTGTCTGTGTGTGTGAAATACATATAATAAATATACTAAAATATGTTAATTTTAAGTTTCAATGCAAAACCGGCTGTACAGATGTCAATAAAATTGAGCATCATAGATTTTTTTTATTAAATACCTATAGGCGAGCGTTTGATCACAATCTCACCTGATGGTAAGTGACAATGTGGTCTAAGACCTATTCATTCGTGACTCTGTGAGTTTATAACCAGGATTAACACATAAGCTACTTTTATCAACTGTTAACAACTACCAGATAGACATTCAGCGGGCGTGACGTATAATGGCATGATTATTAAATTGTTATGTTTCCGGATGTTGTTCATGCTTAGATAAACCATAATTATTAATCAATATTATATTACATCAATTATTAGTATTAATTTAGAACATTTAAATGTGTTTAATAAATATTTTACATTTGATTTGATAACTACGAAATATTATAAATAGGGTAGGACAACCATTATTGAATGTATTGTAACTGAGTGTTTGAACTAAGCTGTAACTCTGCTCAAATATAAACTAGTGTGTGGATAATTAGTGTTTTAATCTCCATAGTGCTTTACATCTCAGAAGTGGGATACTTTTTTTTTTTCTTCTTCTATAATGTCCGGACCATACCTGAACGGATTGGGTGTACGCAAACGAAAATTTTGTGTTTCGAGTTCTGAACACGAGAATAGCGATTCCGTTACCGATGTCGACCCTCGGAAGAGCAGAAACAGTAAAAACAGGCACTTTGCTCCCAGTGACGCCGAGGTGATACCAAAGTTCCGACCTGACGATAATAATAACAACGTTGTCGGGTGGCTCCACAAATTAGATCAGTTGGGCGATGTCTACGGCTGGCATGATACTGATCGAACCTTTGTTATGCAATTGCGTCTACGAGACTCTGCTAGAAAGTGAAAATTTTCAACGAGTGGAGACGTATACTACGCGTGAATCTACTTGGAGACGAGGTGCTGCAAGCAATGTGCAAGATTCTACACCGATCTACCCGCTCCAGCTGAAGATATGCTACGTGTGTCGGCGGCCGGGTCACGAGGCGCGTGACTGCAGACAACAACAGCGCTGCGAAAACTGTCAGCGCAGCGGGCACACCACAGCGGCATGCTGGTTCACAGCTGGGACATCCCGCCAGCAACCACAAAAGGTTAGTCAAGTACTGCATAATATAACCTATGATGTATATGCCGATATGTATAAGAAAACTGTAATAGTGAATGGAAAGCGTCTCGTAGCTTACATAGACACTGGCAGCAATTAAATCTACTTTGTAAATCACAAGCCATAAACTTAGAGGTTAAAATCGAGCCTAGTACTACTGTCATGAGAGGGTTTGGCGGAGCATGTGTTAATTCACTCGGTTTATGTTGCTTACGTATTTTAATAGATAGTGTGATATTGGATGGAATATTCGAATCGACTAATTACATTACATCAGATGTCGATTTATTACGTGGACAAAGTATGATTAATAGTGAAGACGTTAGTCTAGTCACTTCAGCTTCTTCTATACGTTTCGTCAAAAGTAAAGTTGTACAGGATTTATTTTTGGACATGGATTTACACGCATCAGACTTTATTGAAACATTTTCAGTACGCTTAAAGCATAAGGTTAGAATACCAAAGCAAACTCAATTGTATGTTAAAGTATTTATTGACTGTTTTGAAAGTCATAGGGACTGTACATTCTTAACTCGTACAGTATGGATGCAGTTAGGAAAATTAACTTATTTAATACCTGCCGCTGTTATTAATTCGTGTCGTACCTATTTGAAGGTTATTAATTTAGGCTATACTGATGTAGTGTGGGAGGACTATAGACTAATAGCTAGGGCGGAATTAGTGTCAATACCAATAAGTGATGGGAATGAATCTAAAATACTAGCTATAGATAGCTCAGATACTAATTGTTCGCGAATTTTTTTTTTAAATATCGATAAAGGTTTCCTTAGTCGTACGGAGAACGAACAAGTACTATGTCTCTTAAATAAGTATGCTCACTCGTTTGCCACAAGTACCAAGGACTGCTGAAGGTTGCACTGACCTCATAAAGATGCACATTTGCACTATAGATAACCGGCCAGTGCATTATAAGCCTTACAGATTGTCACATAAGGAAAATGAGATCGTGAAGGGTAAAGTCAAGGACTTGTTAGAGACAGGTATCATAAGGGAGTCTATGTCAGATTACGCGAGTCCTGTAGTACTAGTCAAGAAGAAGGGTGGGGACTATAGGCTATGTGTTGATTATAGGGCATTGAATGCTAATACCATCAAAGATCGATACCCATTACCGCATACTGAAGACCAAGTCAATAAGCTATCAGGCAAATTCTTCTTTACTACACTTGACCTCGCCCAAGGTTATTATTAGGTGAGTCTAGATGAGGAGTCTATACCAAAGACTGCATTCGTTACGCAATCAGGGTTTGGCAAATGCACCGGCTGTATTTTCTCGCTTAATACAAATGACAGGGAAAATCGATCAAGATATTGCACTATATCTTGATGACGTAATGTTACCTACAATATCAGTACAGGAAGGCCTATTACTCTTGGAAAAGGTTTTACAATTACTAGCATGGGCAAATTTAAAATTAAATTTGAGTAAATGTTCTTTTCTTAAAGCATAGTGCCACATACTTAGGCCATGAAATTTTAGCTGGCACCATACAACCAGGCCAAGCTAAAATAAATTGCGTTGCAAAATATAATAGGCCGCGTAATGTAGGTACACGAAATTAGGCAATTTATTGGATTGACGTCTTATTTTAGGAAATTTGTTAAAAGATTTGCAGAAAGAGGCGTTTAATACCCTTAAACAACGTTTAATTGAAAAACCTGTTAGCCATTTACAACTGCGATGCTAAAACTGAATTGCACACAGACGCTAGCAAATTAGGTTTAGGCGGAATTTTTATGCAATATCAAACTGATGGAGTTTTAAAACCAATCGCTTATTTTAGTAGGGTAACCAGCAAAGAAGAGAAACATTATCATAGCTATGAGCTTGAGACCCTCGCTATCGTTGAATCCCTTAAACAGTTTAGAATTTATTTGACAGGGATCAAAGTTAAGGTTAGACTGTGCCGCCATAAGGACGACTCTTGTAAAACTCGATTTAATTCCTCGAATCGTTCGTTGGTGGCTAACCATACAAGAGTTTGATTTGGAAATAGAATATAGGCCAGGCGAGCGTATGAAACACTTAGATGCTTTAAGTAGAAACCCTACTACAAATACAATACTCATAAGTGATTATTCGAATTGGCTAATCACTCTGCAATTAAAAGATGATAATTTACAAAATATTATTTCTAGACTTCATGATAAATCTGATTCAAATTTACCAGTCAACTACATTGTTGGCTGATAGTATATAGATATAGAACAAGATAATATACTCTTCCGAAAAACTGTTGCTGGTGAGCGCTTTGTCATCCCTAAATTAGCTAAATACGGCTTACTCCAAAAATCGATCAAATAGGTCACCCCGGTTTCGAAAAATGTGAAGGTGCTATTAAAGCTCAGTTTTGGTTTGAAGACATGACACGATTCATAAGGAAATTTATATAAAATCGTGTTTACAATGTGCGTATAACAAAGGCAATTATGGTAGGTTGGAAGGTGAATTATATCCAATTAACAAACTAGCCATACCTATGCATACCTTATACGTCGACCATCTTGGTCCTTTTGCTAAACACGTAAAGGAAATACATTCTTGTAGTAATTGATGTTTTCACAAAGTTTGTATTTGCTCGACCGGCTAAGAACTGTAGTTCTGTAGAAACTATTAGGTTACTTAAAGAAATTATTATACAGTTTGGTTATCCAGTAAGAATCATAACTGACAGAGCCAAAGCATTTACGAGTAGATATTTCGAACAGTTTTCTCAAGAAAACCAATTTAAACATATTTTGAACGCAATAGCCAGCCCTCGTTCTAATGGCCAAGTCGAACGCATAAACCGTACTTTATTAAATGGTCTTAATACTATGTCGGAAAGTGAATGCACATGGGACAATAAGTTAGATGATATAGTCTGGGGTATCAATAATACACCAAACGCAACTACCGGTTTTTCGCCGGTTAACCTCATGTTTGGCCACAAAAACTCTAGATATCTCTTTCTCTTCTGATGCACCCTCAACGTCTGAGACTCAACAAAATGAACTCCAGGCAACTAGGGAAACTGCTAAGCTCCGTATAGATAGAAACATGACTACCATGAAAGCGCGATTTGCCAGGAACCGTAAGATATGTACTAAGTATAAAATAGGCCAATTAGTTCTTTGGAATGGGGGTATAGCTAGAGACTCTGGTACTGGCGTTACTAGGAAGATGAATGGATTATACAAGGGTCCATACAAAATATCTAAGGCCGAACACTCGTTAGATCGATATACTATTTCAAGTATAAAGGGTATGAAAGGCTATAGGAAGTTCAGTGCTGTAGTTCGGGGTGAAACTCTACGTCCGTACAAAACAATGATATCTGAGGATGATAGCGCAGGCAGTGATCGAGAAGTAGATAGGGATGATTTGATTGATCTTCTTCAAAGCTAATAGATCTTTAAATACCAGTATTAGATCATACCATGTATAAAATAATACTAATTATATGACTACTGAATACTTTGTGATAAACTCTTAATAATCATTTAAGGACGGCTATGTGATCAAGTCCATATAACTACAGGTTGCTGTGTGATAAACTTAAAAATAGGACGGCTATGTGATCAAGTCCATATAACTACAGGTTGCTGTGTGGTAAACTTAAAAATAGGACGGCTATGTGATTAAGTCCATATAACTACAGGTTGCTGTGTGGTAAACTTAAAAATAGGACGGCTATGTGATCAAGTCCATATAACTACAGGTTGCTGTGTGATAAACTTAAAAATAGGACGGCTATGTGATCATGTCCATATAACTACAGGTTGCTGTGTGATAGACTTAAAAATAGGACGGCTATGTGATCATGTCCATATAACTACAGGTTGCTGTGTGATAAACTTAAAAATAGGACGGCTATGTGATCATGTCCATATAACTACAGGTTGCTGTGTGATAAACTTAAAAGTAGGACGGCCATGTGATCATGTCCATATAACTATAGGTTGCTGTGTGATAGACTTAAAAGTAGGATGGCTATGTGATCATGGCCATACAACTGCAGGTCGCTGTGTGATAGACCTAAAAGTAGGATGACTATGTGATCAACTCCATATAAGTATAAGTAGCTGCGTGAACAAGTCTTAAAAACAGGACGGCTATGTGATTAAGTCCATTATATGTTTCGGTATCTTATTAATCTGTAAATAAATCTGTGTGTCATTAATAAGTAGCCGCTCCCCGTGTGAAAAGTATAAACAATGACACAACCATAAAATGTTTGTAGGTATAATAGTATACAAAGTACTGCTCTGCTTCCTTTTCTGTTTCAGAACCTCGGGTTCGCAACGGGAGGAGACAACGGTGGTCGTGGGACACTCCCAGTACAGGATGGCCGAGTGTTAACAACTACCAGATAGACATTCAGCGGGCGTGACGTATAATGGCATGATTATTAAATTGTTATGTTTCCGGATGTTGTTCATGCTTAGATAAACCATAATTATTAATCAATATTATATTACATCAATTATTAGTATTAATTTAGAACATTTAAATGTGTTTAATAAATATTTTACATTTGATTTGATAACTACGAAATATTATAAATAGGGTAGGACAACCATTATTGAATGTATTGTAACTGAGTGTTTGAACTAAGCTGTAACTCTGCTCAAATATAAACTAGTGTGTGGATAATTAGTGTTTTAATCTCCATAGTGCTTTACACAACATAATATTGTGCGAGGAGAACGCGGGCAGAAGCTTGTATTATATGTACCTACCTGTTTGTATAAGCATAATTTTGTATTACATACAAAACATGTAAAAAAACAAGATTTATTTAATTATATTCTTCTCGAAACCAATTAATTTATCTAAAATCGGCATTTTGTATATAATTATACTTAAGTAATATATTTAAACATTTATATAAAATAATGGTTTATATCATTGTAATTAAGCACTATTGTAAGGATTATTTAAACAAAACTGTATTTATAAAAAAATAAAACGAAAAAGAAAAAATGTTTTTTTTAATTTTCATGAAAGAAAGAAAGAAAGAAAGATATATATTTATTTGGACAGCACTCAGAAAAACACAATGTACATAAGGGCTTAAATACTAGTACTAGTACAAAGTATCTCGACTTAATTAACGCCAGATAGTTTACAACAGCTTATAGATATCGGCTTATAACATTTGTGTCTCGAAGGCAAGCCCAAAAACGCATCCAGGATCAGATCATGAGACCCACAAATATTTTTAGAACAGTTTAAGTTATAATAAATCCTGAATGGCGTGATTGATGGAAATTGTAGTTCCTCAAAATATTGTTTAACTTTCACCAAACTCCTGCGCGCACATCTGTTTGAAACTACAAAAATAAATTAATTTGGTAGTGTCTATTTGTTACACACATCACACAACATCTACAATCTGACAGTAGAGATATAATAAAGTGCTCTTGGTTTTCGTAAAGATGAGCCGTTCGGGTCATAAATACTTTTTTTTTAAATAGGTATATTAAAAAAATTGGTCAAAAAGATTACCAGTGCATCTACATCCAGATAAGTCTAGTAAACCTATTCCATTGTGGCTATATAGGTAAATGTATATTTTATTACACGTTTAAATTATATTGATTGAAAAAACATTGCAAAAAATCAATTCAAAGCAAAAATGTAACATCAAGTCTCCATCTGTCAAAATACCTAGTCTTCAAGATTTATAGATTAATTATTACAAATGTTAGGGTTCCCTTTATTTGTAATCTATTTTTAAATTTTAATGATATTTATTTTTGTAAATAAGCACAAAATTATATACATTTGCCTCATTAATTCCTTTGCGCCGAATTAAAAAGTTAATTTGACGTTAGGGGATAGAAAAAAAAAAGAAAAAAAAAAAAAAGAGCGCTACCCCAGCACACCTTGCACAACTCCAAATTATAAGCAGTGATCTTTGCGAATGTGGCGAAGATGTGGGGGATTTGAACCACATTTTCTTTTCCTGCCCTTTAAATAATCATGATTCCTTTTTTGCTTCACTACTTTCCAATAATATTCCTTTTCCTTCATCTATTCCTGTTTTATTAGCTTCTAATGATATTTTAATATATAAGTATTTGTCTTCATTTATTACTTTAAATAATATATATATATATATGATAGTTATAGATTTATTTTGTTATGTTGTTTCCGTAATCCTAACCAATATCCCAAATTCCTTCTCCTAAATTCATTTGATTTTATTATCACTATAAGTTTCCCCGTTTTTGTTGGTGGCATTGCGCACATAGCGACTTGCCAAAATGATAAAAAAAAAAAAAAAGAGCGGGGAGAAAAAAACAAAGAGTGATGGACAATTTGGTTAGGATTATAATAATAATTTGTACTTGTCTGAATGTGTAATTACGTTATGAATTACCTGTAACTGAGTATAGTGTGGATTAATAAATATTGCAGTGATTAATGTTTATAATTGGACTGAAAGCTGAAGTTTTATTATATACAATTTAGTGTACAATATATCCAGTTTGGTGAGGAGTATTACACGAAAATAAGGTCAGTGTCATAATATCATTTATTCAAAATAGGCTGAATTTAATTGGCTCATTTTAATGACGTCGATAACAAAGACAGACCTCAAAAACGGCCGCCTTTCATTCACGCTCAGGCGTCGTCCTATACCTACATATATTATAACACTTATCTTGTAAGGTATAGTTTACATTATAACATAAAAGAATCCAAAAATAATTCCAACCATAAACAATGTTCACCTGACGTGTGGATCACCACATTTCTCGTTACATTACCGCATAAAACCTTAGTAATCAAACCCTAAGTATCATAAAACCAGCATTGCATTTCAAACAAGGCTATATTAAATACAAGTTATCAAGGCGTAATATACTTCAAACTGTAATTATTCTTCTTCAATATTAGACAGAGATGTCAATGCTCTCGAGTTCAAATCCAAGGATAACAACATCACTGGGTTTTTGAAAGTTATATTGTGTGTATTTATCATACGTTCAAACGGTGTACGAAAACATCGTGAGGAAACCTGCATGCCTCAGAGATTTTCTCGGTGGCATGTGAAATCTGCCAACCCTCAGTAGGCTAGCGTGGTAGACTACAGCCTAATCCCTCTCGACAATGAGAGGAGACGAATTCCTACCAGTCAATAATGGATTGATGAATATTAATAGACATTGTAATATCTTTTAACAGATTGCAGATACGGAAACATCAAAATTAAAATAATATCAATATTACGCGATAAAATTCGTGAAAAGTACTTTTATTTCAATAATTATTTCTTTCATTGTTATTCATTTGTATATTTATCTTTCTCTATCTATCAAATAATATTTATCTTAGACTTATTATTCCTTAAGCAAAATACAGAAAAGAAATGTTAGAAATGGGTAACATACCATTAAGTCTAAATACCCATCTATACTTACAATAGGTAAGTACAAGCTCACAGGTTCCTGACCCTATCAATCTGTAGGATATTGCGATATCCACATAATAATAGGTAGGTTAAAACGAGAGAATCAAAGCCGCTGAAATAATGACTTTACCCTGTCAATTTATTTTCAATCAATCCTTAACTCCATCAATTCAACAGATTCAAATGAGGTTTCAGCCTGAATTATTGATGTAATTTCGAGTTAAATATTGTTCCTACTGTGAACTTAAATGTTGTTCTCATTAAGTTAATTTAACTTAGAAATTTAATGGAATTCAATTATTTGTTACTTACTATTTCGACTTGAAAATGAAATTTGAATCAATTTGAATATTTCGAGCGTTTTAGGTAAAAAAATATGAATAAAGAAATTATTATCCCACTGCAGGGTACCGGTCCTATCTCATTTGAGATGGATTAAGCTACAGCCTTTCAAGCATAAAGGCTTCCTCACAATATTTTCTAAAATATAAATGAGCATGAGATAAATACGCACGTAACTTTGAAAAGTCATTGGTGCGAGCTTTGGGATTGAACCCAGGACTTTTGACTTCACATTCCACTGGTCATACTACTAAGTTATCACAACACCGTGTGATAAGCTGTATGACATCAGCAACTAAATGAATAAGCAATAGGCCGTACATAATCGGTGAGATTGCATTAACGCCGTGAAATTACCTCATGTTCTGGTCATCAGAATGTGTCGGCTGATCGCGTGCTGGTTGCTTGTCTTCCTTGTATATCTCAAAGTAAGATTTTTTGTATTTTCTATAAGACTTGCTTTTGCCCGGGACTTCGTTTTTTTTTATCGTGATAACGTGGCAAACGAGCAGGCGGCTCACCTGATGGTAAGTGATGACCACCGCCCATGGATATTTGCAACACCAGAGGCTTGCAAATGCGTTGAGAAATCCAAAACCAAACCCCTGAGATACCGTTCAGGTTTCTTAAAATAGGGAGTTACTGAACTGACAGCAAACGGAATTCCCATGCTGTCAGAATAGTCATTCCCCCAATGAGCTTTGGTAACCTTACTCACTAGCAGAAAGACAACTATTGTTACTGGTACTTCCCGAATCGGGCAGCTCAATTTGAGCGAGAAGTCTCGCTATGCCCTACCTCCTACGTTTGCGTAGTAAATTCTACTTTTACCTTTTCGCTCTCCTAAAGGATGATTTCCGAGATAAGTATCCTAAAAACGATCCGTTATCCTTTCCTGGGACTCAAACGTGAATTATGTTTAATTAGATAAAATTTGTCATAATTATGTAGTCTATCAAACATTTCAACAAAATCGATTTAGCGCTTTAAGCTTGAATAGGTAACAAACGGACAGGATTCTCTCACTTTTATAATGTTAAGAATGACTAAGACCTAATAAAAGGTTCTTTAGTAATTGCTGGTTCTACTCAGTGAACGATCTGTTGAGTGTGTGTTGAGATTTTTAGGTTGCCGTTTTAAAAGTCTCCTGTCTGTCCCATATATTCCTAGTTCTCATTTAACAAAGGGTCAGTCATCGATTAGCCAACCACAAACCCAGCTCCGAGCTGAGCTGATTGACCTGGCAATCGAATCCAGAACTTACAAAATTTTAGAAAGCCGCTTGAGTTCACTAAAAGCGTAAATAAACGTAAATTACCAACTGACTCCTCCTAACAGAACAGCTTCGTAAGGAACATGAAACTTCATATGAAAGCAACCCACTTTGTTTTTATGCTGACAGTACACAAATTTTTGTCGATAGTATCTCGATTCCACTAAGGCGCTGGCGCTGTGTTGACAAAACGATAGAGGTTGACAATAAGAGACACAAATGCAAGATGGGAAGAAATAAAGGAGTCCAATTAATAACTAACTTACTCGCGAGCAATTGACGCCACGTTCAGAACTTGTGCTGGAAGTCGACATCGCACAGAATAAATATAAAATGAGTTGATGTAAATAAATGATAATTACGTTTATAAATACCCTTGTCTTTCCCCTATTCCAGAGAACATGGTGTTCTTGCGACGTCAGGGTAAGTAACCACAGTTATTTGAACAGTAGGTACACCTATTAGAAAATTACAAACGGTTGGGGCATACTAAATATTTTTCTGGACATCATGACACAGCGCCATCTAGTTCCGAGCTAAGCAACGAGGCTTGTGTTACGGATACTAGTTGGTTGTTATATTACATATATACTTTTTTTTGTAAATACATTGTATTATACATAGATACATCCATTGGATACAAATGTTTATGCTCATCACACAAACATTTGTCCCTGCCGGAATTCGAACCCGGGACCCATAGCACAGAAGGCAGTGTTAACTACCGCTGGACTAATTGGGTCGTAACTGATTAATTACACATAGGTTCTCGAATACTAAGCATTACAATAACATAACTTATTATCCCAAGGCTTTGAATCCTTTACAGCAGCCATTGTCATAGGTAGACTACACAATACCACAGTATTATATTATATACAGTCAATTTTATCTTTTGGTATCACGATATGGGGTGGTGCACCGAGAACTAGGTTTTTGCCTTTGGAGAGAGCACAGAGAGCTGTCCTCAAGGTAATGACTTTCAAAAACGTTCGTTATAGAACATCAAAACTGTATAAGGACTGTCAAGTCATGACTGTGAGGCAGCTGTTTTTGCTCCATACAATAATGCGCAAACATGCTAATATAAACTATAATCCTAAAAATGTAGAAAAACGTAACTCTCGTAATGTCTGCCCAGTTGAAAAATGTAGTTCTAAAATGGCTGAAAGACACTTCCGTATACTTAGCAGTCGTATATATAATAAAATAAATCGAGAGTGTAAAATCTATCACCTAAATAAATTCGAATGTAAAAAAATAATAAGTAAATGGATCATAAATCTTCACTATGACAGGACAGAACAGCTCATATTACACACACCCGTATAGCGCATACAACACACACCCACGCATACACACACAGACACATACACACATACAAAAATTGTAGTTGAAATTAAATTATTATCTCACCACTTACCTAATTCTTTTTTGTTTAAAGTAAGTAAAAATTAAGATTTTGCGTATTGCATAATTAGCATTAAATTAAGAAAATTACCTTACCATGGATCAATGTTGAGAGGAAGCCCTGACACCCATAACACTAGTTTAATCTTAGTTTGGGTGTCAGTGGTCCATTACTATAGTGATTTACTATATAAGGTGATTGTGTACCACATACCTAGCCACTGAATCTATAATATGTAAATCGTTTTATTTGGAAATAAATATTATTATTATTATTATACAGCTTCACATATATTTTTTGTATACCACGACGGTGGCATACAAGTTTACGTCCCGCTAGGTGGGCTACCGTACCGGTACAGTTACCGTAGACTATGTAGTTATGTGTGCAACACCAGAGCTGTAGCTCGCGCGTTGCCGACCCTGTAAAAAACAGTCACTCCTTTTTTTAAGAACCCGATAATATGGATGAGCGTTTTAAGTTTCTTCGATTTCCCATGCTGTCAGAATAACTCCCCCAATGAACTTTGTGAACTTTACTCAGTTGCAGGAAAAAACTATTATTGTTTTACTGCGGTCTTCTGTAGGGTGAAGATACTTCCTTCCTTGCGGTCAAAATTAATCAAATCTCGTTATCCATCTCTAAAAATCTGTGAACAGTAGTAAAGACACGCCTTTGCCCATATTTACTAAACAGAGAGAGCATTTAAATTAAACTGTTGATATTTTCAGTGTTCCGGTAATAGCTGCTATTCGGGAGTAAGTCAAGTTAGCACATTTCTTACTACTGTACCTACAGTCATCATCATCAACCCAATTATTGTCCCACTGCTGGGCACAGGTCTCTTCTCTTCTATAGTCCACCACGCTGACCTAGTGTGGGTTGGAAGGTTACCTCGCGATGTTTTCCTTTACAAAACTGACCTAGATCGAACTCAGTACCTTAGACTTCACAGTCCACTAATCACACCACTAAGCTTTAGCTTGTCTTCTTACATGATGCCACACGCAAAAAAAAAACTCATTATTATTTATTAATATGGTGTTTTTGTTTTTTAGTTTAGAAACCGTCTGTGTTTTTCTTCGGTAAGTATAACAAACTGTTAACGCATACACTCCTTCATAATCGATACATAAATCTTATTGTACCACTAACGAATAGTCAGAAGGCATATAATATAGTTAATCTTCTCAGTTCTGAAGAAAATACGAAAGGCAACGACGTAACCGCACCTGTGGTCCAAGGGATTAAAATCTCTGTTTGACAATAACTTTAGTTTGTTTGGTTCGCAAGTGCTGGCAAGCTAATATTAACCTAGTCTGGTAAATGATTATAGTAAAATCTATTACCATTTGCAGTGTAGCAGCACCGGATGTGCCGCTGGGGTGAGTACACACACACACACATACACGCACACAATACACAATCACACAAACATACTTGTGGTCGTGCGTATTAATATTATGCTTAAGATAGGTCATGCTTTATTATATTTAATTTATTTTGGGGCTTTTGAGGGCATGCTTATATTAAGGCTGTTTTCGTGATATAATTCAACAATTATCCATACAGTCATAAATAAGGATTTAACGATATAACATACCAATATTAACTTTAGACCTTAAGAATCTCGTATAAGAGATAACAGTGGCATCTGCGAAAGTTATGAACAAAAAGAAAGTATTAAACTGACTGCGCACACTCACAAGAATATAAGACATTGAAATAAAACTACTTATGATGTACATATTATATTGATTTAATTTCGACGTTTCTGGAAAATCTTATCGACATGTATACCGCGATAAGTACGATTAGTAAAAAGAAGTGTTCTGGGTAGGATACCATCTCTTCATGCGTCCGTGCGTTAATAAACACATATTTTCACATTTTGTCTAAAAAAATGTCTAAAACTGGGTCTGTAAAGACTGGGCCTGCCCAGTAAAACTACCTATAGTAGGTACGTACAAATATTTGCTCGGTGCAGCGACCGAACCCCCAAATTGTCACGCACAAGCCGATCGTTCAGCCGCTTCGCCAATCGAGTCAGAGCAGAAATAAAATTGAAGTAGGTATAATTACAAATCTTATGTTAGAGTAACGATAATGTGTAGCACAGCACGCAGGTCACAATAATAGTAATAAATATTACTAAATATTTCCGGATATTATTACACAGCGCCATCTAGTTCCGTCGTAAGGAAAGAGGCTTGTGTTACTTTTTTTGTAAATACATATATATTATACATAAATACATCCCTGACTCGGATACAAATGTTGATGCTCATCGCACAAACATTTGTCCCTACTGGTATTCGAACCCGGGACCCATAGCACAGCAGGCAGCATTAGCTACCGCTGAGTTAAACGGGTCGTCAAAACAAGAACACCCAAACATTATCTGGAATCACATGTACGAGTATATAAACCCCTGCCCACCACCGGCTGGACCACCCTGCTGAGTCCAATCCTAAGGAAACAGGTAAACCACAGTGATTGATGACAATTGATGACCTGGCGTAATGAATCTACGGCCTTAAGACTTCGGTGAAATGAAAGTAGGCAGCGAACACGGGAAGGGAATTAAGTATTGTATCACATGCATGCTCAGAATTAACTAACATATTCTTGTTGAACGTGAAATATATTATGTTAAGAATGTATTTTATAAGTCAGAGCTGTGTAGTGTACATTCTTTTTAAGTTTTTTTTTTAGTAATGCTCTGTTAAGCATTGCTCTCATAAACATTTGTTTAAAATCTGACGCATCGTCAACCAATGGTTAGGTACCGAAGAATAGAATAAATAAAACAAAAGAAAAAGGCAAAAAAGTAATGAGTTTCTTGCATTGAAAATAAGACCCTCATTTCACCGTTCGCCAAAACACACTGGATTAAAAAGTCGTTAGTACATCCCTCAAAAAGACAAAAAGTCCATCAATTTATAAGGATTAATTTAGTATAGTAATGTTTTTAGTGTAGAAAACCTCAATACTATTTTATCTGATCTGAAAGATGAGCTATAGACATTTCCGCATCCGCGTTTATAATGACAAGACCTGTGAAACAATCAGTAAACAAGCAGGTACCGTTGGTCTACGAACGTTTGCAACACCAGAAGTGACACTCGCGCGTTGCAGACCCTGTAAAAACCTTTTTTTTTAAATCCCCAGCCAACCCTATTCCACAGCCTGACTGTGTATGGTATAAAGTTCCTATGGAACCGCACAGTACGCGAAGATATTATTCTTACTTTAAACGACAAAGCTAGAGTGGAGACATTACAGACGACATAACAGCTTAAAGTAATTCGATATTCAAGTTAGAAGCTCAAACAGTATTTAGTTTCGCCTAATGGAGCTATTAGACATGCGGTAGTTAGTAACAGGAGCCATAATCGTACCAAACCATTGAGAAATATGGCGGTGCTCTAGTAAGATAAGGCGGTAGAATCATATAGAGCGAGTTTTAGTATCAGCCAATGCTAAGTAAACTAGTTAATATTGTCATTACATCATCATCAACCCATTTTGACGGTTCGATTAGCCCAGCCGTAGTGAACGCTGCCTTCTGCGCCACGGGTTTTAGGGTTTGAATCCCGGTGGGGTCAAATGTTTGTGTGATGAGCATCAGTAGATATAATATGTAGGTACGTATTTACAAAAAAAGTATATATGTGGTATATTTACCTTCTAGTATCCGTAACACAAGCCTCGTTGCCTACCCTATGATGTCCACAAATATTTATTTATTTACCGTCCCACAGCTGGCCATAGATCTCCTCTCATTTGAGAAGGATTGAGAAAAGATATTTCCTACAGTTTGATACCTAAATGAATTAAAAGAATTCACAGACTCCGAAATTTTATTCAGCTGATTTTTATTCTCCGAAGTTTTAATTTATTCATGCCCAATGAATAAATTAAAACAAGATTTAAATAAATTTTAGGGAATGCACTACTAGGAAATAATTCTAAGTAAATTCCATGTTAAAATGTAGTACAAAAATCAAGATGCCTTTTATTTTTCTTACACTCCAAATGTCCGTAATATAAAATTACATATTCTTGTGGCAACCCGACTACAATAAAATCACAAAGCGAGTTCTTGTATCTACTTACCGCTTGGGAAATAACAAGCGAGCTCATTTGATCCAACTGAGAGAGTATTAGTTAACTCCCACTTTATGCTAGGAGTAAGAAACTGCGCATATTAAGGCGACGTGAACTTTTGCACCAACGATCTCATCTGTATTCGTGAATTTTTTAACCGAATAAGCCGGTTACTCAAATGCGGTTGAATAACATACATGCATTCATGATTCTTGTGGATGTCGAATTTGCTGGATGCGGGTGGCCCAGCACCAGTAGTCGTGGCGATCATCCTGCTGCCATTTAATAGGGCTAACCCTATTGCCATCAACCGAGCACGATTCGTAATTCCAAGCCTGCGGAGATGAGCCAACCAGAAAAAACAAATTTTTATGAATGTATATTACAAAGTTATATAATATACTTTTTACTTTACTGTCATAGCCATCCATGGATGCTTTAAAGGATCCAAATTTAGAATAAAAAATATACACTTGTAAACGCAGTCACGATAAATGAAAATATCCTAGAGTGAGGGGCAATATATTTTTTTTTAATAATGTTTAGCACAAATAGAACAAGTGAGGAAATTGACGCAAGCACCTCACTTGGTCTGTTTGTGCATATAATATTATGATCAGCTTGTAAACAGTTGTTTTTCTTAATATTACAGTGTGTTGGAACAAACTGCTCGGCAACTGTAAGTTATTTTAGATAAATTGTTACTTATGTTATAATAATAGGTACTAAATTTCTCCAATTGCCAATATTGAAATAAAACTATTTTGTACGGATTTCATTGACATGTAATTAATAATTCTATTAAATATCAATGAAATCCGATTGAAGTTGAAATATTCATTTGTGAATGATTCTCATTGACCGCCATTGTACCCTTATTTCATTAGTTTGATATTTATGTTATGTTATGAATACTATTGTGGATAATAAAGTTTATTCTATCTATCCAAGCATACCGAACAAGTGTACACAGGAATTTAATATCCAGAATATTATGTAACAGAATCTAAAATTTCATTTTATTAAAGAAAAAGCTTTTGTAAGTTATTAAAATGTTAGCATATATGTATATTATCTATTGGCAAACACTATCACGATAAGTAAATTTCAACTTTAAAGGCTAAAAACAAAAAGACCATTGTGGCAAATTTATACAGGACATTTTTCGTAAGAATAATAGGTGACCTGTACAAAAAAGAACTATTACGCTAGTCAGCGACGTGAGGCGTGAGCAAATTAGTTGGTGTACGAAGTAATGAATAATTTTTTGTGTTCCTTAAACTACGCTTCCGGAATGACTACGAAATTGTCTCCCTAATTACATTTCTGTCGGCCCACGTCGACATAAAAAGTGCTGTGAGCCTCTAAGTTACATTAACATAATAGGGTTTTTTTTAATGTATATTTTAACTACTCCACTATTTAAATAAATACAGCTTTTCAAATATTTCACTACATATAAATGTATTACTCGTATTTATAAAAAAAAATAACAAACTCATGAAGAACAATTATCTGGTTTAATTTAATATATATATTTTTATTTGTTTCAGTGTAATGGGTTGAAATGTACTGCTGGGGTGAGACTTTATTATATGTTTATACATATATCCCTTAAATCTATTGTATTTAACGCATAAGTACATATACGAAAAGATAATTATGATAGGAAAACGTGGTGATTTGAAAGACGACAATGACAAAAATTGAGAGGAATTTAATTAGATCCTATATATAGAAAGGAATTTAAGGATATCAGTGGAACCGCCGGTGGGGGGCGCTCTAGAAAACTTACACCGATCTGATTGATGAATTCCTTCAAAAAGATCAGATTCGCAGTACTCGTAACCAGCGCCGGCGGCGTGAGTACATCACGAGATTTATGAATGTGGACGAAGCAAAAGTGGTATGCGGGGATTGTAGTGCGTAGCATTCTGTACTTTCTGCCTACCCTCTTGGGAAAAAGGTGTGAGTGAATGTATGTATGTACTCGTATATACGACAAAAACGGTTATTATAAACACCCATTCGTACATATACACCCCCTCAACCAAAAACACACCCAAATCCTGTCTCGTAGAAATCAATTTTTGTCCAAATTAATATATTTTTTCAGACATGTAACGTTTTTAGTGCTTAAATCATTTTTGTACCAAGTCAAGTATTGTCCAGCTCTCTTATTAAATATCTGAACGCTGACAACTGATAAATTACTACAATATACCAATGTATAGGCTATTATTTACACAGGTCAGCTTAATTAAGTGTATGACGGCACATCTGTTAATTGAAAACAGTTTTTCACATTATAATTAATGGTTGTTTTAATTACAATGCGTATGTGATGGTTTTTGAAGGCAGTCTCGTTGAAATTTGTGCTTTAACGGCTAATGTAGTTTTAACAAAATTTTATTTTGGCAAAGAAATACGTAATAAAGAAACACGAGTAAACAGAGTAAAAGATATTAATCTTTCGGCGTATATCCGTCTAATTCTTATGACCGTGCGCAAGTCACTTGCTGAACTCTTCCTAAACGGCTGGACTGATTTTGTTGGATTTTTTTGTGTGTGTCCAAGGGGATTCGAGAATGGTTTAGATTAGCAATTGGACGCGATAGGTGGCGCTGCGATCGAGTACCGGGATTAAAATTTTTCGCTTATCAAAACATAACCCCAAAATTTTAGTATGCACAGGACAACATCAGTCGGGTCCGCTAGTTTTTATATAAACATTTCGTGTAACGTTGTTTGTCCGCGATAAACTTCTAAACTAATGAACCGATTTAATTGAAACTTTGCTCACTTTGTAGAGTTTGGTCTAACTGAGAGATAGGGTAGTTTTATTTTTAGACGTTACACAAGTTGCAAGCACAGCAGCTAGCAAGTATGCTTTGTGATGTTGCTTATTAAAATTTTTAATAAAGTTCAGGGACAATCATGTGACTAAGTCATAAACCTCACCAAGTTGCTGATAAACCACACAGTAAAAAGCTGCGTCTGCCGAGATCTTTATGTAGAAGGATGATATCTTAATGTATCGTGACACTTAGTGTCTCGATGAGCCATCGTCATTTGACGACTCGATTAGCCCAGCATTCGTTAACGCTGCCTTCTGTGCTACGGCTCCCGGGATTGAATCGTATTGATAAAGTCGGTTTTGATGGCTTAGGTATTTATAGAGTCGGTATTGATGGCGTCGGTATTGATGGCGTCGGTATTTTTGGCGTCGGTATTGATGAAGACGGTATTGAGAGAATTGGTATAATTGGCGTCGGTATTGGTGGCGTTGGTATTGTTGGCATCGGTATTGTTAGCGTCGGTATTGTTGGCGTTGGTATTGATGGAGTCGGTGTGGGTACGTCGGTATTAAAGCCATCGGTAATGATGGCGTCATTATTGGTGGCGTCGCTATTGTTGGCATTGGTATTATTGGCGTCGGTATTGTTGGCGTTGGTATTGCTGGCATCGGTATTGAAAGAGTTGGTATTATTAGCGTCGGTATTGTTGGCGTCGGAACTGTTGGCATTGGTATAGATGGCGTCGGTAATGGTTGCGTCGGTATTAATTGCGTCGGTTATGGTAGCGTCGGTATTAATCGCAAAGGTATTGAGACAGTTGTTATTATTGGCGTCGGTATTGGAGGCGTCGGTATTGGACGCGTCGGTATTGTTGTCGTCGGTATTGATGGCGTCGGTATTATTTGCGTCGGTATTGGAAGCGTCAGAATCGGTGGCGTCGGTATTTTTTGGCGTCGGTTTCGAGAGAGTTGGTATTATTGATGTCGGTATTGTTGGCGTCGGTACTGTTGGCATTGGTATTGATGGCGTCTGTAATGGTTGCGTCGATATTAATTGCGTCGGTTATGGTAGCGTTGGTATTAATCGCAAAGGTATTGAGAGAGTTGTTATTATTGGCGTTGGTATTGGAGGCGTCGGTATTGGAGGCGTCGGTATTGGAGGCCTCGGTATTGGAGGCGTCGGTAATGGACGCGTCGGTATTGTTGGCGTCGGTATTGAGAGAGTTGGTATTATTGGCGTCGGTGTCGTTGGCGTCAGTATTGCTGGCATCGGTATTGAGAGAGTTGGTATTATTGGTCTCGATATTGCTGGCGTCGGTACTGTTGGCATTGGTATTGATGGCGTCGGTAATGGTTGTGTCGGTATTAATTGCGTCGGTATTGGTAGCGTCGGTATTAATTGTTGGCATTGGTATTGATGGCGTCGGTATTGGTAGCGTCAGAATTGGTTGCGTCGGTATTTTTAGCGTCGGTATTGATGGAGTGGGTTTGGGTAGCGTCGGTATTATTGGCGTCGGTATTGATGGCGTCGGTATTGATGGCGTCGGTATTGATGGCGTCGGTATTGGTAGCGTAAGTATTGAAGGCGTCGGTATTGATGATGTCGGTATTGAAAGGGTTCTTATTATTGGCGTCGGTATTGACAGAATTGGTATCATTGGCATCGGTATTGGTGGCGTCGGTATTGGTTGCGTTGGAATTGATGAAGTCGGTATTTTCGGTGTCGGTTTTGGTGGCGTTTGTATTTAGGCGTCGGTAATATTGCCGTCAGTTTTTGGCGTCGGTATTGATGAATGGGTAAAAGTATCGTATTTTTGTATTATATTCATTATATTTTTGTATTAAATATCTGTAAGGTTTCATTAAATAGTGTAATTGCCTTCGGATATTATGTAAAATAAATAAATAAAATAAATTAACTGATAGGGTTCTTTTTATACATAGTCGTTAAGGTTTTTAATTTTTTAAAGGCCCTGGTACTTTTTTTATATTTTTTCTCGCAAACGTCTTAGATTAAATCCATGAAAGATAAAAAAACCATTGAATATCAAAGAGATAAAATAATAATCACCTAAATGTTCCGGGTTACCAGCTTCCGGGCCGAAATAAAATAAAAATAGAATACAAATTAATTATGATTGTATTGTTCAACCGCACGTAAATTTCCACTGAAGCGATTATAATAGCCAGATAATATAAAGTTTATATTATCTGGAGCTGAATATTTATTCCTCTTGCGTGAACAAAACGAACGAGGTACGCAAGTATCGCTCTCCTGGTTAAACTCTCCGGCTCGAAGGACCAATATGTACGTTACTGTACGAGCTGCTAGTTATTTCGGATGTTAAATGATAAGTCCAAGCTGAGATCTGAAGAGAGTTTATTCCGAAATTTTACGCTAAAGATGATAATGGGTGCTACGAGTATGCCAGTTGATTACGCACTGACTCACGTAGATCGCGCGATTCGCTGGTAAGGTCGCTTGACCTACTTGAGTCAAAACTGCTGATGATGATGTGTTCGATGAATATCGAACAAACGTGTTATACTATAAATATCTTGTGAGTACTATCAACTAGATATTATTAAAATGTAGTAAAGTATTATTACTAAGTAGGCTTTTGGAACATCGATAATGAATATAGCCCCAAAAACACCCTCTCTTCAACGTTTCCTACGAACTTCAAAACATCACACTTATGAATGAGGACATTATTACACAGCGCCATCTAGTACCATACTAAGCAACAAAAGGTGTCAAAGTTGTAAAAATCTTTTGTATTGTTAACAGTAGTTGCTTTGTAAAATATGATAAAAAAAATATAAACATAGACAGGCTTTAATATAAATATTTATAACTAATGTAATAACTTTAATGTATATTTTAAATGAATCTTGAAAAATGAATGTACATTCATTATACCCAATAATGTTTTCAGTGCAATGGGAGTTTTTGCTCTGCACGTGTAAGTACCTTGATATAGTCTGTATCTATAGACTGTTATTTGTAATATTTGCTAGGAAAGAGAAGAAAGAGTGAACAGGAAACGAATCGTACCAAGAGGACCCTATTGGAAACTTTTCCACCATCTTTTTAATAACTCATAGAAACACAACTAATGTTTGATTTCTTACACTTACGCGAATATTAGATATAGAGATAAAAGTAGTTTTTACGGATTTTATCGCGGTATATTGACATTATTTTAACTTGATGTTTCGGATCCTTTACAGCATCCATGGTCATGAAAAAATAAATAAAAAAATATCAATATAACGCGATAAAATCCATAAAAAGTAGTTTTATTTATACAACTGATGTTGTTTCACTGCGATTTTCTGTAAGGCGGAGGTACTTCCTACCTACGGTGAGTGATTGGCCATATGACTGTCAGCTCTAAATAATTTATAGTGTATTTAAGTGTAAAATAGTATTACCTTTGTATGTTAATTAAAAAGCCTTAATTTTCTAGTGCACTGGATTCTCCTGCAAGGCGTTTGTAAGTTATTTTTTCATATCTCGAAAAATATTACATTATTTTACATAAGTGTACGATTAGTTCTAAAGATCCCAGCAATGGTTTACTGACATTTAAATCTTGAAAGTGCCTGGAGAAGTACCTGGGTCATAGATTTTTTTTTATAGTATCCATAATACAGGCAACATTTTCAGACTTTACAGATAGAGGGAAAAAACGGGACAATACATCAATATATATAAAAAACAATGCCACTTTTCGTTGTAATTTTATAACTCAAGAACGGGCTCAACTATCCAAACCAAATATTTAGGCTTTGTTCGGACTATTTAGTAGATGGTTTACGTGAAATTAGCACAAAATCTGTCGAGCGGTTCTTCATTTATCACATTTTTTTAAACAAAAAAAACACTTCTAGCCCTAAATTTTCACTCTTCTACCACCAACCCCAATAATGTGGCAAAACTACGTTTGCTGGGTCAGCTAGTATACCATACAATTTAGTGGCTCACTTTTGAACCTTATGTTCAAGTCAATAAGATTGAAAGCGGCTCATCCGATCCATGGTCATGATCACTTGGTAGCCCATTGAGCCAAAAATGATATTGTTTACTTATGTAACATTAAATATGATTTTTATTTCAGTGTGAAGGCGAGGATTGTACCCACTTTACTAAGTTGTGGACAAAATAACTTTAAATAAACATATTATAATGTTATTATTTTACCTTATTTAACTGCCTCGTTTGGCTTATGGTCCTAAAGGCAACCTGCATACTTGAGAGATTTTCTCGATGGCATGTGAAGTCTGCCAACCCCCAGTAAGATAGCGTGGTCGACTGTAGACTAATCGCTCTCAAATGAGAGGAGACCGTGCCCAGCAGTGGGACAATAATAGGTTGTTGTTGATGATGAAAATACGACTGCTGAGGAACGGTCTTGGTTGAGCAAAATGTTATTGATGTTTTTCCATAAAATTCTCAGCTGCAGCTCGGAGTTAGGATTTGTGTGCGGTAGATGGCTATTGGCTCGTTCTCTATTACATGGGACCTAAAACATACCGGCGAAAAGACGGTATACAGTATACCTCTGCCTGATCCGTCGGAGATGACAGGCGTGATGTTATGCTTTGTTACTATAATTATTTATCAAACGAAATATTGATTTGTGCTTGGTTAGGCTACAGTTGTGCGAAACAAGATTATCGTCCAAATTGAAGTCTATTTATAGTCTTTATCTGATCTAAACAAGTTATTTTTGGAAACTGAAAGGATTACGTTTTAATTGCCTTTGCTCAATCTTTATAAAGTATATACCAAGTAACCCTTAGGTAATAAGTACCTATTTATATTTTAGAACGAAAAATTACCTTGATATACTAAAACAGACACTAACTATTATACAATATTACAGTTTCTCGTCGAGTCGAAATAAAAACTAT
Organism: Craniophora ligustri; assembly: GCA_905163465.1. Taxonomy (NCBI): domain Eukaryota; kingdom Metazoa; phylum Arthropoda; class Insecta; order Lepidoptera; family Noctuidae; genus Craniophora; species Craniophora ligustri. Next base: position 13,592,174 of record LR990971.1, on the reverse strand, counting down.
CTATTTATTTTCTTAAGCAGTTTGAAAACTTTGAAACTTGTTTAAAACAACGTAGAAGTAAAATTTACGAGATTCCAGATTTGAGATAAGATTAAGGCTCTGTAAGCAATACAAACTTTGATATCGAAGGCAAAAGTAACAAAAACTTGAAAATAAAACTAATTTCCTCGGATTTTATCGCGTTATATTGATATCGTTTTTTGCTCAACGAACGCATAGATGTTGGCGGTGGCTCGAAGGTTCTCCAGGGGCGACCGCGTAGTGAAAGACGTAAGGTGGACCGACGACCTGGTAAAGATCGCTGGAATCTGGATGCGGGTCGCGCAGAACCGGTTGACATGGCAATCTTTGTAGGATACTTATGTCCAGTGGACGTCTACAGGTTGTTGTGATGATGATAAATGCTATAGTTTAGTCACAGGACATTATTTTCCATTTTTTTAATTTTCATCATGATGTGTACTATCACAGATAAGGTTAAAGACCTGCAACATAAGTATAAACACATGTTGCCAACTCGCCACGTAAAATACCTTCGCCAATATAAAAAAACTCCTTACGCAAATCTAATTTCTTTTGCAAATTTGTGCTATTTAGTTTGAAAACTTTTTTTAATAACGATTTTACGACTTATTTAATAGAGTCATAATACTCTCTTGAACTAGTATGGCTCGTCTTTTCATTTATTCTCGTGTTATCATCTCCACATTGTATAATCGAGGAAATTAAACCCTTTCTAGATATATTACCTAGGTTTCGTTTTGTTTTGCTTTTGTTTTGTTTCGTGTGAAGCTACGTATTATAAAAAAAAACAATCAGCCAAATATCACTTGTGTTATTTCCACATCTAATAGGTACTCGTAAAACTCAGAAATCACGACAATAAACTTTTTTCATTATATCGAGAATTGATTATTACCAGTAACCGAAAGTACCTGTTTGTTATGCATGTATGTTATTACTTGAATTCTTTATTTATTAATACCTATCTTTTGTTTTCGATATGCTTTTAAATTTAAAAAAAGATGATTTAGGAAAAGGTAATTTTAATTCTCTCGCCTTTGATAATCATCGTTAGGTACCTACTTGTTGTAATTAATTGTAATTAATAAATTAATTTCTAAGCGTAACGTTAACAGGGTCGGCAACACGCAAGCGACACCCCTGGTGTTGTGAACGCTTATCTACATGCTTCGGCAGCTGCTCACCATCAGATGGCTATAAGATTGTTTCGTGGTAACAAAAAATCTAAGTCAAAAACAGTCATTAATCAAAACTTTATTATTACTTACGAATTGATGTCGGCACATAGTTTAATACGTGTATAATGTATATATCACGTACTGAAACAATTGGACAAGTTTGAAGGGACTTTTCATTAGTGACGCTATCGTCCCAACATGGGATCGTACCTAATTAAACTGTCCTTATGTGAATGACAAGCTGTGACTTGACTTCAATATGAGACCACTTAGAAGTTTGTTACTTATTATTGGTCCTTATATTTGGACAGGACAGACGTTATTTTCATTTATATCTACACTAACTTTTGCCCCCGATTTCATCTGCGTAGATTTGGTAATTTGAGTAGCTTATTTTAATCGAATCACGAAAAGTTAATATGAAATATGTTATAGTCATATAGCACATTCCTGTGCTTTCCCGGATCTTAAATTATATTCAATCGGTTCAACTGGGTTCAACGGTTTGTTACTGGTGAATAAACAGGCAGTCATATTTTCGCATTGATAATACACGTATTGGGAAGAATTCGTGCGTCACAGCAAAACAGCGGTTCAGCTAGTTACTTAAAATAATAGTTCTTAGTATTATAACATAACACGTGGAGGCCCCTCACGGCTGACCTTTGATAGCTTATTTGTGTGAATAAAGGACTGTGAAGTTAAAGGTTCTATCCCACGGCACGAACGTTCTAAATGCGCCAAAATGTCTGTCTATCTACTAACTCTTTACACTTTAACCGCTGAGTAGATTTTAATGAATTTTGCTATGAATATATATATGTAGTTTGAGTTCCGGGAAAGCACAGGAATGTTCATATCCCATAAATCAAAATAGCTGGCAAAGGGGGTGGTAGGCGAAAAAAGACATTTAAGTAACACTTTTAAAATAAACTTTTTGTAAAAAATAAAAAATGTTTATGCATCTTTATCAATTAAGCAGATCGTATAAAAATAAGCGATCAAAATAACTAAATATATGCAGAGGAAGTCACGGGCAAAATCTAGAGTAATATTTGTGTAAGTATAAGAAATCTGTAAACATAATTATTTTTAATGACTATTTGCCTGCAACGTACTTTCTTCAAACGAACGTTATTACGACAACTTCATTTCAATTTCTTTGAAATCACTATCGGATAAAAATATAACAAAGTTTATTCAGGTACCTACTGCAGAAGTCGCTGATATTTGCAACCCTTTGAGCACCCACATCAGGTGCATTTGTCACAGTATAAACACACGAGTAATATTTAAACCGTCTCAAGTGCAGTACAAACACACATGTCTTCAATATTTATTTAACATAATAACAAAACATTTGTAGTAACTTGTACAGTAACCATGCTTTTTTTAGAATTTTAGATAGTTTACAGACAGTTTACAAATTAACTGTTTTTAATATCGTTTTTGATCGCACCCTTTTTCGAATTAACGAGCATGCTTTATTTCTTGCTTTTTCATCATTAAATTAAAGTTCTTATGAGTCTACCACCCAACAGTGACTGACTTTCCTGGCTTTGTTAGGCAAAGTGTGTTTTTGCCACGTGCCTCTATGCAGATCATGCAAGGGGTCCAGCGGTTTACCTAGAGCTTAGCTTGGTGGGTTCCTGGTGGATGATTTCGCGAATAACATGGCTCCGGCGAACAGGACAAGGTCCGACATATACCTTCACAGATGAAGGACTCTTCATAAAAATTAACTATACAAAAAAGAAACAAGAAAGAAAGAAAAACAGTTTATTCGCGTGAACGTGACGCACATATGCACACAAAACACAAGTACACAAAAAAAAATAACAATAAAATAATTTATAAATTGTATGCGCCACAACCCACGCGAAACGGCTCAACGCTCAGCTTATAGCCGTGGCTTGTGCGCGCAGACACGAAACCTCGGCGCTGGTTTTCAGCGTTAGCCGATAACAAGAATAAGTTTTGGGTGATAATACTGGCCTAGTATAGGCTTCACGAGAAAATCTCTCAGACATACAGGTTTCGTCACGATGTTTTTCTTCACTGTTTTTATTGAGTGATTAATAGGCAAATTATTTCTAGATTAAAGATGCTTGTCTTGGTTTCCAACTTGATCTATTTGACTTGCAGTTTATGGTCACCCTAACTACATTACCATGTCAAAGAGCACCGACAATATTTCTTTAAAACTACTTTAATACTTTGTAAGTGCCTTCATATTGAGTCATAAACTGGCAGTTACTGTTTTAGTACCTGTCAAAAAGAATTACGGTGTTTCATGTTTAAAGAATCTATTATAAATGGCAAAGTGCACGTAAAAGTCTTAGTCATCATATTTCTTGTTACAGAACATACTTTCAAGAATATATTAGCATAATTATTTATTCTTAAAGGGCCGGCAACGGATTTAACGGATCACCTATCAGTTCAGATGAGCCTTCTACTTGTTTGCCCCGTACATCCATAAAACAATATCATCCCGCCTGTCGTCCCCGAAAGGTTTGGCTGAGGTGTATGTGTGTGTAGTATGTACATTCACATTTCGCCGGTATGTTTTAGGTCCCATGGGTGAGCCAATTACCATCAACCGGGCACAGATTTACTTCCGTACTACTACTAAGTAATTCATAGAATGTACTATGGTTGTATGTCTATGTATTGTCTATGGTTCTTCACGATTCTCTCTCGCCTACAATCTCAAATACTTTTTTTTTTTTTTATTGCGATAAGGGGGCAAACGAGCAGGTGGCTCACCTGATGGTAAGCAATCACCGCCACCCATGGATATTTGCAACACCTGAAGGCTTGCAATGCGTTGCACACCCCTGCAGAAACCGTTTTGGATTCTTAAAATAGGGAATTACTAAACTGACAGCAAATGGAATGCCCATGCTGTCAGAATAGTCACCCCCCAACGAGCTCTGGTAACCTTACTCACTCGCAGAAAGACAACTATTGTTGATTCACTGCGGTATTCTGTAAGACGGAGGTACTTTCCCAGTCGGGCAGCTCAATTTGAGCGAGGAATCTCCTATGCCCTACCTCCAGAAAAACTTCATTTCTATATTCTTCTAGCACCACATTTCAAATGCCTCTAACCTTTCTCCGTCCCTTGTGTCATGGCCCAAGTTTCAGTCATACAATGTTATGCTCCAGACAGTAAAGCCACAATAATTAATTTAAGTCATTTACTTCGCGAAGCTGTGAAACATAACAAATTAGCTCTCATCTGGTGCCATTCTCAACACCAGAGAAGGTAAATCACCAGCGGTATGAGAACAAACTTACTCTCGCGTTTTGTTGCCACGTCAAAACAATGTTTGCTTACAAGACCTAAAGACATTAATCTAGTATGAAGTTTACATATTTGTATTTTATGTATATGTAACAATCTTTTGCCCGCAACTTCGCCCGGGTATAATTAGAAATGTATTTATTTCACCACGTATCTATTATACTATCATTACAGGTTACCAATTCGCTAGTATAGTGACTTAATACAAATTACAGTAAATATTCAGTTACAATAACTCAGTGAACTTTTTCATCAATCAGCTAATTTACTTTTTCACCTCCTCGTTAAAAAAATATAGATTCTGCATATTAACTTGCACCCCTTTTTTCCCCCATTAAGCTTCTATGACCTCTCCCACCAAATTATATTTTGATTTTGATTTTTAAGAACGGAAAATATCAAACCAAACCAATATACCAAAATACCAAATTTCATATAAATCCGTTCAGCAGTTAAAGCGTGAAGAGGTAACAGACAGACACACTTTCGCATTTCTATCATTAGCATTTATATTATTATTGAAAGATTGATGACATAAGTAGCTCCTTGGCTAAGAATAAACTTAAAAGTAAAATTATTAAAACGGCTAATAAAATCTTACAATCTTAACATTAAAATAGGTACATAGGGCCTAAGGCGAACAAAAAGTAAATGCCCTTGATATGATAATAATATGTAGGTACCCACGTCTGAAGGGCTTATCCCTTCAAAAGACAGGCATAGGCTTACCTGAGCCGGCTTTTGTTTAGACATTCCGCTTCATGTTACCCCCAATTACAAAGAAATATTGCACTCAGTATTAATTGCTGTAATTAGTATAATTAGCTAATAATTAGTGTTGTAATTTAAGGCACTATATATAGTCATATAATGGTAATAATAATAAATATATCCAGACAGTATGACAGCGCCATCTTGTAGTTCCGAGCTAAGCAACGAGGCATGTGTTACGGATACTAAATGGTCTATTGATCCATGACATAATATACATATATATTTTTTGTAAATACATACACATTATACATAGAAATATTTGCCCCTACCGGAATTCGAACCCAGGACCCTTACCACAAAAGGCAGTCTATACTGAAGGTCGCTTCAGATAAATAGAAATATGAATATTTGTATCTTTGTAAACATATAACACATATAAATACCTACTCTAGTTTTAGCTATTATTAAGCCAATATATACAATAGAAATATGTAAAAATTAGTAATAGAAGTATGTAAAAATTGTGATGAAGAAAGAAATATGTTTATAATTTTATGTACCATTTTTTGTAAAGAATTTGTAAAGAATTAAAATAAAGATTATTATTATTATTATTATACTGCCGCTGCTCTAATAGGGTCATCATAAAATCCGTAAGAAAATATTTTATTTTAATGTCCAATATTCGCGTGTAAGAAATCGATACATGTAATAACTTTCTACTTCACCGTTGGAAATAATACCTGAACCCAACAAGGTGTGACAACAGCGGTGTACCACAAGTAAATAACAAGGAGGCGGCAGTAGTTACCGCATCTGCCTAATTACTGCTGCTAATTAAAAGTTATGTGCATTCACACCGCGGACCACGGAGCCACAAGATACGGTTATACTCTGTGATGCACCTTACGTGCAAATGTATCTTGAAAGAAAGAAAGAAAGATAGTGAAAGTGACGCACATGCATAAAATTGATTTTAAAATATAATAAGAAAACCAGAACAAGAAATTATACGTACTCTATGATTGTGGTTGCTTGAAGAATGAATGGTTAGTGTGTGGGGTTTACCTACCCACATTTGGGTTTCAATCGTGTTTTTGTTGGAAATGTGACTTGATCGAGAGTATGTATGTGTTTTAAGAAAATCTGTAGGGGATTTTTAACTTGATAAAAATATTCTATTCATAAAATTACAAAACTATTTTAAAGCTTAGCAAAAATCTACGTTATATCAATATTTATTTACTCGACTATTATTTACTAGCTATTGGTCTAGAACTTGATAGCTAGGATTCCCATGTCTAAATTCCCAGCAGCAGCCTGAATTTTGGTTGTATTAATGTATGCTCAGGCTACCCCCTTATATATGAAACCTAGAAACGTTCCGGTGAACTCTGCCTATACCTTCACAGCCTATTCTTAGAGGTGTAAGCGTTGGTTTAAGCTTAATAAGTCCTTACTGCTAATAAATCAATTACAAGCCAAATACAAAGTTATTTTTGAACAGGTATTAACAAAAATAGCGCCAACTTTTGATTGATTCATATACAATGTCGGCGACCGCAAAACGGATCGGATATCAATGAAATATTTCATAAAAATAATATTTTGTTAAACCTTCTGAGTGCGTGTGGCGAGAGCCAATACAAAAACCGAATCTTTGTTGTAAAACAATATCATGTAGCAGTGTATTGATTTGAATTTATTGTTTTTTATTCATCAGAAAAGTAAACTACCTGGTTGATCTAGTAGTCATTAGCGATTAGTGAGCAAGAAAGAGGTTTGATTCGCAGGTCGAGAAGAGTTATTGGATTTGTCTTTTTTTATTAAACTTTCAGCAAAAGCTCGCAGCTCGCGATGGCAATAGGCTCGCACCTAGGTCACCAGATCTCTCTGAAAAATCATCTACGTATTTACCTACATTAATTGTAACACCTTCAAATATTCGAATAGGTATAATTATCGCCATATTCCATTCATTCAAAACTTTATAAAGGAAAGGGTCGAGTGACGTCACCATTTGGCTGATTGGCATCATTGCCTTTGCCCGTTTCGTAAATGGCCGCCATCAAAATGTTTTATTCCCCGAAAAGGAGCAATCAAGTCAGATTTAAGTTTTACGAGCTTTACACCGACCCTTAGCCCAAGATCAGGAGGAATGGCCAAGAGTTGTTATTTTTTTGTTTATTATATTGTGCCAAAATAATCATTGACTGACTGCCTCGTTAGTTAGTGGTTGTACCTACGTGCGATTGCTGATCAAGAGGTCTGGATTTCGAGTAGTAGTTCCCGTATTTTAAGAATCCTAAAACGATTTCTACAAGTTTGTCAACGCGCGAGCGACGCCTCTGGCGTTGCAAACGAGAACGAACGGCCAGAAAAGGGAATTGCCTACCCGCCTCAGTATTTCCCGAATTACATAACTTAGGAACATTCAATGCGGGAGTGAATTTATATTGAGCTTGCATGCTACATCTTCAGCTAAATCGTCACCTACCATAATAATACCATTACCATTACATAATACCATTAGACGACCCAATTAGTCCAGCGGTAGTTAGCGCTGCCTTCTGTTCTATGGGTCCTGGGTTCGAATCCCGGTAGGGACAAAATAAATGTTTGTGTGATGAGCATAAACATTTATTTCCGAGTCATGGATGTATTATGTATAATATGTATGTATTTACAAAAAAAAGTATATAATTATGTAGTATCTCAACCAACTAGTATCCGTAACACAAGCCTCGTTGCTTATCACGGAACTAGATGGCGCTGTGTCATAATGTCCAGGAATATTATAAGGTGCGATGCACAAATGCTGTAAAAGGCAAATATTTCAAATTAAAAAGAAAAACGTCCATAAACTGTTGTAACGGCTTACCACGAAGCAGGCCGTAAGCTCACAGCTTGCCTGCCGCTCTATTACAAAGAAAAGTCTATCTTGTAAAAGTTGCTTCAAAAGATCTACATAGTAAAAAAAGATAATTTATAATTTACGAATGCCACATCCATTTATTATGTAGTAGGTACATTACACATACATGTCCACATGAGCATTTGTGCTTGAATGAAAGCAGGAGTTGAGACCTAAAGTTTCCCGGATGCAATGCGCGAGACATAACGAGTAACTAGTTATCAGTTATACAAAACTACATAACTTTAGTACCTAGTTAAACTTCTTGTTAGTTATATTACAGAATAAATAACTATAACATACAGCGCTATACGACTGCTTCGTTTGATCTAGTGTTTGTTTAGAGGTATTGGGTTCGATTCTCAGGTTGGACAAAATGTTTTGGGTGTTGGGTTTTTCTATGAATTTTTTTGGAGTTTGAGGGCGAGGCCCCCTATTACATGGGACCTAAAACATATCTCTGCTTATCTTTTCGGGGACAGCAGGCGTGATGGTTAATGGTTGTAAGTAATGACCCGATTAGCACAGTCGTAATAAATGCTGTGGCTGTGGTAAAGGTCCTAGGTTAAAATTCGAGTAGGAGTAAATGTTGATGTGAAGAGCACGGAAATTTGACCTGAGTCATATATATTTCTATGTATGTATGTATTAACAAATAAATTTAAAGACCAATGTATTATTTACACATGAAGCAATAAAGAACTTTGACAAAAATTAAAAAAATAATGTAGTGTATCAATCATTCGTAACACAAGCCTCGCTGCTTAACTCGTAACTGCTGTGTCATAATGTCCAGATATACTTATATATTTCATGAAAATCGAATTTAATTAAAACCCCCAATTATATGACAGCAAGGTACCTATTTGCGACGTTACCAGCTTTCTGATTGCTCCCTTTTTAACTTGAGTTATTACTTTAGACCATTCGTCGTTTTCCAGACTGTACAAAAAAATATTCCCGTCAATTTATTCAGAATAAAATCACCAATCGCTAAAGCGTTGGGAAAATTCCTTTATACCGCCCTGTGACCGTCCATTCAGACCCGTTCACAAAGGTTCAATCATTCATTCGCGTGGGAGTTCATTCATTATGTAGTGACAGCAACAATATTTGAATGCCCACTCTTTTACTGATTGCGTTTACCTTTTTTATCTAGTATTGACATATATGTATAGAGTACCTTTTATTGTTATTTTTTTACATAAGTTCAGAATCAATCTTGTCTTTTTAAAAAAATATATATTGGTTTCTCATACTTCTGTGAATTCTAGACATTCAAAAATAAAACTTTCTGTTTACGATTTTTAACGCAGTATTACAATATTTTTTTATAAATGATAAACGGCTCAATTGATAGTACCTAGGTAGTTGCCGTAGCTTAGACATTTGCAACACGAGAGGTGTCGCTTGCGCGTCGCCGACCCTAAAATTAAGTAGGTATTAATATCATATTCGTATTATTTTATCAATATACTGTAATGGAATCCGTAGATAGTTATATTATGTTGATAAAAAAGCCTAAATGCTAACTCTAACGGGTGAAAAGTCTATTCATTTCGTGTGTGATTCAAGCACACAGACACTTAAGCTTCTAGTGCTGTAACATAGACCCTCCATATTAGTGTTTTTCCTAATCTGTAGTATACAGACACTGAAATTTACGAATTGAAATAGTTTATTGTTAGTATAGGTTGCTACAGTTGGTGTTTAGATAGACAGAGCATATTATAATCCGCCATTTCATCATCATCATCATCAACCCATTAATGTTCCACTGCTGGGCCCCGTGCCCAGCAGTGGAACATTAATTTCTCCTCTCAATTGAGAGGGATTCCGCCATTTGGCATGCAATAATCATCACAATTTAATAATTTAAACATGATCTAGTGCAAAAAGCACTAGTCTTCCAAGGTATTGCAGAGGTTGATAGCGAGGTTAGCAGTGACATCATTCTTGATGTCATAAAAACTAAGTTGGCGCTGAAGGATTTCACTGTATCATCCATAAAGGTATGCCACAGACTTGGCGTGGTCAATAAGGATCACCATAGGCCCATACTGGTTAAGTTCGCCAGTTATGATGACAAATCTGCAGTTTGGAGGGCTAAGGCAGCTTTGAAGGGTTCATCAATATCACTCAAGGAGTTCTTGACTAAAACCAGGCAGGCTGTTTTTGGGAAGGCGAGGTTGCACTTCAGTATGCGCTCATGTTGGACTCAGGACGGTGTCATTGTAATTAAGGCCCCAGATGGCAGTAAACATAAGGTATCTTCATTAGAAGAACTAAGTCCGCTACTGGTGAAGTATCCTGGAGCCCAAGGAACTGGAGCTAACCTGCAAAAAAAAACAGCAAGTAAAACCTAATTTAATTTCTTAGTTAATACATATATGTCGGAGGAAGCTATAAGTCGGTTTGATTATTGTTTGCAAGAATAAAGCACATAATGATTTATTAAATTTTTCCATAGCTTAAAACCTCCTTAGTCTAATAAAAAGTAAAAAATATTGTTATCAGTTATAGACCAATCAGAGCAGAGCATTTAGCTTGAGCGTGGTCGAGGCGCCATCTTTACTTTTGGAGGGACACGAACAGTATTGGACATTATTGAGAAATAGCGAATGGTCGAGTTGGATCATTGAGATTGAGAGTCTGAGAGACTGAAAGAGTATTAATTGTTGGTAAAAGTAAGACCGGTGCCCTGAACTCGCTGCTCGGTCTTAACTGTGTATTTTCTCTCGATATTATAGTGAGGTGATAAATTATTATTTAATCCGAATTAAAATAATATGTAGTGCAAAACAATGATCATTATGTTTGTCCTTGCAATTAACTCTGATGATGCCCACTAAATTCTTAGCCACTAATGACGATGTCAACAGAAATAATGTTTCTCCGACATCAGAAGTGGGATAACTACCTTCGCTTTCTGTCGTTTTTCAATTTATATTTCAGATTTTTCATTTATACGGACACAAAGCAGATTGGACTCTGTTAATCGTGGTTCGAAATTCGAATAAATCTGGAAGCGAGGTGCAGTCGCAATAACAAGGCATTGTAGAAAAACAGAATATCGAGAAAAACTTGGTGATGTAAATACTGACGCTGGTTGGTAACGGTGGACTTTTGCTTTTGCGGATCGTGGTATACAGGAAAGTAAATTAATTCTAGTACTTATTGAGTCAAAAGTTACTTCGTTTTCAGTAAGTGATAACGTTTAAATAAAAAATTACGAACGGAATCAAACGGATAACGATGATGGCAAAATCGTTGTACCTACTGTTGTTGTATGTTGATGCTGTTGTACTGTTGTTGTATGTTGTTTAAAAATGTTATATTATCGGAGTTTGTGCGTGTGTGACGAATACTAGTCTCTTTATAAGATACTAGGGATGATACGTACTATATACTGGTACAGGTATAAATACCCAGTATGAGCTTACCAGTACGCAGACTGGGTATGTATAGCAGAAACCCGGCCGTACCCGATAAGTACAATTTTATTGTACTAGGTATCGAGTAAAACGCCGAACTAAATCGTATGACGGTACGGACTTACGCGGGTCTCTCGTCATACCCAGTACGGCGGCGCGGTCATTCATAATGCTCGCGCTCGCGGAGAATACGAAGTTACCCGAATAGTTACGGCGATTCCCGACAAGCGTACGTGTAAGATTTTAGCATTTTCTAACAAATAATTCGGAGATACAAATCTGTTCCTTATTTTAATCTGAATTGAGAAGTTAATTGCGTAATAATGCTAGAGTATTTATTTTGAATTACTAAAAAGAGTTCTTTACGTTTGATAAAGATAGAGGTGATTTTAGAGTACCTACTATTTTAAAATATTGGAATTGGTCGACAATAATAGTAATATTATTTTAATTTTAAACATTTTTTACGTCAGTTTATTTGCCTGTGAATATTTTTATGAAGTCAGATGGAATTTTTGGCGGGATTTAACTGTTATCGTGTTTCTGTATTGTTTTTGTTGTTTTGATTGTTGTGTTGTTATTTGTCTGTGTATAAAGTAATCGAGTTTCTAAAAGGCGACCGCTAAAGGTGATGATGATGATGATGACCGCTAAGGCCAGGTTTGGAAAACCTATAGGTATTTTGATATAGGGTTTTAGTAAGTACTAAACACTGGAGTCCGCTGGAGCGGACACGTCGTACACATGGATGATTGTCGATTGCCAAAGTCTTTCTTCTACTCCGAACTCTCATGCGGAAAGCGCAAACAAAGAGTTCAATATCTGCGTTACAAATACGTGTTGAAACGCAATCTCGCGGCCTGTAACATATCTACTGATGGTTGGGAGGACGGAATGAAGAGTACGGAATGGCGTCATACCGTCTACACTGATGTGGTGAAGTATGGCTTTGCAAGTCACATCAGAGCCCATCACAATGACCAACTGATCATTTAGTAGTCACCGTCACCGGATACGGTGTGGAGGACACATATTAGTACCTAGGTACTGGGTATACGGCCATACCCATACCTTTGAACCCGGGTACGTTGCAAGGTAATGTTGCATGGTAATGTTGCGCGGTAATTTTGAAGGTATATCTCATGCCTATAAGATACCCTAGCAGCATGGTGGTTGTTAATGTTTAGGTAGACTTTGTGAGAGGCGAGGCGGCGGATACAAGGCGAGGTGGCCATAGCAAGATGAGGTAGCCATAGCAAGGTGAGGTAGCCGTAGTACGGCGAGGTGGCCGTAGTAGGGCGAGGTGGCCATAGCAAGGCGAGGTGGCCATAGCAAGGCGAGGTGGCCGTAGTAAGGCGAGGTGGCCGTAGTACGGCGAGGTGGCCGTAGTAGGGCGAGGTGGCCATAGCAAGGCGAGGTGGCCATAGCAAGGCGAGGTGGCCGTAGTAAGGCGAGGTGGCCGTAGTACGGCGAGGTGGCCGTAGTAGGGCGAGGTGGCCATAGCAAGGCGAGGTGGCCGTAGCAAGGCGAGGTGGCCATTGAAAAGTACCTAAAATCTGTTGGATAAAAGGCAAGGTGGCCAATTATCTAAAATGTGTAACGTGTATAACGGCGAGGTGGCTGTTTCGATACTATGAACTTGATTTCGTGTGTAGCGTGTGGGCTATTAGGAGTCAGATTCGATAGCAAAAGGCGTATAGCTAATTTAAGATAATATCTTATCATCGGTGTGCAGGAGATAAAATAATGATTCCTTTGGTCAGGAGTGGCCGAACGATAACAATATCTTTTTTGCAGTTAAAGACGATGCGCAATCTTCAACATCACACGAGGGCGTGTGGTATGTCAGGACGGCCGTGTCGGAGGAAGCTATAAGTCGGTTTGATTATTGTTTGCAAGAATAAAGCACATAATGATTTATTAAATTTTTCCATAGCTTAAAACCTCCTTAGTCTAATAAAAAGTAAAAAATATTGTTATCAGTTATAGACCAATCAGAGCAGAGCATTTAGCTTGAGCGTGGTCGAGGCGCCATCTTTACTTTTGGAGGGACACGAACAGTATTGGACATTATTGAGAAATAGCGAATGGTCGAGTTGGATCATTGAGATTGAGAGTCTGAGAGACTGAAAGAGTATTAATTGTTGGTAAAAGTAAGACCGGTGCCCTGAACTCGCTGCTCGGTCTTAACTGTGTATTTTCTCTCGATATTATAGTGAGGTGATAAATTATTATTTAATCCGAATTAAAATAATATGTAGTGCAAAACAATGATCATTATGTTTGTCCTTGCAATTAACTCTGATGATGCCCACTAAATTCTTAGCCACTAATGACGATGTCAACAGAAATAATGTTTCTCCGACATATATTAAACATATTTTAAATGATAGTTTTGGCTTACCGTAATAGTATTGTAATCATTTACTCAGGTATAAATTGATACACAATTCAATTGTTGCTTAAGCTGTTTACTTTGTGGATTCCTCTCTTAGATTCCTCAACGCATAATATTTGCATAAGTTTGTTAAGTTGGATTTACCTTCTGCCTCAAAATATAAATCTATCAAATTAAAATGTCACTGTCATTGTAATGTCAAAACTTTGGTTCGGATTCGCTCACTAGTAATTTTAAACGTTGACTCATTTTGGTGTGCGTTCAGAACACATAATTATGTAGACTAAAATTTATTGTTTTTGTATTTTATTAATTATTTTTTTCCACAATGAATTGAGGTTTTTTTGTTTTTTAGTATAGTCTTTTAATCACTTAGTTAATCATGTAAGCTGGCGGGTGGTGTAGTGATACAAACGCTGTGCCAACCTTTTGGGTAGTCTTTGAATTTTTAAGATAATTTTTATTTAAACATTTATTATTGTGTTTTTTGTATTATATATATATATATATATATTTTATCTTATATATGATGTTATCTGATGAATCTTTTTATTCTGCCAATGAATCTATCGCTAGTGATGATAGTTTTACTTCTGTAAGTGATACTCTTGGAGATCTTTTGCGTCAAAGATTCAACCATAATCAGAGCCGACTTTTTAATGTATGCCATATCAATGCTCAAAGCATTCCCAGTCACTATAATGAACTGTATGACACATTCAGCAACAACAATATTCATGCCGTCCTGATTTCCGAGACTTGGCTCAAACCTGACCTCCTATCTACCGCTTATCCTCTTCCTGGTTTCGTTCTTTTACGGAATGATCGAATTGGCAAGAGGGGTGGCGGTGTAGCAATATACCTTCGTGGTGATTTTCCATATAAAATTTTAGTGACTTCTTCTTCCAATGTTTCTGCTGAATTCCTTTTTCTAGAGGTTTGTGTCAAAGGTGCTAAAACTGTTCTGGGTGTTGTCTATTGCCCCCCATCCCTTAATTACTTCACTGAATTCGAATCAGTTCTTGAATCTTTGGGTTCGGAGTATGCACATCACATAATCATGGGCGATTTCAACACTAACCTTGCCACTAATTCCCTTCGGTCCAATAAACTCCTGCATCTGGTCGAGTCAGCTAGTCTACAAGTGTTACCCCTCCAACCTACTCATCATAATATTGGCAGTGACGATACTTGGCTCGACCTGATCCTTACCTCTGATCCTTCTCTAGTCTACTCACATGGTCAATATGATGCCCCTGGATTTTCTCATCATGACCTTATTTTCCTGTCCTACGATCTTAAACCTCCTAAACCTAAACCTATATTCCAGTACAGGCGTGCCTTTGCTCGTACGGACAGGGAGAAACTTCAACTCGATGCTTCTAATATTAACTGGGCATCCTTGGAGGAAGCTGCTTCCATTGATGAGAAAGTCGATATCTTCAACAATACTGTAGTCAAACTTTATGATAACCATGCTCCGGTCAGGAAAATTAAGTTGAAGCGACCGCCTGCTCCATGGATGAATAGGGGAGTACGGATGGCTATGCGACGAAGGGACCGCGCGTTTCGGAAGTATAAAAGGGATCGTTCGGAGGATAATTGGACTTTTTTCAAAGCTGCCAGAAATCGTTGCAATCAGATGATACGCAACGCTAAACGCCGCCACATTCTAAATAATATTACTTCTTCTTCTCCGGCTGATGTTTGGAAGTTCCTGGGAACTCTAGGTATCGGCCGATCGCGACATTCAGACCTTCCTAACACAATTGATTTAGACGACCTAAATTGCCATTTCTCCACTGTTCCCTCTTTAGACGGTCTAACTAAAGCTCAAACACTTGCCTACCTCGCTGGTCTGAGGCGTCTCAATGTTTCCCCCTTTTTATTCGCACCAGTCGACCCGGGAGAGATCAAAAAGATTATCATTTCGATTAAATCTAAAGCCACGGGGTGTGATGCCATCAGCCGCCATATGGTTGTTATGGTCCTTGATCAGCTCCTTCCTGCTATTTCCCATATTATAAACTTTTCTCTTTTTTCCGGTGTGTTTCCTTCCCTGTGGCGGAAAGCCTATGTCCGACCTCTTCCAAAGATTTCTAATCCCTCCCTTTCCAGTCACTTTCGGCCGATTTCCATCCTTCCCTTTTTATCTAAAGTACTTGAGGCCTGTGTTCATAAACAATTTTCCAACTTCATTCACCGCAACTCCCTCATCAGTCCACTTCAATCCGGTTTCAGGCCAGGCCATAGTACTATTTCTGCTCTTCTTAAAGTGACTCATGATTTAAAGCGGGGCATGGAAGATACTAAAGTTTCTGTTTTAGTTTTAATAGATTTCTCAAATGCCTTCAATACCGTCAGTCACGAAATCCTTTTATCAATCATGTCCTATCTTATGGTCTCTCCCAAGGCGGTGGAATGGTTTTCTTCGTATCTTCAGGGGCGTCAGCAGTCAGTTCATGCTGGGGATTCTTCTTCCGGATGGAGTGAACTTCTCGCGGGCGTCCCTCAAGGCGGTATATTATCTCCTCTTCTGTTCTCTATTTTTATAAATCTCATAACAACCGAGCTTCAGTGTGCGTATCATCTTTATGCTGACGATTTACAAATCTACTGTCAGGCAGGTGTTGATAACTTATCCAATGCGATCGAGGAGCTAAACCGCAATTTATTGGCAATTAAGAACTGGTCAGATAGATTTGGGGTGGCGGTTAATCCTGCTAAGTGTCAGGCCATAATTGTAGGAAGCCCACATAGTATGAGGAAACTGAATGACTTAACAGTACCACCGGTACTCTTTAACAACGCGGTCATTCCGTTTAGCTCTGATGTCAAGGATCTTGGGCTTCATATTGACACCTGTCTTGACTGGCGGAAGCAGGTTGCGGTTGTCAGTCAAAAAGTCACGGGTACGTTACGGTCTCTTTATCGTCTGAAGAATCTTCTTCCGGCACGTGTTAAGGCAATGCTTGTTCAGGCTCTAATCTTCCCCATTATTGATTATGGAGATTTATGCTACTACGACCTGAATGCAGAACACCTCAACAAATTTGACCGACTTCTTAATAACTGCATTCGATTTGTTTTCAATCTCCGTAAATATGATCACGTATCCGCCCAACGATCATTTTTAAAATGGCTGCCCATTCGACAGCGCAGAGCTTTAAGGGCTTTGACAACCCTGTTTTCTCTTCTAAATAATCCCACTTCGCCATCTTACTTGTCTTCTTATTTTCAATATTTATGCTCTGCCCACGAAAAAAATCTTCGCTCTACGAATAATCGTCTTCTACAATGTCCTTCTCACCGTTCTGGTTTTTTTCACTCTTCTTTCTTTGTCCAGGTAGTCCTCCTTTGGAATGCATTGCCTGTAAATATCAGGTTGGCTAAAAGTCGGTTCAAATTTAAAGTAATGGCAAGGGATCACATACGCAAAACATTAGCTGATTCATCATAGTTAGTCTCTTATTAAATTAGATTTTCACCATCGACTTAATTATTATCTTTCCCGACTTCCTTTGTTTTTATTTATTATATTATGTATGTATCTATGTATTTATTTTTGTATTTTGGTTACAATAATAGTATTCGTTAGTTTATTTTCCTTCTTGGTTGCACCTACCGTTTTGTCTCTGCACCACTCTAAGGTAGACTGGGAGAAAATGCCTATGGCATTAAGTCCGCCTTTGTACATAATATATTGTATATTTGTGCATAAAGTTTTAATAAATAAATAAATAAATCTAGTGACTCAAAACAAACCTATAATATATGTGACTGTTTTATCATTGATTATTTTGTATCATCTGTACGTAATGTCAGTGTACCAGTAATCAGATCATCGCATCTCTATTGCTGGGTATAATCCCTATAGATTATGTTCTAAAGAATAACTAATAAGACAAAATATTTGTCGTACAAAAGCACAAGAGTATAGAGAACACTGGTGTCGTCACAAATCACTTAGTTAGTTGTAAATCACGTGACTCATATGTGCGGTCAACATGAAACGACGCCGCGATTGAGCGAGCATTAATAATGAACGCCGTTCAGCCAAATTAACTGCGGTCACACGGATACACGGAATTCGGAAGTAATAATTAGCATTACACGAATATTGAGTGCAATTTCATAGTATTTTGACTGTTGCTGAACTCATCCGCGAATTTGCTGCCACAAATATTCTATCAGGAAATTAGTGGAAAAAACATTTCTGTTTCGGCTATAAACATAATAATATGTACAGACGAGCTGATGACAAGCGATGACGTCATCATTAACCCATTTATAACTGGCATCCCCCTGGTACTTATAGCAATTTTAAGTACCTACAAGTTATCTTCTTGTACGAACCTCTTAATTTTTTGTATGTGTCAATAAAGAATTATTATTATTTTTATTTATTATTACATTAATTTCTTACTTAACGGTGTTGGGGACACCGTTCGAGCATGTTAATAAATACGCACATAACTTTGAAAAGTCAGTGGTAAAAAAACTACCTTAGGTAGGCCATCACGGCTACCAAGTAAACATACAAAAACAATATCAAAATTAAAATAAATTAAATCAAAACTAATTTGGTCCATTGACCTGAGTCTTAATGCTTCAGCCAGATTTAATACAGCCTCTATCTAGCATCCAACTTAAAGTATCTCTCCATCTTGTCGCTCCAGTTAAAAATACTTACTGTCTCATTTGAATCCTGGTGGTAAAACAAAGAGGTTATTTTGTCCGCATGCAAAAATCCTCCGGAATAAATATCACATATTTCACGTGCGCTTAATAAAACAGAGGGGCAATTCTGGCGTTATAGATATGTGTGCCACCGAAATGTCTACCACTTCACAGAAAAATGTCGATCACAACAGAGATTGTAGGCTTTGACTTGTCCGTGTTGAAAAAGTAAAACTGCCTATAAAAAAATCACATCTGAAACAAATTATTTCAGCGTTTTGATAAGGATTACTGAGACTGTATTTAAATACATTCACTGCACTTAATAATTACTACATTTAAGGCTGCTTCCTAGAAAGAAAGAGCAGTCATTAATTTTTGAGGTTTTCCGTGTCTAAATTCGCGTACTGGCAAATGTTTTATTCATCATCATCATATCAACCGTTAGTCATCCTATTTCCAGCAATGTTTTATTAGTAGTATTTATTTCAGCCACATTCATCTCTACAACTCCAGAATCAAACCCCAGCCTCTGTGTCACTATAAGCTGAGTGCACACTTACAAAGCATAAATTATTGCCAGGATTTTGTTCACTGTCGTGTATTTAGACTTTTATGAAAACAGGTTTTATTGTAAATGGGAATTTCACTTATATGGAGGTTTTAAGAAATAAGGTCGGCACCATCTAGCTGCCATATAAGAATCGGTTATGCTTGCCGGGGTCATTTTATAGATGAAGTGTTATGCTAATATATAGTATCCATGTTTAATTCCATATTACGGGAAATTGAATCCTTGTCACACATTTGAACACCTGTATAATTTAAGTATGTTCTATATTTCGAGACTTGTGTTAACTGGACACAAGTCCTCGCGTAAGTCGGTCTTGCGCAACCTGCATCAAGTGGATCCTAGTGACCTTGAGGTCATTAGTCCAATTTTATAATAAAAAACTTAAATATTTCCAGTAAAAGTTTTCTTCTACTATATTTTTTTACCATTTTTTTTTCTTATATTCAACGGTGTTTTTGAACATAGATATTAAAATAGCTCCAAAAACACTCGCCCTTCTCAAGATTCTGCACTTCACATCAAAAGATCTGTTTACTTAAATAATAGATTAGTTAACAACCACAGACTGATAAAGCGATGCATAATAAGATTAAATAAGGGTAGTTTTGAGCCTAAGACCTTCTGTATTTGATTATTCTGTGGCTTTCTTACTGCCATCGTTGCTTACAGTTCTCATTACTATGAGTCGGCAGAATATTGGCTTGGCTGCAAATTTATTGAGCAACGTGATTCACGCACTTCCTTGGACTCTGTGGACTTAGATTCGAGAGGAACAAATAACAAAATGGGTTTTATTGAGCGATGGTTGCAGGCATCGACGATCGAGTGATTTGGATTATTCCCCTTTAATAAATACGTTTTTTTAGACTACGAGAGTAGCAAACTAAATGTGTTGCTTGTGCGTTGCCGACACTGAAGAACCTTTATCACTCCTGTTTTTTAAGAAACCAAAAAATACGACACGAAAAATTATTCCTACGACGCAAGGTGCGTATATAAACACAAACATTCACAATGCACGAACACTGCCATACACATATTCATTACGTTTGCGGATCCAACCCGTGACCCGCGGCAGAGAAGTCAATCGCTTGATCACTGCATTAACCGTGCCGCTAATTCTAATTTGTAAAATATTAAATGAAAAATTTTAATAACTCCCGACAGCGGTTATCTTGGACCGATTTCGTTCAAACATAGCTAAGAACACTCCAGAGTAATTAATCTTTCAAACAAAGAAAACAAAATCAAAATCGGTTCATCCGTTTGGGGGCTACGATGCCACAGACAGACACACACACACACTCAGAGACAGTAAAACTTAAAATATCCTGTTGTTTTTGCGTCGGGAGTTAAAAACAGAAAACAGTCTGGTATACAAGCATTTTATTGTATGTATACATCTTATGATCAAGTTGACCTTCATTCGGGTACGCCAATAAATGTAATAAATATCATATTTATGGAGGTAATTGTAAATTATTTACTGCCAGGAAATGAGCTATTTGGATTCTGCTGAGGGAGACACTTCTCTGGTAATGGCCGTGTGATTAAATTGTTATTGTCAATTGCAATGACACAGCCATTGAATTATTAAACTGTGGTAACTTTACAAAATCATTTTGACACAATTTCTACTCTCTGTGTTACTTGGTTACATAAGTTTTCGCAAAAATATTTTATTGCGGAAAATTTATTACCTATGTATTCATCAAGCCATTAATGTCCCACTGTTGGGCACGTCTCCTCTCAATTGGGAGGGATTAGGCTATAGTCCACCACGCTAGCCTACTGCGCGTTGGCAGACTTCACATGCCATCGAGAGGATCTCTCAAGCATGCAGGTTTCCTCACGATGTTTTCCTTCACCTTCAACACTTATTTTTTACTTTTTTTGCATACTATATATATGTAGGTACAAATTACAGAAAGACTAGATACAAACATGCATGTCTATGGTCATCATACAAACTCTAACCGGGATACAAACCCAAGGATTTTTACCACAGAATACAGCGTAAATTTCCGCTACGCTAATTAGGTTATCAAAGTAAAATATACTGTATTATATTAACCTTGATGTAATTTGTTAACGAAGGGGGTTTTAATTAGGTGAACAGAAACACGAAACACATAATTTGATTGACACCGAGAGGTTCTAATTAAAAGTTTTTAATTAGTGCTGACTTATATTTAGGTAGCTAATGACATATATTTTTAGAGAGCTACCTATATTTATAGCCAGATTTCTCGCTCAAATTGAGCTGTCTGACTGGGAAAGTACCTCCGCCTTACAGAACACCGCAGTGGAACAACAATAATGTGTTGTCAGAGCTTGTTAGGGCAGCGACTATACTGACAGTACGGAAATTCCGTTTTCTATCCGTGTAGTAAACTTCCCTTTTTCAAGATACCGAAAACGCTCACTGAAACGCATTTGGGGTTCTATAAAAAATCATTTAAAATCAATGTAACGTGCGAGCGACACCTTCGGTGTTATAGATGTCCTTAGTTTATCTACCATCAAGCATGGTTGTATATAATACATTTATATTTACTTATTGTTGTACACAAAAGCATCATGTTTTTTTAAAGTACCTATATACTCTTTTTAAAAATAAACCATTTTATCGCGGTATTTAGGGTTTGCACGCAGCACTTATCCACGAGAGCTGTTCAGTCATGAGTGAATGAATAAATGAACGAACTGAATGTTTAACGTTCAGTTTTTTTGAATAAAAATTCATGAACATTCGAATTGTAAATATATTTCGTATGTAGTGTTTTAAGATTTTACATACATACAGTCAGCAAAGTGAAATCAGATAATAGTAATGAAATTCAATGACTTTTATATTGTAATGGCTTTAAAAAAAGCTCACAGTTACTCAAAGAGCGATGGAGAAGGGCTATGTCAGGAGTTTTACTACGTGATAAAATCCGGAATGAGGAGTCTATCTGATGACATGAAGAACGGTAATCATAATCTAGAGGCAGTAGGCAGAACACATCGCTCGAAGAACAGACGGCTGTAGGGGCTTGACGTTTTTCTGAGTCGGGATATATAAAAAAATGTGTTTATATAAACGCCCACGATACAGGAAAAATTCCTATTGCGGAGCAACGTATGTTTTTTAAAAATAAATAGAATTTAAAGAAATAATGATCAAGTTTTGTGAGTTTATATAAATACATGCTTGTTCCCCGACAAATTATTCAAATAAAATAGTACGCGAGTTGCGTTGCAGATTGTTTAAAATGTTTGTTTTATTTCTATTTCAAATTGTCCATTACGAACAGAAACGATGTGTCACTTTATTTAGAATAAATAAATATAAAGCTTCCACAAATATCACGCTTGGAAAGACATTGAATGTTTCAAACACAAGACTGAGTTAGTTTTATTTTGTATTTTAAAACGGAATTTCACACTACGATATTACCACTGTGGTATCATAGGTTCGTTTACTAATACAGATTCACACATACATAAGCTTCGAGACCCGTAGTAACTAGTTGGAAGTCACTTATAGTTTCTTGTGGGTAACAAAGCTTATTTTGAATTAGTTAGTATCTTTACTACAACACTGCCTCGTGGTCTAGTGGTTGTACAGTCCGAATGCCGAGCAAGAGGTCCTGGCTTCGATTCCCAGGTCGAGCAAAGTGTTAAAGGGTTTTCTTGTAGCAGCTCGGAGTTTATATACGTGTCCGGTTAATGGCAATAGGCTCACCCCCTATTACATGGGACCTAAATGTTTTACGCAAATAAATATTTATTATAATTATTTATTATTAAAACAAATCAGTGAAAGTAGGGTGTACATTAGTACACCTCTGCCTAACCTTTCGGGGTCGACAGGCGTGATTGTATGTTGCAGATGTATGAATGAGGACGAGGCAAAAGTGGTATGCAGAGACCGTAGCGTGACATTCTGTAGTTTCTGTTTACCCCCATGGGAAAAAGGCGTGAGTGTACGGTATGTATACCTACATTTTTCGTGAAGTCAATTAAAAAAGATAATCTAACTTCTATAAAGCATTATTAAAAAACGATGAATACTCCGTGAAAACAATTTTAATATTCTAAGCGCGCTCCATGATAAAAAAAAACCCTTTAATCACTCTAAATAAATAGAGATGAGTTCAAAACGACCGCGAAATCCAATTAACATCCAACCACACTATTGTTCAAGTCCAATATGGAATTTAAAATACAACAAAATGGATGGAAAGAATTGTGGGATCGTTTGATTTAGACTCGCCCATTCGCAAAGCGTTGTTTGGATGATTGAAGCCTTTGAATGACATACAACCAAAATACGGATTTCATTACCAACTTCTTTGATTAATTTACCAACTAACTTCTTATGGAGTTGCTTTCTTGTGGAATTATATTGCTATTGTAATTCAGGTATATTTCATTTTAAGGTGAAAACGGTATGATGAATTCTTGGTCAAGTAGTCGCCTCTATCTTTTTGACCTTATTTGGAGAAGTAAATATGTACCTACGTTTTTTTGTCTAACTTGAGGGCGGTAAAAAGTCTTACCTGTCTTATGGTAAGCAGGTACATGCAGAAACCCTACTATTGATATTTGACGCCATCTTCTGTAAGGCGGCAGTTTACTAATATACGTCTCCAGTCGAATAGTCAATTTCAGGGAGAAATCTCGCAATGCCTTACCTCGTGCTACCTTAACTTTGACCAAACTCTTCTAACATTCATATGCTAGTGTTGTGACTAAAAAGAAAACTCTCTAAATTTGAATTATCCATAAGTGAAGTCAATGAGGTCGCCTCTTTTTACTCAGACTTGATTAAACCATTGACACGTCAAGAAGAATAAATAACGCCTGTATAAATGTTATTTATGTAACCACCTAAGTAATTGCTATTTAAGAGATCTCAAATTGTTATGTAAATACAGATTAGGGAGCTGTACTTAATGTTCTGGTCCTACAATGAAAATATTTCTTAAGTGCTAAAAGTGCTAGATAAATAATTAAATTTAAAATTCAATTTGTGTTATAAAGTTAGTTTGTTGATACAAAAGTCACTTCACTTGCAGCTTTGTGAATAGCAATCTACAAACTAATATATTTTTTTGAGCTACATATTTATGTATATTTTATTTATTTATATTGATGAGCTATTTACAAGCTTTAATGTAATCAATAAAAAGTAATTAGAAACAATTTTATGTTTAATATATACCAGCGCAAGGACGTCATTAGTCCTGCTTCTCCGTTATATATATGTGTATAATAGTAGCTTTTGCCCGCGACTTCATCTGCGTAAAATTTGTAATTTTATATCTACCCCCCTTTTCCCTCTTTTGAGGGATTATTTCCGGGATAAAAACTATCCTACGTTCTTACCCGGGACTCAAACTATCTCTATACCAAATTTCATCTAAATCGGTTCAGCGGTTATAGCGTGAAGAGGTAACAGACAGACAGACAGATAGACAGACAGACAGACGGACACACTTTCACATTTATAATATTAGTATAGTATGGATTTAGTGATAAATAATTGATGTCTGGTAAACGATTTACTTCATATTTCAACAACTCTATATAACCACTATATTATAGCAGTTTAACGATCACTAGTGAGCGTTGTCACATATCACACTGCCAAATAAAATTTTATGACGTTTCGCGTAAGATGCGCTTCACATCGTGCGATTTAGTCGTGCGATTAATCGTAGCGAAAATTTTAAGAAATAAATATTTTAAAATCTATTTTATTTTACTTAAATTATGACGTCACAAAGGATGCATCATGGCGAGAAATGTTTCAGGTATTTGAAGAACAGGGCGAAAATATTCTATAAAAGTCAACTTTGTGTTTAACGAATGGAAACCAATATTAACACTAATAGGTACAAATAAAAATTATTATTATTTTAATTCCTACATTTCAGATTCTTTACAGCATCCATAATCAAACTAAACTATTGAAGGGAGAGGTTATGTAATAGTCCACCACGTTATCCCAGTGCGGGTAGGCAGACTTCACACGCCATCGGAAAAATCTCTCAGTCGTTTAAGCATGGGATAAATTGTTATTAACATATCTAATACCCTTTTAATGCGCGTCAATTTGTCTTTGTCGCATAATTAATGACTAGCTTTACACCCAGTATAAAGTATAGATTCAATTTAACCTTATAAATAGTAAACCTTTTAAAAGATATAAAACAAAACAAACCAATTTATATTAAGTTATAAATTTTACAGTATGTACCGAAAAAAGGTTTTAACAAAATAAATGAAAGATATTTTTTAAGCTGCGTGAATTTTATTTCAGTCATTGTAATGTTAAATGTCTGCCACTGTTCTGTTTGATTGATACGTCAGTTAAATAAATAGTTTTTTTGATCTTGAAAGTAACTGCTATTTTGAACAATGAGTATATACATAGTTCTGTACCGTTCGGTACCCAACTCACTCGCAAAATTACACGAGTGTTGTCAGAGAATTTTCTGAAAAGTTCATTCACCCGTTGTCCCCGAAGGGTTAGGCAGAGGTGTACTAATTGACACAGACATTTCGCCGGTATGTTTCAGGTCCTATGTAATAGGGAGCGAGCCTATTGCCATTGACCGGGTACGAATCCAAACTCCGAGGTGCTACTGAGAATTTCATAGCAAAACCCAATAATACTTTGCTCGACCTTCAAATCGAACCCTAGACTTTCTCCTCAGTAGTCGAACTTATGACCACGAGACCGAACAAGGCAGTCTACTAATAGGTAGGTTACTTTATACTAAAACTTTTACCAAAACCTTGTAATTATGAAGGCTTTTGAAGGATGTCCCCGCAGTATTGATGGGAGCCGGCGACAAACACCTATAATGAGATTTAGTGCTCCGTCAGTTATTCAATTAAGATTAGTGAAATTAAACGCTCGTCGAGTTTTAGTAGGCTCAGTGTGGCCACTAAGTTAGCGGGAACAATATATGAACGAAATATATAAAAATCTGAGTTGTTACCTTTTTGTGTTGTACGTCCAAAGCGGTGTGAATAGGTCTAGTATGGTTGGCAACACGTCTGCTGTTGCAAGCGTCCAGCTGGTAAAGGCTTACTATCAGGCTCCATACCAAATTTCATCTAGAGAAAAGGAAACATGGAAAGGTAAGGTTTATTTCGAGAGATAGGATAATCATGGCGAGATTCCTCGCTCAAATTGTGCTGTACGTCGGGGAAAGTAGCTCCGCTCTAACAGAATACCAGTCAAATAACAATAGTCGTGTTTCTGCGAGTGAGTAAGGTCGCCAGAGCTCTTGGCGGGAGTGACTATACTGACAACTTGGGAATTCCAATTGCTGTCAGTTTAGTAACTCCCTTATTTTGAGAACCTTAACAGTTTTTACAGGGTAGGCAACGCGCGAGTGACACCTCTGGTGTTGCAAACATCTAGAGGCTACGGTAATCGCTTACCATGAGGTGGGCCGTATGTATGTTTGCCACTCTTTTGACATAAAAAAAGCTATTCTCTAGTCATAAACTCTAGACATAAATATCAGTTTTCATGGCTCAACCCTAATAATCACGCGGCCGCTCATGCATCACTAATGTTCGTAATGAACAGCGGCGAGTTAACACTACACACATTTTATTAAGTTTTAAATTAAACCCGCAAAATGCTTGATTACAGTGCGTGGACAAATTACCGGGTGATTGCGTGAACAAAATGTACAAATAAATTATTGTACGCGAGGAAAGACATAGAGCTTAATGTTTAAATAATTCAGCAGATGGAAACACGGTTTGAGGTACAGTGGTCGAGCGATCGGCTTCAGCTTTATGTGTCGCGAGTTTGTTCCTCATACGGAACAAATACATATAATAACAGTTTGTGCATTACGTATCCGTAGCCCGCGTAGTTAATATTGCTACGGCGTAGCAACCGCTCAAAAGAGAAGACCCAGATACAAATTCCAAAGATACTATTTTAAATAAAATGTACATCACAAAATAATTTCCTCCCTTTTTTATTGTATTATAAATTACTTTTAGTAATTTACAAACAATACAATAATATTGTGTAAATTAGTTTTAGATTAAAGCCTAAATTAGATCAAAACTTTTACCAAAGTGGGGTTTAAATTTTAATAATCGCCTAAAATTTCCAAAATGAAAAAAGTTTCATATATATAGTATAGTAGATATAGAGTATGTAAAGCAAAGGATTTACAAACTCTATATCTATACATACACATACAAGTCATCAAAACATCAAACTATTCTTCTAATTTCAGCTCAAACCACAATAAAATCTTAAACTTAAGTCTTAAACAATATATACAAATAGAATTACACAGTATATTCTCTCAAGTCTGTAGCGGTCTATTACGCCTTAACTAAACATTTGAAACCAAAAATTATTTGTCGCTTCGTTAGCTTCCTTTATACATGTAACATAAAACGCGACAATTCAATTTTATCATATTTCCGTGTGTCAGACGATCTTGAAAATTGCCACCCGAAGTGTTTCCTTTGTCCTGAGGATTGGGATGGAATGTCTTATAAGGATTTAAGGGAGCTGGTAGTATTTATATTCTCATAATGTTCGTATTATCCTTTGATTTATCTTATATATATAAATCTCGTGTCAAGGTGTTTGTCACTGAACTCCTCCGAAACGGCTAGACGGATTATTATGAAATTTTGTATGTATATTTGGTTGGTCTGAGAATCAGTCGTAGGCTATTTTTATTTGAAAAGGATTTCGCTCACCAAATTTTTTTTTTTGACAATATTTTTTTGTATTTTTTTATGTTTTGACATGAAAAAATACGTATAATTCTAAATTTTCACCCTTCTACCACCAACCACTATAATGCAATAAGCTCCCCCCTTTTTACATGAGACCCAAACCATACCGGCGAAATTTCGGTGTACAATTTTACATTACACCTTTGACTAACCGTTAGGGGATGGCAGCCGTGATGGTATGTTTTTGTCAATAAATCTTGTTATTTCGGCCTAGGTTACCTGAAAACCTTAAAACCTAAAAAAAGGCCTTAAAACTAGGTACAATTTATAAGTTAACGTAATTCGTACAAATGAACTAGTTAATGAGTCACATTTGATAGCACAAAATGTTAAAGTAACATACCGTCACGCCGGTCGTCTCCGAATAGTTAGGCAGAGGTGTACTAATGTAAACCCACATTTCGCCGGTATGTTTTAGGTCCCATGTAACAAGGGGCGACCCTATTGCCATTAACCGGGCACGAATCCAAACTCCGAACCGCTACTGAAAATTTCACAGAAAAACCCAATAACACTTTGCTCGACCTGGGAATCAAACCTAGGACCTCTTGCTCGGCAGTCGCACTGTATGACCACTAGACCAACGAGGCAGTAACCGTCTT
Organism: Craniophora ligustri; assembly: GCA_905163465.1. Lineage (NCBI taxonomy): Eukaryota > Metazoa > Arthropoda > Insecta > Lepidoptera > Noctuidae > Craniophora > Craniophora ligustri. The sequence continues at coordinate 13,563,562 of LR990971.1, read as the reverse complement.
AGACTTAAACTTGTAAATCCCTAAGGTATATAAAACATGTAGCTGAAAAACACTTTAGATTTATTGTTAGTTAAATATTGATAAGCTCGCGCCCGTTCGTCAAATATGTATTACATGAGAATGTTCTAGCAATAGAATAGAGACCTTCTCTTTTTACTTTTTATTTCGACACCCAGAGAGCAATAAAAATAATTGTTTAGTGCCCTCATTTGGCGAACATGACCTACATAAAATACCTGCTTTTTGGAACCGTGTAATAAGTTTTGACAATTCAAACGTACCTGTAATATTGGTCTAATTGAAATAAAACAATTCCAGTTTAAGTTGGACTTTATAGTAAACATAAGTTAACCCTAAGATTTGTGCATTAGGTGAATTCTCGGTTTCTGTACTACGGGTTGCAGGTTTAATCCCCATACAGAGTTACGAATAGGTAATTGTTTTAAATTAGTTTTGCTCTCATAGTGTTATTTCAATGTCCAATATTCGCGTAAATGTAAGAAATCAATGTGTGATATTTGACTGTTTGTTAATTATAACTACATATTACATAACAATAGATTACTACCTATATCAACAAATACGATAATATACGCGAGCAGAGCAAGAGGAAACTAGTCCCTAATAAATATAATTATCCGCTTTCCAAAAAAGCAAAAAACAACACTATCTTTTTCCTTCAAACATAGAAGTAATAATTATGTTTTTAATACAACAATTTGTAGTGTATCCACATCGGCCAGTCAGTCGCTAACCAGCTGTGGGCGAGTGCGGACGCGTTCTGTTTTTGTCATACCTTATATCTTTGTAAGTAATATAAAGAGAGTTTTATTGGAAAACGGAGACATTACTGTGTACATGAATTGCATCAGATTAGCGATATAATATATAAAACCGGATAGGCGTATAATTGTACAGTAAAATGGCCACATATGTCACCAACATAATTATATGTACAAATAAGTTTCCTGCAAATAATTTCATTGGACCAAAACAGAAAAGAAATGGGCGATGCGGAGCGAGGACGAACATAATCAGAAAAGAGATTTTAGGAAATAGGTTGGATATAAATGTAAAAGATTGTCGAATTTTACTTACCTACTTTGTTGGACTGTCTCGTTAGTCTAGTGGTCATCAGTGCGACCTCTGAGCTATAGGTCTTAGGTTCGATACCCGAGTCGAGTAAAGTGTTAGTTCAGGAGCAGCTCACAGTTTGGATTTCATGGGGCTTAAAATACCGGTGAAATGTGAGAATAAATTAGTACACCTCTGCTTAACCCTTTGGGACGAGAGGCGTGATGGTATGTTGTGGTGTATTTTTAAGTCTACACTGATTCCATCAATGCTACAAGGCAAAATATAGGATTGTTATGTAAAATCTATAAGCCTGAAATTATTTTGTTTGAAGGTACGATGAGCCTAGTGTGACACTTTGTTTTACCTGGAAATTGAACCCAAGACCTCTTAGATAGCAATGGTATATGTGACTTCGAAACCAACGAGGCAGTTATGGGTGTATACACATCGCATAAAAATACATGACATAAAAATCACACTAAAAAATTGATAGAATCACAAACCCCGTACTGTGAATAATGATTGATATCTCGGATGAGATATCGACGTATGAGCTGTTTTGCATAACTATTGGCAGCGGGTATCCGGCGTGAGAACACACACATTGTTGCCAGACATATGTCTGTCTTACCCCCAACCCCTGTGGAATAGCGGCGAGCAGGATATTTGGCTCGTGCCATAATAATTACTGCGACGAATTTTGGTGCCAAACTGTATAAACTAACAATGGTTTGAATAGATCTACAGTTTGATTCCAACGTATAGGTAGATACAGTATTCTTTATTGTAAATACACCAATAATACAAAAATATGGAATATTCAGTGTTATAAAGTACAATTGAGGCTGTGAGTGCCAAAGTAGCCTATCTTTTGATTTTGAATTGTTTATAAAAAATATAGGCTATAAAAAGAGAAAAAAAGATAGGCGCCTCAAGTCGCATACTGACATTTTGAAATACTTTGCGTATAATGATCACACTGAAACCGTGAACGAAAACATCGTGAGTAGACTTTCTTATTGTTTGTCGTGTGGAAACTTTCAAAACGTTGAAAAAGCACCCAGCTTAGGGAAGAGACCGTGGCGTGTGGGTTTTTAAGTACTCGTTCATTACCCACAGGCTAGCATGAAAAACTATAATATATTCCCTCTCAACCCAAAAGATTGGCATCTGCCCAGTTATGGGCTTATGATATACAGACATGACAAATGATTCATAAACATCACTGAAGTCATATCTCTTAATACGATTTCAATTTACTTAAGTAAACGAGTCCCAAGCTTTGTAAAGGACTCGGGTAGGGTCCGAAAGGTTCTCACACAAAAGCCGCCCCAAATTTTAATACATTAAACATGATAATTATAAAAGGAACAATTCAATTGTGAATGTTGAAATCTTCCATTAGCTGACGAAGGGTTATATCAGTCGTTGGAAGAGCGAACAGATGGAGACTATCAGCTGGTGCTGGCGTTGTGTTTCTTTTTATTCCCTAAAACATTGTTGAGTAGTGCGACGTTGACACACACGTCATGCTCGTGGACGGACGCTGTCAGTTGCGCCTGGTCGGCTCATACATTGTTATGGCAACCTAAATTGCTTTTTATTTATTCCTTCTTAGATAATCGACACGTTTCACATCAAACAGTATTATTCTCATATTAATATTACACACATACAAAACATTGTAAATGAAACCAATTAGTATGTATTATTTCTTTAACCACTCTTAATTTAAAAGAGTATCTATGGAGTTTCTTGCCGGCTCTTCTACATAAGACCTGCTTCTTAGAACTGTGCAACTAGTTTTGACAATTCAAAAGTACCTGTTAAAATAAAACATTTGAGTTTGAGTTTGAGCTTTTTGGTTGATTGAAAAATACTGGAATTTCGTTGAGTGCCTAAGACCGGTGTCTACATAATCTAGATAGGTTTCCATAGGTTATAAATTGATCCTATCCGTGCCTACATTAGCTTATTGCTCTTTTTAGTATTACTATGTTTATGGCACCGTAAAATTGTACCGTCTGTCAGTTAATAATATATCTAGATACATTGTACGCTGTGACAGTCCAGAGGTGTGACCAGAGGATTGAGTAGTCAAAGGTCTCGAGTTCAATTTCAAGGAACGCACCATTGACTCATGCTAACGTAATGCGGGTTGGTAGACTTCACACGTCACCGAGAAAATCTCTCAGGGAAGCAAATTTCCTCACGATATTTTCCTTCACTGTTTGAGCGTTTTTGAGTTTGATGTGAGAAATAAGCAAATGACTACGAAAAGTCAGTGGTGCGTGACACGTGCCTCGCGTTTGAACTCGGGCCCTGTGATTTCACTGTTCACATGTCACACTATTCGATTACGGCTTATCTTTATGGCATTAGTGTCCCGCTGCTGGGTAAGGGTCTCCTCTTATTTTAGAGGGATTAGGCTATCTTCCACCACGCTAGCCTACTGCGAGTTGGCTGACATTACATGCCATCGAGAGAATCTCTCAAGCATGCAGGTTTCAAATACGCACATAACTTCCGAAATTGGGTTTGAATCGAGACCTCTGACATCTCACTCCACTGGTCACACCACTAGGCTACCTTAGCTCTTCCTTACTGATATTACTTATTTCTAGTCAATCCAAGAATTGTTTGATAAGTAGATACTGCTATTAAGCGATAAAACCGCTATTATATCTTATTTCATGATATTAATGTGATGTCTATTTTAATTCTATACTGTACAGAGTATATTCTATCAATGGACATGAAATAACATCATTACATATTACAATACAGCTATAAAAACACCATAAAACACGTGACGCCTATACAAACAGCTGTTAAATTGCCGATATGTTTACTGAATAAGGTTATAGAGAAACTCATTAAGGGCAGTCGGGCCAGTGTGTACTCATTTAAAATTAACGTTAATATAACGCTTGTATATTACAGTCTATATTAATGATTATTTAATCGACTTCAAAAAGGAGGAGTTTCTCAATTCGTCGGAATATTATTTTTTATGTATGTTCACGAATTACTTGAAAACGCCTGGACCGATTTGCAAATTTCTTTTTTTTGTTTAAAAGGGTAGACTTTACAGATGTAAATAACCGGTAATTACTATAATTTAAAGAGTTATAGGTAATATGTAACTCACACTATAATGAACAAAAAAAAACTATACATGCTATAATCTAAATTTTTGACGACCCAGTTAGTCCAGCGGTAGTTAACACTGCCTTCTGTGCTATGGGTCCCGGGTTCGAATCCCGGTAGGGACAAATGTTTGTGTGATGAGCATGAACATTTGTATCCGAGTCATGGATGTTTCTATGTATAATATGTATGTATTTACAAAAAAAAAAAAAGTATATATGTAGTATATCAACCAACTAGTATCCGTAACACAAGCCTCGTTGCTTAGCTCGGAACTAGAGGGCGCTGTGTCATAATGTCCAGGAATATTTATTATTATTTATTTATTTATTATAATCTATATATTGGCATGACACCGACTCCAAAAATAGTTAAACTTGAATGTGTATGTATGTACGTTAAAGGTAGGATATTTTTATAGGTTAATGAATCAAGATTTGGTTTATTAGATTAAGTATTATTTTTAACTTTTTAGTGCTATTTTTATAATATGTAATGTGGATGAAAATCGGAATCAATTTTTGTGGCAAATATAGGTGTATTTTTCTTTGATATCTCGTAAAATAAATGATTTATTCTTCTTTCTTTCTTAGATGTAAATAAATATTTCTAGATATGACGACACAGCGCCATTTAGTTTTGAGCTAAGCAACGAGGCTTGTGTTACGGATACTAGTTGGTTGATATATTACATATTATGTATATACTTTTTTTTTACTTATATATACATACAAATACATCCATGTCTCGGATACAAATGTTTATGCTCATCACACAAAGATTTGTCCCTACCGGGATTCGAACCCGGGACCCATAGTACAGAAGGCGGTGTCAACTACCGCAGGACTAATTGGGTCGTCAAAATGTATCTTCTTATGTAGACTTTTTGATCAATTTTAATTTAGGTACATTATACTGAAGAAAATCTAATATTCTTAGAGCAACAGAAGTCAAAACATTTTTCTTTAGAATTTTAGTTGGTCTGTGTTTTTGTAGACGCATCACGTAAACTAGTGAACATGAATTAAAATGTAGCTTTCAGCGTTTTTTTCGTCTATTTCAGACAATTAATTTATACTGTCTGAGAGATAACGATTTTGAAGGTTAAATAACATTATAATCCTGACATAAACTGACATTTTGTTGTACCAGGATCCCTCAAAATATGAACTAAAAATAAAATTACGCCATTATTTAACAAGCTCACGTGTAGCGTTGGGAATATATTCCAAGTTTCGATGAAATTATTCATCCGACGGATCGTGAATGAAGAAATAATATTATCATCGTACCCCATGGGAAATATGGCGAAATAAAAACCTATCTATGTTAAAAAGTTTCTCATCTTAAACTTATGTTTAACTTTTTTTAGTAATTTTAAGATTTTTTAACAAAATATTAACCCGACGTAAAATGAAAGTGAAAATCAACGAATATTATTTTTAATTGTAATAAATTTGTTTTTTTTATCGCGGTTTATCGGTGTGGCGGCACTATTCTGAGATTTTAGAGAGCTGCTTTTAGGGCTTCTTGCGCGTTTTGCATAGACATCTTATTTTACCCTTTGTAATACCTTCTTCGGGGTCTAAGTAAATAAATGTATTTCTTTCTTTTTATGTGAACTGTACATATTTGGGTGTTTCTTAACTTAAATAGCCTCGAATAATCTTGAATTTAATTTCTTCGATGGATATTTTTATTTCATAATACTCTATACATTAATTATGTAACTAATTTAACATAAAAAAATATGAAAAAAAGTTAAAAAAATAATTTAGTGATAAATTAATTAATCATACTTGCATTGCGTGTCATTCAATCAAAAAAATATGAATTCAAGAAAAAATAATTTGATTCTTAGAATTTTATTTCCAGTAAATAGTTGAATTCAGTAAAAATATGGCCAGACATTAATTTATTTTGTAAGATGTCAATTATCATAAGAATAAAGATTAAAGAAAGTTTTTACGAATAAATTAGGGTTCAGTAGGCAACAACAGTAGGCAAGACCTTATCCATACTAACATTATAAATGCGAAATTATGTCTGTCTGTGTGTTACCTCTTCACGTTTAATAAAACTGTTGTACCAAATATAGGACAGTTTTTATCCCGAAACAGTGTCTACGCAGAGAAAGGAACGAGCAAAAGTCAGTATTGTACATTTCCGATGTTTTGTATAATATTTTGCACTCCTTCTCTATATAAACCATAAGTGTAGGAAATTTCATACTCCTCCGTCTGCGCAATTTTCTTAACGTACATACTTGAGTCCAATTAGTCCAACGGTAGTTAACACTGCCTGCTGTGCTATGGGTCCCGGGTTCGAATCCCGGTAGGGACAAATGTTTGTGTGATGAGCATAAACATTTGTTTCCGAGTTATGGACGTATTTATGTATAATATGTATGTATTTACAAAAAACAAGTATATATATATAGTATATCAACCAACTAGTATCCGTAACACAAGCCTCGTTGCTTAGCTCGGGACTAGAATTATTTATTTATTTTATTTATTTATAGTTTTTGCTTCACGTATTAATGTATAGATTGAATGTCGTCAACTATAATTATGTAGTCGTGCATTAATTAATATCTACATCAGTGGAGTATCATATGACCTACTGAAAAATAGATACGGTTGTTCGTGTTAATGGCGTGTAGGTAGTTACAGGCAACACGATGTGACAACCATATCGTCATCGATTTGTTTATACCTGCTGTTGGTATTTATGTGCAAGTCCCTGTGTATGAATGTGTAATTGTATGACAGTGTTTCTGTGCATGTTTCTGTGTAAGTCACATACGTGTGTGTCATGTAGAAGTGTGCATGTGTGTGTGTTTATAAAAGAAAGTGTGAGAGAAATAACAGTAATGCTACGTTAAATAGAACATTTTAAAACAAACTTTTTTTTTAATTTATTTATTATCACTCATGAAATTTACATAAATAACATTATCATCATCACCACGCTAGCTTTGTGCGGGTTTGCAGACTTCACACCCCATCGAGAAGATCTCACAGGCACGTTTCTTCGTAATATTTTCCTTCACCATTTGACATAAATAACAAAAACCACGGAGGTTGGTCTGGAACACCATGCATTCGACTTACAACTGATATTAGAAGCTAAGCGACATAAGATAAAAGAAAAATCATATAGATTATTTATTTAAGTACGTTGTACTAAAACGAGTGCCAAAGAAATTGATAAAGTTCCCATATAACCATTATTTTATGTAAATTTGTATAAATAAGGCTGACTTCAGACGAGGCAATTCTTCAACGTATAAATAAAAGAATTCCTCGAGATTGCGTTCTTGTGTTCGTATTTCTGACGTAATATTGTCGTTTTTTGATAAAACTTGTTAAATATTGTGAATCGTAAAGAAGCAAAAAACTGTTTCGTTTTTATTTTCATTTGTAACAAGCTGTTTCCCCAAGGCTCGCACGTTAGTTTAAGTTGAGAATAAACGGTTCATCTCATTATTATCACATCAACCGTTAGACGTCCACTGCTGGACATAGGTCTCTCCCAAGGATCACCACGACGACCGGTCATGCGCCGCCCGAATATTAAATTTCCAAAGACTACGAAACACGTATGCATTTATTTTTGCTAAAAAGCTTAATAAATAAATTTAATTCTTCTTACTTAAAAAGTACGTACCCTCTATATCATTCAACCCCTATTTCACCACGCTCCTGATAATGACGATGAATCAGTCACGTAATTATACATATATGTTTATAAATATATGTCTACTTTTCAAATACCTACGGGACCCAACCTGTAAAGGTCAGACCTCTACAGCATTATATTCTCAGCACATCACAATGCTATTCTCGTGGCTCGTATATTTGCACCCTCCTTGGAGGTTAAGAAGCACTCGGACAGCCGATCGCTTTGTTTCATTGGCAACCCTCTCACGCAGACAAGAGGCCTCCAATTTAATTATCTGGGAATTATCTAGATATATAGAGAGAAACTATAGCGACCCATCCCTGTTTTGCACGAGTGCAATCGATCTCGTAAACTACTCTGCTCACCAAATATAGTTAAGAACTGTCTAATTCAATAAGTACAGAAGTATAATAATCGGTAAAGCTGTTTAGGGAAAAAACTCTTATATTATTATTAAAATAAACTACCTATCATTCGTTGCATGCAATAAGTTAGGTATTTTAACATTACTGAAACTCAACATATTTTTATTTGAAGTAGGTACCTAGTTATTGGCTCTATTTGATCGTCAACAGTAAATAAAGCCACCAAAAACGTCAACAAGGACAAGCAACTCAAATTCTAGGAATTCTAAAAAAAATCTACCACAATAAAATACATAAAAATATTTCTTATTGCAATATCCCGAAGTTATTTATTACGACGCGCACAGCTCAAGTTCTAAGAAATAAATCTTGCAGTCTACTTAGTGTGAAGTAGGGTTTCTGACGGTGTAAGTGACAGAAAAAGGCGTGAAGATAGTTCGTGGAAGCGACACAGAGAACCCTCTGCGAGAGTCTACAGGAGATAACTGTATATATTATTGTATTAACTATATCATGGTATACGACAAGAGTTGCGAACAAGCATACTGCCCGTCTGATGATAAGCTTATTTATAAGCTATAAGCAGTTTTTTTTTGTTTTTGTTAAACGTTGCCCCACACTGGGATTTTCTCCTGTGTCGTGGGTGCGTTTACAAACACATATTTTCACATACACAAACGCCCAGACCCGCAACAACTACCTGTAGAACGTACAAATATTTGCTCCGTGCGGGGATCGAACCCACAACCCCTGACGCACAAGCCGACCGCTTAGTCACTGCGCCACCGAGTCGTCAGATTATGGACGATTGCAACTTCAGAGGTGTGGCTCGTGCGTTATGGACCATGTAAAACCGTTTTAGGTTTCTTTAAATAGGGAGTTACTACACTAACAACAAATTGAGTTCCCATGCTGTCAGAATAGTCACTCCCCTAACCTACTCTGGCAACCTTACTCACTCGCAGAAACACAACTATTACTCAACTCACTATACCCTACCTCTCTATATTATATGTATGCACATTATATTTAATTATAAAAATGTTAACTTTAAATAAATAAATCTCAAACTAAATATTTTGTAAGCGGCTGTTAATAGCCCTGGTTACCGCTCCGCTCAGTGCAAAGGGGTTTTTATACATCAACACCTTGAAATACTACACAGAACAAGCATACAGGGCGTTGATTTTAACACCCACGTTTTATTTCAAATCCGTTAAACTAAAGGATATCTAATCGACAATCATCATCATCATCATCATCATCATCAACCGTTAGACGTGCACTGCTGGGCAATGGACGTAGGTCTAATTGACAAAAGCATAATAATAATAATACATATTTAAAGCTGTGATAGACTGGTCGCGTGTGTGACCAGTGGATTGTGAGGTGATAGGTCTGACTTTAAGAAGTTACGAATTTACGATATGCTCAAACGGGGAAGGAAAACATCGTGAGGAAACCTGTATGCCTGAGAGATTTTCTTGATTTTGTGTGAAGTCTTCCAACCCACACTAGACTAGCATGGCGTAGTTTGAGCATGTGATAATTACGCTCATAACTTGATGAGTTTTCAGACCACTGGGCCATCATACAATCCTATACCTACATCTCGTGATACCACACATATTCCGTATACGTCTCATGTAACTATCAAGCAGGCACGAATACACACGCAAAGCTGTTACTAAAATTTCACGACCTGGTAATCGACCCCAAGACCCCTTGCTAGGCAGTCGCACTTACGACCACTAGACTAACGAGGCAGTCTTTAAAATGATCAAACGATTATGTCAACACCCTGTACAACCGTCACAGTACGTAACCCGGCGCTCTGCGTATTAATTAATTCACTAATGAAAAACCGCGAACCTTCCTCATTCCTCAGACATAAACAAAATTAATTAGACTGAGTGCAAAGTAGGGAGATTGTTTAATTAATACCTGTTTAACGGCTTGTACTGTGGTCTAACGATCGGCTTCTAGGCCTCGTGTCACGGGTTCGATATCTGCAACGTTCAAATGTTCTTTCCTTTAAAAAAAAGCGAGGATTCTCTCCTGTGTCGCGGGTGCTTTTATAAACACAAAATACTTATGTAGGTATGTGAAAATTCCGCCCAGATCTGGAACAACTACCTATAGATCGGAAGAATATTTGCTCCATGTGGGGATCGAACCTGCAACCCGTGTCGCACAAGCTGATCGCTCAGCCACGTAGCCAAATGAGTCATAAGCTTTCTTTGTTTCCAAATATAGCTTTCAGGTAGTTCTTCCGGGGTTGGGTGTGAGGCAACGTTTAAAAGGTTTTTGAAGAGGTAGGGCATATAATAGCAAGATATCTCGTTCCAAATGACTTGCCGACTGTAAAATACCTCCGCCGTACAGAAGACCGCAATGAAATAACAATATTCGTGTTTCTACGAGTGAGTAAGGTTACTAGAGCTCGTTACGGACTGACTATTCTGACAGTATGGAAATTCCGTTTGCTGTCAGTGTTGTAAGTTCCTATAACGCGCGAACCTCTGGTGTGGCAAGCATCCATGGGCGTCGGTAACCGCACCCTGATAGTAAAAAATAATGTTATTTATTTTACTTTTTAAGGAAAAAGAACAATGACACACTAAGTACTATTTAAGATGTGTTACTAAAGCAGGACGGCTTTAGATAAACCGTAACGGTTTCCAAAAGCAGAATAAGTTAAGATTTCTGCAATGTTTATTTTGATAAATAAATAAAAAATAAAAAACAAATGTATCAACAACGTTATCCACATAATATATTATATGCAATACAATTTTTGGATAACGAAGTTCTGCCTGTAATATACCAACATGATTATTACACATTATTTTATTGAATATTTTCATTGAATGAGAACTTCAATTGGAAACATCAATACCCCGGAACGAGTAATAAGCGGTTATTAATATATAAATAAATTATTGAATGGAATGTAGGTCGTCACTTTGAGGCCTTTTATTAGTACTCTCTGTATGGGAAACTGCGTAATATTAAAACGGAAAAGCTATAATATTAGGTCTTTACCTATGAAATTGCCGTTTTGTATGAAAAAATTTAAACGATTTTTTTTTCAAGTATTTTTTACTTTTATTAATCGAAGTAATCACCCATGTAATCAATGCATCTTTGCCAACGCAGTGGCAGTTTATTGATGCCCTTCTTAAAGAAATCAGCTGGACGGGAGGCAACAAATTCTTCAAAGGCATTTTGTAATGCCTCTCGGATATTGAATTTTATTCCCGCCAAGAAGTTATCCAAATTCTGGAAAAAGTTGTAGTCTGTAGGCGCAAGGTCTGGTGAGTAGGGCGGATGACGGAGAACTTCCAACCCCAGTTCTTACAACTTGGAGACCGTCTACTGTGCAGTATGAGGTCGCGCGTTATCGTGCAGGAGCAGCGGAGACGAGCGATTGACCAATGCTGGTCGGAGATGTGCCAGCTTCTCCATCATTGTGTTCAGTTCTTCACAGTACACATCTGCAGTAATGCTCACCCCGTTTGGTAAGAAGCTGTGATGAATCACACCGGCGCTAGACCGCCAAACAGTGACCATTACTTTTCTAGGGGTAAGCTTTCGTTTAGGGCATTGTTTAGGTGCTGAACCAGGATCCAACCAACTTGCTGAGCGCTTGCGGTTATCAAACAGGATCCATTTTTCAACGCAGGTAACAATGCGGTTCAAAATTCCTTCATTTGTGTGTCTGTCGAGCAGTGCAAGGCACGTTTCGACGCGTACTTTGTGCTGGCGATAATTGAGTTCGTGGGGCACCCATTTGTCAAGCTTTTTTACCTTGCCAATTTGACGCAAATGGACCAATATTGTTTTGACGCTAACGTCGAAAGCTGCTACTAATTCTGCCGTCGATTGTGTATCATCAGCTTCCAAAATCGCCTTTAATTCGTCATTGTCGACCAAAGTCTTCGGACGACCGCGAGGTTCATTTTTCAGGTCGAAATTCCCAGAACGGAAGCGAGCAAACCAATAACAGGTGGTGCGTTGGTTTGTAGTGTTAGCTCCGTAAACGTCGTTGATGTTGCGTGCCGCTTGTGCCGCGTTGCTGCCACGACGGTACTCATATTCCATAATTACTCGAATTTTTAACGTATCCATGATGACGAAAAAGATTGAAATGCGATCAAAATGTAACACTAATCAATAAACAAATAACTACTTTTGGAAAAAGAATTCCATGTTTTTAAAATAAAATTAATTTGAAATTAGAATTCTTAGCCAAACAAAAAATATTTTGATTTGAAATGGCCAGTACTGCAGAACGGCAATTTCATAGGTAAAGACCTATTATAATAATATGTACGTCTTACTTGATGGCGTATATAAATAGCGGTGCTGTGATAGGCCTAGTGGTGTGACTGTAAAATTGGAGGTCTTGAGTTCGATCTAAAGGCGATTTATTGGTGGAATTAATATTGTTATACATACATGCTATCACGCCTCGTAACCGAAGGGTTAGCTTGAAGTATAATAATCTACGATCTAAACATATTACATTCGACATTTACAATTGATGTATCTCTGATCACTAGACTAACGAGGCAATTATTAGGCAATTGTTTTTATCGAATACGATGTTTCCCTTTCTCCTCTGCTTCCTTTACAGTTAAAACCCGTACCACCTTTTTTCCTTAAGTCTTAATAAGTAAATGTTCAATACATACGTTGGAACTGAAATCAAATTCACCAATGAATACACACATGAAGAAATAAACAAGTTATATACAACTTTATCTTACCTGAGATACAGTCGAAAGTTTCATAAAACTAGTTAACTGAAGCGCCGCGCTGGTTCGGAAGCCTGGCTGCCTGATCGGCGGATCCGGACAGCTGTGAAGCAATTAACTTACATTCCTAGTTTGTCTAGTCTACCCAGGATTAAAGGAATGCCTTTGCTTTTTATTAAATAAAACCGGCCAGGTGCGAGTCGGAGTCGCGCACGAAGGGTTCTGTTCCATTTACAGGATAAGTGTCGTGGTGATGATGATGATGTGTCATGTCGCCGTCATTAATACAGACCAAAACCGCAAAAAAATCACGTTTAGTATATTAGAGCCTCAAACATTAATTTTATTCTATTTTTAGTATTTGTTGTTATAGTGACAACAGAAATACATTGTCAGTAAAAAAATCACACAATCTAACAATCACGGCTCATGAGATACAGCCTACAAACACAAACCTCACGAGACTGAGAACAATAATTTCATATATTATATAATAATTTGCAGGCGTTTTTGTTCGGTACAGACATCGACCCGTAACGTAACAACCAACGCAACCCACAACGTATAAGACGCTCAACACACAGCACTATACCTACGTGTCATCTTTATTTAAAAAATCTACTAACATTAATCACATTTTTTAACCAACTTCAAAAATAAGCAGGTTCTATGATTCACCGTATATATATTTGTCATGTATATTCTACAATTTCTATGTCAATTACGGAAGGATTTCTTGTACGACTATTTGGCCGTTCATTGATTCACAAAAACTATATTAATATTTCGACAACGTTTGTTGTAAATTACTATTTGTTGTTAACATTAAATCATTATGATTTATGTAAATATAACACTGCCCACAATTTTCTCTACTGCGATAACCTTTAACCACTTATTAATGAAAAACCACTACACATTTAATTAATTAATTCCCGTTTATATCTGGATACGATTAGAAGTTTGTTTTTGATCTAAAAATAAGACTCTTTATTTATTTGCTCTTCTCGCAATTTATCTGTGGGCGGGGCGTGATTAAAGGAATGTAACCTCCCGCCGTTTTCAAAATAACATACAAAAGGTAAGCTTGAGCGAGTTAAAATCAAAAAAATATTTAAATCTTTTTAATCATAGATCATTGTGTAAAATCTTTGAATTTAAACTCAAATGTTTTATTACATTTAGACTATTTGAAATAGTAAATCAAACTCAAATTATGTTACAAATGACCCAATTGATGTGGTGTGACACAGCGCCATCTAGTTCTGAGCTAAGCAACACGGTGTCGGGTGTATGTTACCGATACTAGAAGGTTGATGCACTACATATTATACATAGACACATCCAAGACTCAGATACAAATGTTCATTCTCATCACACAAACATCGATCCTTATCATGGAAAATAGGCTTAAGTACTATCACGTTAATCGGGTCGGCAAATAAATATATGAACTAAGATTTAGTGCGTCGCAGTACAGATAAAATAGGGGTATCTAATATATTAAGGTTCAAACTGACAATATTTATGATGAAAGAAGCACAGAGACCAGCCAATTCTGTGTCTTAAACCACACCAGATCAATTAGCCAAGAATCAAACTCTATAAATGTTAATGCTTAATTATTTATTTACACAAGAACACTGCGCAAGCCGAAGTTGAACCATCCTGTTTATAATAAGTTTGACTAACTTCACTAACTAAGCTGAACACGCATAAACTTTAGAAGACATCACTAATCGTCTTTAGGCCGAGACCGATACCGATTTCACAGTCAACCCTAATTTTATCGTTCGCCCGATCCTACTTTGATCTCCGAAGGTTCTTGCAGAAAGTTAAAAGTCATTTACATATGAATTCAAATTGACTTTTAACACTCACAAGAGATTAAATAGCTTTTATAATACTTAGGTACAATGCATTAAAAGTTTGTAATTATTACTTTTATGTAAAGCCGTCAAAAGAAAACAATAGCTAAGAGATTGAAATTTTATTCATCAATTTTGAATACAATTTCAATTTATTATTTTATATGTATTATCACCATCAACCTAGGTAATTGGGTGAATTGCACAAGCAAGAAAAATACACGGCAAAGCTGAGAACGGTAGTGCAATGTGCTGATTTTTAATTTTATATATATTTTCTTAACAACGTAAGTGCTCCTCTACCTGGGCAAAAAATATCATTTATTTCTACCCTCTAATTAACCAAAAAAATAATTATAAAGTGTTATTTTATCATCACGGTGGCCTGTCCCGAACCCAGTTCCGCTCATAAAATACCTTCCCCTGCAAATACATTCGTAATATGGATTTAAGTAGGTTTTGTTATCATTAAATTATAATATATCCGATCAAATAAAACTATTTTTGTTCGTTTATCTTCTTTCTCATGGATTTGACAGGCAGTCAACTTTTGTCTGGAAAAAAGTTATCATTTCAGAGGACAGTAAGTTTTAGTAAAATAGCCACGTCAACATTGCGTTGTTACGCACCTCTCACCTTTCCTCACTTTGGATCAGCCCGGGTCAAGCTCTCGGCACGAATGCACCGGTCCTAACGTCTTGCGGTTACCCGCCAAAGAAGTAAGTTTATCATTTCAGTAATATGGGGACAAATATATTTTCATTTCGGTGGCTGTTATAACTCGTGCTAGATTTCTTTAATTTGTTTCAAAATTGTATATAATATCGCCGTAAGTAATCCTTTGTTTGAGTAGTGTTCATATTTTTTTAATAATTTTATTTTGGTGTTAAATGTAGAACTAATCTCTATTTTATCATCTTAGTGTTATCATTTCAGTGGATTCGGTGGACAGTTATACCCGAAATGATAAAACCACAAAGTTTTAGAGATCCTTGTGTCAAATACAAAGTCTTGTAAGTTTTGTAATGTACTTTTACCTAGAGTGTAGATTAGATTATTCAGGTGTATTTGCTGTATAATATTTGTATTTACCAAACCAGCAGTAAAACTCATAAAACCTGATAAGAAAAAAAATCGAATTCTCGGAAGGGCTGTTTTTTATTGTATTTTTTACTTTTTAGTATCTGCAATAGGTTTGTAGTAATAGGTCTCGTTGGTCTAGTGGATGTTCAGTGCGACTGCCGAACAAGAGGTCCTGGGTTCGATTCCCAGGTCGAGCAAAGTGTTATTGGGTTTTTATGTGAAATGTAGCAGCTCGGAGTTTGGATTCGTGCCCGGTTAATGGAAATAGGCTCGCCCCCTATTACATGGGACCTAAAACATACCAGCAAAACGTGGATGTACATTAGTACACCTCTGCCTAACCTTTTGGGGATGACAAGCGTGATGGTATGTAATGGGTTGAACAATAAACGCGTCATCTACGTAGAAAATTTGAGGGTTTCTCTCAATTTCCCAAGGATCCACTCATCAGATCCTCACCATTTCCTTCCCATTTTATGGGACCACACGGGAAGCATCAGCTTTCATATAAAAAAAGAATCATCGAAATCAGTTGGCGTGATAATGAGTTATTCGTCCATTTGTCACTCACATATTATTATTTAATGCAAATTTAAGACTTATATGATTTTCTCATGGATGCCACTGTCCAAACTGAACAAAATTGAAATGGGACCACACGGGAAGCACCAGCTTTCAAATAAAAAAAGAATGATCAAGATCGGTTCACCCAGTCGAGAGTGCTGAGGTAATAAACATAAAAAAAAAATTACAGTCGAATTGACAACCTCCTCCTTTTGGAAGTAAAAGGGGTTTAGGTCAGGGGGAGTTAAATACAGCGTCACTTTCCAGTAATATATATATTACATAGAATTACACTACCACTCAGAGTATTTCACACAACTTGTTGCTTCGTTGAATGCTCGTGTTCGACTGACTATCTTCCGTCTTGCCACCAATCCTTCCCTCGATCGCCCCCACCATGGTTCGAATGGTGGGGCGATCAAAAACGTCACCGGATATGGGCGTGACAAGCAGTCAATTCAACAATTAACATTAAAGGATTATTACAATAAATTAAATAAGTTAAATCACCGACATGAATAATTATTTCTGACAATATTATACATATGCATACTAATAGATAATTTATATTTATATTAAAAGCTACCATGATTGAAAAAGTACCTAACAGCTCGGCCATCCTACTCTAAGCGAGTCCCATCGCTTTTCCACTAAGCTCTCTATTAGCTTCATTTTATTTTACATAATATAATAATTTCGTATTAAAGAGAAGGTTAAAAGTGTCTTATATACATATGTTTTGATATATCAACAAACTCGATAATCATTGTAAACACGTATTTTTATATCAAATTATATTATACATAATTATAGTATTCTTATTAATTATCAATCTTGTACAATTTCAATTACTTTTCACATAAATTATAATTTTTAACTATATGTGTATTATGATCTTATACAACAACTATTAAATAACTTATAATTAGTACACAATATGAGATTTGTGAGATAAACTTGTATAATACTTTATAAGTTATTTTAATTTTTAAATAAATTGTTTTTTTTTTTTTTTTTTTTTTTTTTTTTTTTTTTTTTTTTTTTTTTTTTTTACAAATTAATATATTATAAAACTTTAATTTAATCAAACATTTGTCCCTATAATATCTGATAAATCGAAAGCAAGCAAAATCTAGTCTTAGTAGGATGATTTCAATTTTATCATTTAATGCTAACAGAGTATGGGAATTAATAGTAATTACTACATTCTGATATAGCTCAAACTGAGTGAAGACACACCTATGACGTTAATCTTCTATTTCGCGTTCGTCTTCTATTTCAGTATAATTTTCGGGACAGTCAGAATCGAAATTTCTTGTGAAGTTGGTCCATGGTTGTATTTTATCTATAGCTACGATTGCCTCGTAACTTCGACCATTTTTACGAGTCAAAGGTGTGTCCTCAATTAAAAATCTATCATTATCGAGCGTTTTTACTACGCGATAAGGGCCTTGGTACTTTACAACAAGTTTCTGCGATTTACCATCGTGGGGCACTTGCCTTGCGACTCTCACCAGATCTCCCTCCTGATATTGAGATGCTTTCTTCCTATGTTTGTTGTAATTAATTGTATCTCTTACCTGTTGTTCTTTTATTTTCTCTCCAGCCTCCTGCCTCATCTCATCCAGTTCCTCTGCTGCGGTTCTATTAAGCGTTTCATTTATAATTTCACTCAACTTACCTTCGGCCCTACTGGTAATATTGAATCCGAACAGTAACTCCGAAGGGCTTTTTTGTGTTGTCTTGTGTTTTGTAGTATTGATACCAACCTGTATGTCCCAAATATGCTCATCCCAAGACCTTTCGTCTTCACCGTGATTGGACGTAGATAATGCATCTAAAATCGTCCTATTGAATCTCTCCACTTGGCCGTTGGCCCGAGGGGTAGCCACGGCATTCTGAATATGCTTTATACCGTATGACTTTACGAAGCTTTGGAATATTTTACTTGTGAAGCTTGAACCTCTGTCTGTAATTAACCGAGTTGGGACTCCAAAATAACTCACATGTCTTTTCATTATTTGCACTGAAGTGGAAGATTTCGTGTTACGAGTCGGGTGTATACTAACATATTTTGTGAATCCGTCTACAATTACCAGCAAGTAACAGTTACCCGTCTTGGTTCTGACGAAAGGTCCTAGGTGATCCGCATGAATTGTGTGGAATGGTATAGTTACCTTTTCAATAGGATGTAAATTGCCCTCATGTTTTCCACCAGAAGATTTGTGATGCGCACATTCTAGACAAGAGGTAACGTATTTCTTTACAAACCTACGCATCTTAGGAAACCAATAATGGTCTTTTATGCGTTGAAGAGTCTTCTCGAATCCCCAGTGACCCAAGTCATCGTGGTTCATCTTCAAGACCTGCCATCTCACACCTTGAGGTACCAGCCATCTTGTTTCCTCCCCTACGATTCGATAAACTTTACCATTCTTGAGTGTATAATTTTTGTGTATATCCATAGCTTCTGAAACAGAAGGGTCTGCTAGAGTTAGTTTAATTCTCCTTACCTCTTCATCAGCAGATTGCACTGTCGCAATCCAGTCTTGGTCAGGAACCAAAGGCTGCTCCTGTATTGGTAAAACATCCAAAATGTGCTGTGCGCCTTCGTCATTATCGATAGGGTTCCTGCTGAGTGCGTCCGCGTGAGTCATCCGGGCACCGGGCCGGTATTCTATAGTGCAGTCGTATTCCTGCAGCTGGACCCACCAGCGAGCTACACGGGGCATCAGGTCCCGCTTGACTAGCGTGGACCTTAGCGCATTGCAGTCAGTCAAGATCTTGAACGGTATACCTATTAGATATACTCTGAACCGACTTAGAGAAGCGATTACCGCAAGGGTTTCCAACTCGTATGAATGCAATTTACGCTCGTCACTTGTCGTTTTACGACTAAAGTACGACACTGGTTGTAGCACCCCATTAGAGTTTCGCTGAAGGAGTATACCTGCTAGACCTTCTTTACAGGCATCTGTATGTAGTTCTACTTCTGCCTTAGGGTCGTACAGTGAAAGTACGGGTCTACTCGTAAGTAGCTCCTTTACCTTTTTAAAAGCTTGTTCTTGCTCCTCGTTCCAGGTCCATCTCGCATCCTTCTTTAATAAGTCAGTTAGAGAAGCAGTGATCATGGCATACCCTTTGATAAAGCGTCGGAAGAAGCCAGACAGACCAAGAAACTGGCGTACTTCGTGTTGATTTGAAGGCCGCGGAAATTTGGACACTGCTTCAATTTTCCTGCTACCGGGTCGAATACCATCAGCACTAACATCGAATCCGAGGAAATCTATGGAGTTGAGGAAAAACTGGCACTTACTTAATTTCAAAGTTAACCCGCCCTTTTTTAGTAGACCTAATACTTCCTCTAATCTGTGCAATCCTTCCTCAAAGTTCTTCGACGGGATCAGGACATCATCCATGTAAACGAGCGCATACTTAATTTTGGCCTCCTTTAGTATTTTGTTGATCGTCCTTTGAAAGACTGATGGTGCATTAACGAGACCAAAAGGCATGCGGTTAAACTCAAACTGTCCATCCGGTGTCACGAAGGCAGTTTTTGGTCGAGAGTCCTCTGATATAGGGATCTGGTAGTAGCCCGACGCTAGATCTAAAGACGTGAATAAAGTGTTACCTGCAAGTAGATCCAGTTGATCCTCCACTCGAGGCATCGGATAATGATCCTTCTTAGTTTTTCGATTCAAGGCTCTATAGTCGACACACAAACGTTTATCACCTGTTTTCTTTTGTACCATAATGATTGGGCTCGCATAAGGTGAAGATGATTCCCTTATTATTTTGCTGTCTAACATTTCTTGAATCATAGTACTCACCAATTGTCTTTCGGTGTGTGACATGCGGTACGGACGGTATACAATGGGATCGCCATCTGTTAATTCTATGGTCATTTCGGTAGTTGCTGTAAAACCCAAATCATGCAAGGCACTCGAAAAGCAGTCACCATATCTTCCTAGTACGTCCTGCAGTTGCCGCCGTTGGTTCGCATCTAATTTAGGGTTACATTTTACAGAAGTGTCCATTACCGAGTCGTCGAAGACGACGCTGAATGAGTTTAACACGTTGTCTACTGGTATTGGTTTTCGTTCCAAAGATCGCGTTAGAAGGGTACCTCTAGTAATACTCATGGGTTTTGATGCAACATTATAGATCAGAATTGCGCCACGACCGTTCTTGATCTGATACTGGCCGGGAAGTAAATAATACTCGTTACCTTCTGGGCCACGAAGCGTACCGTTGACGTGTACTTCACAGTTTAGCAATTGCACGTCTGTAGAAACTTGTACTGCCCGCATCGCATTGCAGGGAATTTCCACGTCGCATGTCGCAACTAGTTTGATTTTATTTGGAAGCATTCTTTGTATTTTGATCGCGTCCGGGGTCTTAATTATTAGAATGTCAGGTCTTTCTGTAAATGAATGCCCTAAAAGAACAGGATGTAGCAACACATAATCCTCCACGACATATAAGTCGATCGTTTCTGCTACACCTTGAACCTCTATAGTGGCGACGACTACTCCTCTAGGACTTACCATGCTAGCACCTATACCTCTGAGCGTCGGTAGATTTTCTCGATGAACCATAAGTAGACCAAGAGACTTAGCATCACTTTCCCTGATGAGGGAACATTGGCTGCCTAGATCTACGTGACAAGCAATAGTAGACCCGTTCACTCTAATGTCCATTACATACTTATTCATTCCGGTGTCTTCAGTCATTACTTCGGATACCTGTTTTTGCTTTGGATCATTACCCGATGTTGAGCTCCTTCCAGTTATGGAGGCAGGCTTCCCCATATTTTTGTAGCAGTTGGATGTATGATGACCAACTCTATCGCAGGTTGTGCACTTTGAGAGGGGTTTCTCGCACTTGGAGCTGCGGTGGCCTATCTCGTTACAGTTATGGCATTTCACTGAAAACATTGGTTTTCCGCATCTAAAGCTGGGGTGACCAATTTCGTTGCAGTTGAAACACCTAATTGTAGGATTGTTTACGTTACCTGATTTTGAAGAATCCGATCGACTTGTATTAGATACGAATCTCCCTCTCCGCATGACGTCCTGACTATCCCTGCTCTGTCCTATTTTAACGGTTTTAAAATATTTAAGTACCTGTTCGGGTTCTCGGAATTGAGCTGCCTGAGCTCCAACCTTTATTGCACGATCTTCTATGCCATATAAAAGACAGTCCACCGCTTGTTTACCAGTTATGTTACATCTATTTAGTAAATTGACCTTTGCGTAATAATAAAGCTCCAATGATTCACCATATTTAACTTTCCTAGCCAACATTTCGGTTAAGAGCTCAGCGTAATCCTCTCTACATGGGAAGGATTCTAATAGTTTCTTCTTCCACTCAGACCACGTATGCAATACCGAAGTCAAACCCTGATACCATGTCTTTGCAACTCCACATAATTTAGGCAATGAATAATGAATGATTTCCCTCTCTTCCCAACCATAGATCTCAGCGCATTCTTCTATTTTAGTGATCCACGTTAGAACAGTTTGGTCTTTGGATAAGGGGTCAAACTCCGGCACCACATTCGCGTTAAATGCTAATTTCGGTTTATCCGAGCTCTTAACCTTTTCTAAAATTGCTAAAAACTTATCCATAAGATTAACATCCCGGTCTTTATCCTTACGCTTATCCTTACGTTTAGACGAATTCCGTCGCCTTGGAGATGGCGACTGGCTTTCAGAATCAGAAGAATTGTAAGTTCTTCTCCTGTTAGTTCTTCTCCTGTAAGTTCTTCTCCTTGAACTACCAGATCGTACCCTAGTTCGCGTTTGTCTGCTCTTACTGGGTGGTGGAGAAAGAGACTCCTCTTCAGTTTCAGACTGGCTCAAATGATGCAGTTCCTGTACGTTAGCTCGCGACCTGCGTTGTTTTTTCGAATGTTGCCGTTTCCGTTTACCACTTCGTATAATTTCCCGCCCTGAAGATCGTACACTGCGATCCTCATTACTAATGCTTCCTCCTTGATCGTTTTCCTCAACTTCCCTTCGATACCTTAATTTTATCCCACCACTTTGGGTGTCATTCATTAAGCTCAACCCTCCACCTAGGGTATCCTTTCTCAAACTCAACCCTCCACCTAGGGTATCCTTTCTCAAATTCAACCCTCCACCTAGGGTATCCTTCCTCAAACTCAACCCTCCACCTAGGGCATCCTTCCTCAAACTCGACCCACCATCTAGGGTCCCTTCATCGTTTACTTCCATTACTCTTTGTCACCTGAAACTTCCATTTGTTACCATTAGCAATAGGCTAATCCATCGTTTTTTTTTTTATTACCAGTTTCTGCTTATTTAACATTGAACAAAAAAAATTATATTGCATATCATCCGGTCACATTCAATATTATTTTGTCAACGGAAAGTGAGTCAAATGGCAATATAAGCCCACGGTACATACATTTGCATAGGATCCACCAATGAACAACCGAGTAAAAGATTTACATATATGTATAATAAAAACAAAACTACCTTTTAATTCATTAGAGATACTTTAGTACCTATCTCAATTTTTTCAAATACATACTAAAAGAAAATTATGAGTAACAGTTCCCTTAGCACTATATGCCTTCAATAAATAAGTAGTCCGGCACCAGGAAGACTAGTAGAAAATGTTGTTTCAGTATCGTGTTAGTCCTAACATTGTGATAGATATCAAATAAATGATTGAATGATTATGAAAGACCTTTCCTTTGCCCCTTCCATGACCTAACACGGGATTTACGTTACGAAATTTATTTCCTTTAATTAGAAAAAAAAATAAAATAAAGCAAAAATAACACTCCATCGTAGATAAATTTTTACACAAAGAAAAGTAACTTTGAAATATTAAATCTCACTAAAATACCAAAATTATCATGTTATTTTCTTTGTTTGTTTTTACTGAAGCAATAGTCAAGAAGTTCAAAAAAAAAAGAAGCAAATACTACCTACCCTAATTCTGAGAATGACAAAAAAAAAAATATATTTTAAAACCATTTTCTGGCAAAGTTATGCTCAAAACAGTAATCGTTACTTACGTTTTCCGACCTTGTGAGCGTGACAAGAAAAATGGAAAATTTTCTCGACGATCCCACTTCTGACCTAAAAGGGGTTTAGGTCAGGGGGAGTTAAATACAGCGTCACTTTCCAGTAATATATATATTACATAGAATTACACTACCACTCAGAGTATTTCACACAACTTGTTGCTTCGTTGAATGCTCGTGTTCGACTGACTATCTTCCGTCTTGCCACCAATCCTTCCCTCGATCGCCCCCACCATGGTTCGAATGGTGGGGCGATCAAAAACGTCACCGGATATGGGCGTGACAAGCAGTCAATTCAACAATTAACATTAAAGGATTATTACAATAAATTAAATAAGTTAAATCACCGACATGAATAATTATTTCTGACAATATTATACATATGCATACTAATAGATAATTTATATTTATATTAAAAGCTACCATGATTGAAAAAGTACCTAACAGAAGTCGGTTAAAAAATGGCACCATACATATCTAGACATGGATTAACGTTTATGTAAAAGGATCAAAAGTACTAAGCTATTACTACTAAGATATTTTTATAATATTTCTTATTCATTTATTGTGTTTTGAAAATATAAGAGTTGGTTTAATTTTAGAAGTTTTACTTATATACCTGTAGAACACTATTCTCGTCTCGTTACCAATTTAACCTACCTAGCATTTTTCTCTTAGTGCAATAGGTAGACATTATGTATTATTATTAATGTCATAAATGCAGCCATAATATTATTCAGAAACTTTAAGCTTTCTAATCGCGCTTCGTTCACTCTTTTGAAAATATATCAATCAGTTTGTATTTGAAAAACAAACGAAAATATTCATTCATGTTTACCAGCATTTACGATAAAGTTTTCCAACATTTTCACACAACACAACAAGAAAAATTACCAAAGGTTATATAACTAAAGAAACAATTCATTCATATCACAATAAACAATACATTAAATTAATAAGTATTACGTTGGGGGAGGCCTACGTTCAGCAGTGGACGGCTATAGGCTGATGATGATGATGATGATACGTTGATATCGTAATACTAACAGTAATATCAGTATATAAATGATGATATTAAAATAACTGTGTACTGATATTAAAATAAGAGTATTAAAATACTGTCCTGTCTCAGTGTTTATCTAAAATTCATGGAAATCAAACCTAACAAAGTACGGAACCCTGGCTGCCAAGCGCGGTTGTTCTTAGCTGTATCATTTCGGTGGATTTATTTCATTCCGGTGCACAGATTATCATTTCAGTGGTAATTTTTATCATTTCGGTTTACTTTTCATTTCAGTGGACGTTTAAAAATTCATCCTTAAATATTTATGTAAGTTTTGATGATATTTGATGTCCACTCACACCCAATGGTATAAAATAGGCTAAGGTTTTATTAGTCACAAAAAATATGTAGATAGCATTGAAATAAAAAAAACCCACCGAAATGACAAATAAAAAGCTCTTGTTGAAATTCACCCAATTATTGTTTTACTGCTAGGTACAAGTCTCTTCTCATTTGAGAGAAATTAGGCTATTTTTATTTTTTTAGGTTAGGCCACCATCCTAACCAAGCGCGGATTTGCAGACTTCAGACGCCATTGATCTAAAAATCTCTCAAGCATGCATTTCCTCACGATATTTTCCTACAGTTTTTAAGCACGTGATAAATACGCACATAACTTCTGAAAATTCAGTAGTGCGTGCCTTGAATTCGAGCTCGAGACATCTCTCACAGTCACGCAACCAGACCATCACAACTTACCTGATATACATACTACAATTCGTAATTGAAATCACCAAAACCAATCCTCAAACCGAAACCGATACCAAATATCTCGGTATCGGCATACAGTACAACACTGTTGTAAAGGAAATGTGCTACATTTCCTACCGGTGGCCGGTAGTGGTGTGCCGTCGAGTCAGAGAATATCGTGAAATAGTTGTACACGTGTTTGCACCGGTTTGTACACGGTAAGCCCGGAATGTAAAGCTTAGGGCTTATGCTGACAGGGCGGTTAATACGCTGACGAATTAGTTATACGGGAGGCGAAGAGTGAAACACATATTTTTCGTATAAAGGTTGGAAAACTCAAACTCAAACTCAAATCATTTATTTCAATTAGACCAATACAGGTGCTTTTGAATTGTCGAATTTAATTGAATTTAGTTGCACGGTTCCAAAAGGTAGGTCTTATGGAGAAGAACCGGCAAGAAACTCCATAGATACTCTTTTAAACAATATAAAAATTACAAATTTTTTTGCTTTCGTTTACAATGGTTTAGGTATGGATATAATAACAATATGAGAATGGTGCAGATTGATGTGAAACGTACGTATTACATACAAAGGCAATTAGACTAATAATAACCACTTTAGATTGCCATAACATGTATGAGCCGACCAGCCCCAACTGACAGCACCCGTTCACGAGCATGACGTGTGTATCGGCGTCGCTCTACTCAACCATGTTGTAGGGAATAAAAAGACCCGACACACAACGCCACCATCAGCAGGACATTTGAGTGAGCATGACAAGCTCAGACTGCCTGGCAATGGGTAGGCATTTCTACATTTTACAAAGACAGCATCAGAGCCAACATCACTCTCATATTTTACAAACTAATTTATTTATTTAATACATGTCAGTTTGTAAAAGTGTATAATCAAACATGTCAAATTGTAAACGTGTATAATTAGTAAAAATGTCAATATAAAAAAGAGAAAAATATAAAATAACAATATATTTTTTTTAAAAAATGTATGTAAGTATATAATTTTCATGAGGCTAGTGAGCCTGTGGAGCTGGACTAGCATTATGCCAAATGTTTTTATCTAGAAGATAATCCTCTAATTTGTAATATGCTTTCTTGCATAGGGTCGACTTAACAACTGATTTAAATTTGTTTTCTGGGAGGTTTAAAATTATTTCTGGAATTTTATTATAAAACCTAACACTATATCCCACGAAAGAGGTATGGACTTTAGCGAGACGAAGCTGTGGCTGCATTAATTTTGACTTATATCTAGTATTATAATTATGCAGTTCACATCTTTTGGAATGTAGTGATATATTCTTCCTAACGTACATGATATTTTCAAAGATATACTGACAGGGCACAGTCATGATATTTATTTCCTTAAAGAGTTCCCTGAGAGAATCACGACTACTTAGGGTATAAATGGCCCTTATTGCTCTTTTCTGCAGTATGAAGACTGAGTCTATGTCTGCAGCACGGCCCCACAGCAATATTCCGTAAGACATGACGCTATGGAAGTAGCTAAAATAAACTAGTCTTGCGGTTTCAACATCCGTAAGAAGTCTAATTTTTCTAACTGCATAAGCAGCTGAACTCAAGCGTCCTGCTAAAGCCTTAATGTGCGGTCCCCATTGAAGTTTGGAATCTAGTTTAATTCCTAAGAATACAGTTTGATCTACGAATTCGAGCTTCTCATTATTCAATATTATGTCACAATCATCACTTCTAACATTTGGTAAGGAAAATTTTATGCATTTAGTCTTCTGCCCATTCAACACTAAGTTATTAACAGTAAACCACTCATGGACCTTGAGAAGGGCGCTATTTACATGGTCAACATTCGGTGAACGTCTATCTAATTTAAAAATTAAAGAAGTGTCATCAGCAAACAACACCATCTCACATCCATTTTGGCACATGTACGGTAAGTCATTAATATATACTAAAAACAAGAACGGACCTAGGATAGAGCCTTGTGGAACACCCATTTTAATAGTAGAACCAGAAGATTTGACCCCGTTTATCTGGACTTTCTGTATTCTACCTTGCAAATATGACCTTATTAACCTCAACGAGTTTAGCTTAAATCCATAATGTTCCAATTTTAGTAACAAAGTATCATGATCCACGCAATCAAATGCCTTTGACAGGTCGCAAAATATGCCAACAGCATCTCGCGACTCTTCCCAGGCATTAAAGATGTGCTTTATAAGTGTCACTCCGGCGTCAGTTGTATTGCGCCCTTTGGTGAATCCATATTGCTGATTATGGAAAAGTTTTTGGAAAAAAAATATAAGTAACCTATATACCATCACGCCTGTCGTCCCCGAAAGGTTGGGCAGAGGTGTACTACGTTTCGCCGGTATGTTTTAGGTTGTAATAGGGGGCGAGCCTATTGCCATTATCCGGGCAAATCCAAACACCGAGCTGCTACTGAGAATTTCACACAAAAACCCAATAACACTTTGCTCGACCTGGGAATCGAACCCAGGACTTCTTGCTCAGCAGTCGCACTGTACGACCACTAGACCAACGAGGCAGTTTACACAAGTAGTTAACACAGTAAGTTCTGTGTAAATCGGATTGTCAATAATTAACAAACGTGTTGGGTAGTGTTGTTAGTAATTATACCATCAAGCCAACCAAAAACTCAAACTGCTCGTGATCTTGGACGCTGTATAAACATCCAAAATTTTAGGATTAAATAAATACTATCATAATATACCACGATACTAGTAGTTTATACTAGTAGTTATATATACTAGCGTAATTCCTTGCCTAGGGTCTTAACTGATTTCATGGATATTTGAACAGTTTTTAATTGACCATATAATTGTATACCCTTGACCTCGTATGTTTGTATATATACGATAATATTATTTTAATTATATATACAATTATTCGTATAGATAGTGTGATAGAAAGATTTTTTTTCTATACGCTCTTGACGCATGTCATTGTGTGCCGGTTTATGCCAACGCAAACGTGATTTACATATAGATGAACACAGATTATCGAACTTAATAATTTTTTTCATCATCATCATCATCAGCCCTTTAATGTCCTACTGCTGGGCACGGGTCTCCTCTCATTTGAGAGGGATTAGGCTATAGTCCACCACGCTAGCCTACTGCGGGTTGGTAAACTACGCATGCCATCGAGAAATCTCTCAAGCATGCAGGTTTCCTCACGATGTTTTCCTTCGCCGTTTGAGCTTGTGATAAATACGCACATAACTTCCGTCAAAAAGCCAGTGGTGCGTGCCCGGGTTTGAACTCGAGACCTTTGACATCTCCGTCCACTGGTCACACCATTAGGCTACAGCACCGCTCTCAGCTTATGTTTTTTTTTTGGAAATTGTAAATACATTATGAACAATGTTATTGTTTTAATCAATTTTCTAGATTCAGTTTATAACTTTAAATTATGAAACCACTCTATCCCCTTAATCAGCCCTAACATAGTATTAATATTAACTTAATTATAACCATGGATCTAAGAAGCAACGAATAAATTGAAGTTTTTTTTATAAAGTTACAAATGATTTACTAATTTCTTATATTTACACTTTTTGTCCATATGTACTTACTATTAATATTATAAATGCGAAAGTGTGTTTGTCTGTATGTGTCTGTTACCTCTTCACGCCTATAACCGCTGAACCGCTGAAAAATTTGGTATAGTGATATTTTTAGTCCCGGGGAAGGACATAGGATATCTTCATTCCGAAAATCATCCCTTAAAAGTGAGAAAAGGGGGTGGAGATTGGTATGCGGATAAAATTACTAATATTAAGCAGGCGAAGTCGCGGGCAAAAGCTAGTATAATATACATATATCTACACTATATAATATGTAACATTTATGTTTGTTTGTATAGGCTCCAAAACTTTACCGATCTGAATACATAATTGTTTCACCTCTAGAATGCTAC
Source organism: Craniophora ligustri (assembly GCA_905163465.1). Lineage (NCBI taxonomy): Eukaryota > Metazoa > Arthropoda > Insecta > Lepidoptera > Noctuidae > Craniophora > Craniophora ligustri. Next base: position 13,534,257 of record LR990971.1, on the reverse strand, counting down.
ATTATCCGAAAAAACCCTTACCGTATGTCTCTCAAACTTTATATAATACATAATATTAGTTTAATACTTACATACTTAATCCGTGCGAATCTGGGGCGGGCCGCTAGTTGATATTGAAAGAAGTTAGTTATTTCGCCAACACGCCGCAATCGACGTCCAAAAAAATTATTGCTTAGGACCTCAAAGTTTTTGTCGTGAATTAAATATCACACACCTATATGAGAAGGGTTCCCAAAGTAATATAAATATCGTTTTCACTTATCTGTAGACCCTTTTAATCTCTAGAGACTTCACTATTTACATAAGATTAATTTTCACTAAATTGTTTAGATACTTTAATGGTACGGGATATTTGGCTTATAAACTAGTTTCAGCAACATTTATAATAAGCTCGAGGTACGTTTTAATATATTTTCTGTTGTAATGAAACATTATTATTATTGTGCCACTATTGAGTATAGAGAGCCTTCCGAGAAACTGGTGCCGTATATATTCTAATCTAATCACTTCCTGTTTTTTAAGATGCGGAAAAAATCTTTTACGTAGGTACGGTCCTGCTGCCTGGGGAGGTGAAGGGGTATGTCGGACTCCGCGTAAGGGTCTGCCGACTAAAACAACCGCACCCATCAACACCACCAACCCTATTGCCGGGGCCATGGGATTCGCAAAACCATGCACCACAACTCCGGCGGGCTTCGGTCCAGCTCTGGATGCTGGACCCCAGCTCGGAGCGGGATATCGATCGCTTCGCAACCTCCGCGCAGGCATCTACCTAATCTCTTCCTGAAAATATTTTGGCGTGTCATTGAAAGGTTTTTCATAAAATTATCCTTCCCCGTTAAATTATAATGCACACGAGAAGTTTCTGGTTATATCATTTCAGTACTCTTTCTTGTAAATATTTTCAATAAGTAACATTTTTTTTTAAAAACCCGGTTGATTTTATACAGTGGAAAGTTTTAAACGTTCTGTATACCTCGTCTCCCTTATTATTTTTAATTAAAAAATATTGATGATTTTGATCATGTTTCAGAATAAGACCTTATACCATTTCTTGAGCGAATAAATTAACTACTTACCTACCTTAAAATAAAATTAGGAAAATAAAATACAAGTAAAACCACACAGACTACATAAAAACGTTTAAAAACCGCTCTATATAAACGGAGCCACCTTCCAAAACATTCGCGCAGAAGATAATCGCCACCTATCGGCGGCAACTGCAGTTAAAACAATGGAGCGGCCACCTAATTGAAACTACCCGCGTTGTTGCCAACAAACAACTATTTATGTTTGGACGCGCGAATAATTAACAAATTTAACAACTATGTGTGTGTTTACAGTTTGTAACCTATTTGTAATTAGATTATATCGATACAATGAGCTCCAAAAGAGGTAAGACGCTAGAGTACTTTATAATGACCAAAATCGATTAGGAATTTTCTCGATTAGTGCTTTTTTTCGATATTGGACCACACTAGTAATTCTTACACATACACCTAGACCTAGTACCAATTATTTATAGAATGCAAAGACAAAGGCCTCGAGTTCCACTATTAGTGAATTTCCGGAAGTTATGTGCGTATTTATCACATGCTCAAACGGTAAACATCTCGTGAGGAAACCTGCATGCTTGAGAGATTTTCTCAAGGGCGTGTGAAGTCTGCTAAACCATACAAGCGTGGTAGACCTACCCTACGCCCCTAGTCCCTCTCAAATGAGATGAATCCCGTGCCCAACAATGGGACAGTACATGGGTGGATGATGACAAATATTTGTGAAGAAGATTGAACTCGGAATTTGATGCCGAACGCTCAACTACAGTCCCAAATGTACCAATATATAATATTTTATGAATAATATTGTTGTGTTAATATTATTCATTCACATTGTTTTCAAGAAAGTTTTAAAGGTTTTACATCTATCAAACTAAAAGCACTCAGTTATAAATTCTAATCCTTTATTAATATTCCTTTGAAGATTATATTATCTTAAAACAAAAGAGGTTGCTTATTGTAAAATCTATGTATTATGGCCGGCACCTCTGCATAGTTTTACACTGAACTGAATTACGGGCAAACTTAATTTGGGGGCTACTTAAAATTAAGTAGGTTTTGAGTACTTGGCCAAAAGAGTAATAAGTATAATTCTTCTATTGAATTTGTCTGGAAAACTGTTTTTTTATAACTTTTTAACTTGCGGCCCGCTTAAAGGTTATTAGTTACCGTAGCCTATAGACGTTTGCAACACCAGAGATGTCGGGCGCGCGTTGTCGACCTTTTAAAAACATTGCCACTCCGTTTTTTTAAGAATTCCAAAAAAAACGAAAAATGGACGATTTATTTTCTTAAGATTTTCAATGTCGTTCATCATCAACCCATTAACGTCCCACTGCTGGGCACGGGTCTCCTCTCATTTGAGAGGGATTAGGCTTTAGTCCACCACGCTAGCCTACTGCGGGTTGGCAGACTTCACATGCCATCGAGACAAATCTCTCAAGCATGCAGGTTTCCTCACGATGTTTTCCTTCACCGTTTGAGCTTGTGATATAAATGTCGTTATACAGAATAAATTCAGCTTAAATTTCTGTACTAAAACTTTTAGTACGAAGATCCGTATAGAAAAGTTATCTAAAATAGAACCCCAAAGAGGATGTAAACGGGTTCCCTGGGTGACAAAGTTGCGCACGGAAGTCGGCTTATTTATAAATAATCATTATAATTAAAACGGTTTAAAAACAAACTTATCAGCAGATAAATTAAACTTGTATACAGTTTTCTCAGAAGAATTTGTCAACACCAGTTTCAAAGATAAATAAATTATTTGAACTTTGAACTAACAAATATCTACCTAATTATATAAGCACCAAGTTATATTGTTATAAGAGCATTTGGAAAATAAGGTGCATAACTTTCTCCGCATTTCGAGGGTTTCATATAAAAGTTACGATATAAGGAACCTAATTATTGTCCCACTGCTGAGCACGAGCCTTCTCTGATTTCAGAGAGGGATTAGGCTACAGTCCACCATCCTAGGCAAACAGGTTGGCAGACTTCACACGCCATAGAGAGAATCTGTCAGACATGCAGGTTTCCTTCCAATGATTTCCTTCACGTCACTTGAACAACTTGGAAAAGTCAAATAAATGTCTTTAGATTTCACAGTCCAGTGGTCGCACTGCTAGGCTATCGCAGCTTTTTATACCAATATAATGGCTTTTATTTCAATACACTTCATGGAATCAGTTGCCTGGTAAGCGTGCTTCATCTTAGACGACATCGTCACTTACCATCAGGTGAGATTGTGGTAAAACGCTAACCTCTCTATGATTAAAAAAAAACTGAGTATGTTGGCATCTTGGCTGTCGACCCGTCTACGCCATGTCGATATAATTATAACCCTTATGAGTACTTAACCCAATAAATTACCAAGAAAACTCGATTAAATCTGCATAAGTAAAATTGGGGCAGAATTAGGTGCCATGTGGGTTTTATTGGACATTAGTTCACATACGCATGGCATTTCTGACGACATGCGAAAGAAAAAAGATTATGAAACAAAGTTTTTATTTAGGTTAAGTACACCTGCGGGCTAGAAGCGAAAAAAAATGTTTCAGCTGAAACATAATTTAAGTTGGAGCTAGTTTCTTAAAGTCATCATCGTGAGGGTAGAATTAAATTTTATGGAAATGGAATTAATTGCAACTGCCGAGCAAGAGAGTTCGATTCCCAGGTCGAGCAGTGTTATTGGGTTTTTCAATGAAATTCTCAGTAGCAGGTCGGAGTTTGGATTCGTGCCCGGTTGACGGCAATAAGCCCGCCCCCTATTTCATTGGACCGGCAAAATATAGGTGTACATTAGTACTTAACTCTGCCTAGCCTTTCGGGGACGACAGGCGTGATGGTATGTTATGGAATTAATTGTATATTTTAGATTCCAGGTGTTTATCTTAGTAAGTTTCCCTACCTACCAGCGATTGCTAAAACCTCCGACAAGTAATATGATTAAGTATCTGTTTGTGTTGTCTTATAGCGTTTTGTTGTGTCTCCGGTATGTTTGTGTTGACAACTTAATTAACTAACGAACTAAAGCCGACCGACTTACTGAGATTTCAGCCTCTATCGATCTGTAATTTGTCAATTGATTATAAAATGAGATTGATTTAAAATTATGTAGGTAGAGTCTAATAATCTTCTTTGATTGACGTTCAGCTCTTGTCGATGGAGCAATCACGACTTTTATATTGTGCCTTCTTTTAAACCTCTTGACTGGTTTTCTACTCTTTCTTTTACGATCATTTGTATGTATTTCATATTTATTCATTTCATATTTTAGTATTTCAAGTCGGTAAAGTCTATATTTTTTCACTTGATGTATAAATCTTGGTTTAACTTCAGTTATTACACATATTTTCAACTTTTGTTTTAATGATTGCAACACAATTGTCATGATATACATTTGAAAACATGTTGCGGCAACATGTCCTTGTAACATTTTGCGAGAATACGCTAAAGTTATCCAATAATTCCCACATTTACCATTAAGCTAGGGCTTTGAAGTAAATTTAGCTCTTTGGAAGGCATGAGCCGCCATTTTCTAAATTACCAACTTAACAGCTTGTAGATTTCTTATAATAACGTTATTTTCTTTCACGAGAAAATATGGTACTTTCTTATTTTTTCGCCATTTATTTTTTTGCTTTGAATTGGGAAAGATGACATGACGATATTTTACAGGAACATACTTCTTTTCTGTTGAGGTTTCTCTCATGTTGTGAGAAGACAGGATGCCCACAAGTGGGATCTGCAATGTATGATATTGATTGATAAGATTGTTTTTAGCTAAAACTCTCGTTGTTTTTGTGTATCATTTACTTAAATGACGTTTCGCAGTACTACTATTTTATAATTTCAATGTTATTTTTTCAATGTAATTCACCTACGTCAATAAATTTTAATTGCCATCCAGCTTTAAGTTGTTAAACTACTAACGGCCAAAAACCTGAATAAAACTTTAACCTACTTGAGTATCAAGTACGTTAGGTGCTAAAGATAATTCAAAACATATAATTATCTACACAGAGCCTCAGAGAGAGAGTTTGTATTCGTTATCTGCAAAGTTCTGAACGGGAAGGTTCTCTGATAACCTATTGATCTCTCAACAAACAACGTAGTTGGAAAACATGTTGGCTCTAACTATGTCAGTCTACCTTTTGTTAAGCCTGTGACATTCACTTGATATCGGATAGGTTACTAAGTTATTAATAATTTAAAAAAAACTTTTTTCGCATTTTATCTCCGTATATTGATATTATTTTAACTCAACGTTTCGGTTGCTTAACAGCATCGATTTTATCTTTTGTTTCAATTTTGTTTTAATTTACGATCGTAATGTGTTAAACAAAACACATTACGATCGTAGAAAAACATAAACTTAAAGTACAATGTTTTGACCTAGATCGTAACGCAACAAATAAGTGCACACAATAAAGTAAAATGACCAAACAGATAGCAGCTCAACAATATATTAAACAATATTACAAGCACAAAATAAGATCTAGACGCTTTTTAGGCTACTCAGGACCCATTAAGGTACAACTGCTGTGGAAGATGTCTTTTACAATTTTAACATATGAATTAAAATTATGATCATTGAAAATATCCAATAATAGATTTAATTTCACCAAATCGTTATACTAACGAGCCATCCGTGTTAATGGGTTGAAGTAAGAAATGTTGTTTTTATAAATTTGTAGGGCAAATAGATTCGTATGGTTAGCTCTGCGAGCAATAAATTTAACATTGAAATTAATTAGAGAGAGCAACTCCGGCGAAATGACAATGTAATGAATAAATTTATAAAAATATACTAAATGGAAATATATGCGTCGGCATTCTAGAGACTGGAGTTTAACCTTGGTAACTTTCGTGGTAATTTAAATTTGATCGACCAGGGTTCTGAGTCTGACGGTAATTAAGGATTCTAAGGAATTTTCTTTGCACACGTTCAATGTCACCTATATGGATCTTGTAATTTGGCGACCAGACACACAGCACAGTATCAGTACAAAGTACTGCAAGGCTTCCTAAAGTCTTTTGTAGATCGTAAAACAAAGTCTAGCAGTTGATTGGCTTTACATATTATATGAGCATAACATAGATATTATATCAATTAAAGTAATACTGGTTAAGTACTGCAGGACATGTATTTCACTTCCCCTATTAATAGAATTTTTGAATGATAATTATACAGACATATAATATACTTAGATATATAATATTAAAAATATCTTTATTGAAAGCAAACATTGGTCAACAGTAAATGCACTCGATTGTACAGTCAGTGCAGTGACTGCTCTTCCAGGGAGGTCAGCCGCCCCCCCCCCCTCTGCCTGTACCTCGCTACGCCCATGTCCCCTAGTAAACGCCTTTTTATTGAATAAAAAGCATAAATTATCTCTCAACATGAAATAAGTTTGTGATAAAAAAGAAAGGGCGACGTTTTTCTCTTCCTGCCCTAGCAGTATTAATTTGATTGATGACGTTATAGTAACAGATGTCGAGATAAATCTTTTGTTAAATGTTCTACCGTAGATCGTTGACTTTTGAACTTATGATGACTTGTTTAGCGCAGTGGCTTTGCGATCGGCTTGTGCGTGACGGGTTGCGGGTTCAATCCCGCACAGAAAAAATATTTTTGACGATGTTGAGGTAGTTGTTGTGGGTCTTGGCGTTTGTGTATGTGAAAATTTGTGTTTGTTAACGCACACCTACGAACGGCACAAGAGAAAATTCTAGTATGGGTTGTCCCAACAAAAATATTGTTACATGACACATAACATGCCATCACGCCTGTCGTCCCCGGAGGGCTAAGCATAGGTACACCCACATTTCGCCGGTATGTTTTAGGTCCCAAGTAATAAGAGGAGAGCCTATTGCTATCAACCGGGCACGAATCTAAATTTCGAGCTGCTACTGAGAATTTCATAAAAAAACCCAATAACACTTTGCTCAAGCTACGAACAGAACCCAAGACCTCTCAGCAGTCGCTCTTACGACCTCTAAACTGGCACTAAACGTCCACTAGATGAGGCAGTTAGGGTATTAATATTACGGTTTAGTTGTATACACGTTAATATTCAGGGTATTTTTTAGATTTTTAGTGCGAGAGTGACGTTTAGTGCGGGTCCATATTGTAACCGCGTCAGGATTAAATATGACTAATACTCCAATAAAACCCGTATAAAACAGTTTTATTTCACTTTTACTATCGATTTCAATTTATAATTAACCAAGTATGCTGTCTGAAAAAATAAAAACTTAAAGTAATTAAGATAAAAACAGTAATTAATATTCCTAGAGCTATAAAATTTTCAAATCTATGTAAATAACTATGTTAATCAACAAGTAGTTTATACCCACTGTTTGGGTCGCGTAGCGAAATCATAGCGCGATCAATTACATTTAATGCACAAAGTTTCCTTTTGCTTCCCTAGATGGCGTTGGGATCGAATTAGATCGCGCTATGGTTTCGTTACATGAAATTAACGACCTCTTTGATTTTTTTATCTTTTGTGTGAGCTTTGTGGTTGAGAATTATACGTTTTATAGATATATCTATTGCGTATTAATTATTACTCCCTTCGTTAGTAAACGGACCCTCGGTAAAAGTACATGGTCCTTCGAGCCGGATCGGTCGCGAGTGTTTTGGTGATTACCGGTGGTGGTAGTAATTACCACCCGACGCGTCAGTACTGGGCAGTGGATCGCTGTCCAGATCAACACCTTCAGCGGGTGCCCTGAAGAGGTGCCGAGGAGGTGGAGCCGGGTTGATCTTGGAGTACCAGGCAGACCAGCCTGGTGGTGTCATCCGGAGGAACGACGCGCGGGAGGAGGCGACAGCAGCTGTTGGCGATTTGGTGGTCGTGGCCGCTAGAGGGCGCCACTTTCTTCGAATAAGTGTGGTGTCAGTTTAGTGCCAGTGTCGGTGTCAGTAAGTGCAAGGAAAAACTGTAAGTACATTTACAACCTCATTACTTCGAAGAAATTAACTTTGTTCCGTGCATCTAAACTTTAACTTTGTTCCGTGAAGATAGAAATTTTAAAGTAAAGTGACTTAGAATATTTTCTCAAAATTTGGACTTTAATAGTTTTAAGACAAAAATAGTTTAGACGGGGAATCCATGCCGAATTTAGGACCCAGGTGAATTAGTATTAAAAACTTGTAAAATATTCAACTTTGTATAGAATAATTGGGACTTATAAGTTTATCTAAACATAAAATTTAAGTGTACCAACATCTTAATTTATTGTCTTTGTTTACTACTTAATTTGTATTTAAAAGTTGATTGTATTAAAAATGGAGTCATTCTGTGATATACAGGAAGATGTCAAATCTAAAATGCTTAAAGCCAAATCTAATTTAAAGAAGTCTTCTAAAGAGAGGTTGACTATTGCCTATTTAGAAACTCGTCTTGAAAATTTAGAACAGTTATGGTCCACATTCACGTCTACGCACAGAGAAATATTAAGGACAATAAAAAAGGTTGAATTGTGTAATTCTAGTTATGTTAAATGTAACCTGTATGATGAAGTTGAAGAATTTTATGTAGAATTTAAAAGTGAATTGAAAGAATTGTTATCAAACAGAAATGTATCTAATGCAAGTGTCGATACAAAGTCTTGTTGTCATAGTGAAAAAGGAGTTAGCAGAGTTAAGTTGCCCGAAATAAAAATACCGTCGTTCTCGGGAAAGTATTCCGAATGGCAAACATTTAGAGACTTATATATAGGGTTAGTACATGAAAACAAGTCGCTTGACGATGCACAACGATTCTTTTATTTAAAAGGTCATTTAACTGGAGAGGCAGAACTATTGTTACGTAACATCAAAGTTACGTCTGACAACTATAAAATCGCATGGGCAAAGTTAGACAAAATGTACAATAATAAAAAGTTTTTAGCAAATGGCATATTAAAAAGGTTATTAGGGCAAAGGGCGTTATCTTGTGAATCGGCTAGTGAAATAAAAAGGCTCGTGTCAACAACTTCAGAGTGTTTGGAATCTATCAGTAATTTAGGAGTGGATACTTCGTCCTGGGATCTCATAGTTATACATATCATAAGTAGTAAGTTAGATAAAGAGACCAGGAAAGGTTGGGAACTCAAGGTAGCTTCAGACGCGAGTGATGACTTACCTACTTTTGAACAATTTTCTGATTACTTAAATAGTCGCTTTAGAGGGTTAGAAAATCTAGACTATAAGGTAGAAAACAAGGATAGATATGTAAAGGGGACTCAATCATTTCATGTCGCAAAGGAAAAAAAGGCAGTGTCATGTGCATTTTGTTCAGCCGATCATAGGATAGGGGTCTGTCAGAAATTCGGTAAAGAATCAAACGACGCTCGGAGAAATTTCGCTCAGGAACGCAATTTATGCTTTATTTGTTTAAATGATAACCACCCAGCCAAGTTCTGTAAAAACACTCAACGGTGCCAGGTGTGTAAACGCCGCCACCACTCTTTGTTACACCCGGTGGGTGTTTCTGGGTCTGTTACGGATGAGGGAAGTAATACAGCTCACGCGGAAACCTCGTCAACCGCAGGAAGGTTGATGAAGGAGGACAGCAATAGTAACGCTGAAGTAGCCGCGCAAGCGGAGGGGTCAAGCAAGCCATTAGTCGCATGTCTCTCGACAGGAAGCGGTCGGAAGACCGTCATATTAACCACCGCCTTGATTAAAGCGGAGTCGAAAGCGGGGACTTATCGAGTTGTTAGGGCTTTGCTAGACCAAGGGTCGCAGGGTTCTTTCGTTACGGAATCCACGGTCCAATATCTAGGGTTAAAGAAAACGCCTTCAAGGCAAACGGTGATAGGCGTAGGCGGGGACAAAAGTGCGACGTCCAAGTCCACTGTTGTCATAAATATGAGATCTAGGGTAGACCCCACCTTCCACATAAAGGTTAATGCCTTCGTATTGAAGTCAGTCACAGCCCTTCTTCCCGCTACAAAGGTAACTAGGATAGAATGGGTAGACTTGACCGACGATGTCTTGGCTGATCCTGAATACTACAGACCCAATAAAATTGATGTTTTATTAGGAGCTGAGGTTTACAGCCAAGTCATCCAAGAAGGCATTAAGAAGAACCTTAGTGGCACTCTACTAGCCCAAGACACCAAGTTAGGGTGGATATTGTCTGGCGCCTGTGAAGGGGATTATACAAATAATCTCTCACATATTACCGTGATGCATTCAAGGCTTGAAGTTGATGACCAGCTTAAAAAATTTTGGGAGTTGGAAGCTGAACCATCTCCAAGTCGAATGCTTACGGAGGAAGAAAATCGGTGTGAAAAATTATACGCATCAACCACGGAACGGGACACTAATGGAAGATATATAGTGAGACTGCCGCTACGTGAGGATAATCCCAGCAGCCGCGTTGGTGAATCTAGAAACATTGCTGAAAAACGATTAAATTCATTAGAAATTAAATTAAAGAAAAATAGTAAATTAAAGGATGATTATGTCAAGGTTATACAAGAATACATAAAGTTAAATCACATGAAAAAGGTCTCAAAGCACGGAAAGAATAATAATAAGGCAATCTACTTACCTCACCACGCCGTTGTTCGGGAAGACAAGGATACAACGAAGGTCCGGGTTGTATTCGATGCTTCCTGCAAGGGTAAGAACGGGATGTCACTTAACGACAATTTATTAGTTGGCCCTACCTTACAGGCGGAACTCCGTCACACTATTATGCAGTGGCGAATACATCAAATCTGTCTCGTAGCGGACATAATTAAGATGTATCGGCAGGTGTTAGTACATAGAGATAATACCATCTTTCAACGTATCCTCTGGAGAGACAATCCTGAAAATGAAATAGAAGACTTTGAGTTACTAACAGTCACATTTGGTACGGCTTCAGCGCCATATTTGGCTGTTCGATCCTTACATCAAGTCGCACATGACGAGTGTCAAGATAAGCCAGAGATAGAGAAAATCATATTAAATAACTTCTATATGGATGACTTGATGACAGGAGCAAAAAGTGTGGAAGAAGCCTTCAAAATTTATACAGAACTGAATACAGTTTTGGCTAAGGGAGGGTTTCCACTACAAAAGTGGAGGAGTAACAGTCAAGGGTTATTGGATAAAATAAGGGAGAAGAACGGATCTACAGACGAAGAATTACAGATAAAAATGGATAACATTACTAAAATACTAGGACTTACCTGGAACTCGCACGATGACTTCTTCCAGTACTCTGTAGAACTCCAACCGCTTACTGCACCTGTAACAAAAAGAAAAGTAGTATCTGATATTTCAAGATTGTTTGATCCTTTGGGATGGTTAGCACCGAGTATTATTGTAGCTAAAATATTCATTCAAAAATTGTGGTTAGCTGGGTTAGAATGGGATCAGGAAATTCCAAACAATTTATTACAAGAATGGGTTACTTACCATAGAAGCTTGTCTTACTTGGTGAAGATTAAAATCCCACGATGGTTACGTCTAGGGGAGAAGGATTTGAAGGCTGAACTGCACGGGTTTTCAGATGCGTCCAAGATGGCGTATGCAGCAGTCGTATACCTTAGAGTTGTTGATCATCAGGGTAACATTCACGTTTCACTTATTACATCAAAGACGAAGGTGGCACCTATAAGACAGGTGTCGATTCCAAGGTTAGAACTATGTGGAGCAGTTCTCCTTGCTAAATTGATAGTAGAAGTAGGCGAGGTGTTAAATATTCCAAAGGTGGATTGGCACACCTGGACGGACAGTGAAGTGGTGCTGGCATGGCTCAATAGTCACCCCAGCCGCTGGAAAACTTTCGTGGCTAATCGGGTTTCTGACATTCTGACCATGCTAGACACACAACACTGGTCTCACGTGTCATCGAAAGAAAACCCAGCAGATTGTGCTTCTCGCGGTGTTTCCCCTATCGAGCTTAAATCGACGTCTATCTGGTGGAACGGCCCAGATAAGCTCAAAGAGCAGGATGTCGAGTACAAAAGGCCGAAACATCTCCTCACCCACTTAGAAGAAGTGAAGGTACACACTACTGCATTCGACGTATCGTTTTGGAATAAGTTCTCATCACTATCGAGATTGGTCAGAGTGATAGCCTATTGTCGAAGATTTTTAAATTTAAAAAGACAGTCATCGACTAAACATAGTTCGAGGCACTTGTCCAAAACAGAAATTGAGGAAGCATTAGCCATATGTGTGAAGAAAAGTCAGGAAGAATCAGACGAGTTAGAAAATGTAAGAAAGGGAAACACGGAGAAAACAAAGGGTAGTCTTAAATCATTAAATGCGTTTCTTGACACTAAGGGGATTATAAGAGTTGGTGGGCGGTTGGAGATGTCTTCATTAAGTTATGATCGGGTACATCCCATCCTTATACCCAAGGAGAGCTTCTTGACAGGACTGTTGATTGCGGATTCCCATGAAAAGACGATGCATGGTGGGCCGCAACTTATGATCACGTATTTACGTTCCAAATACTGGGTCATAGGAGTTAAGCTGTTGGCAAAAAGGTATGTTAGACACTGCGTTAAATGCATACGTTATACAGCAAAGGCTAGGACACAATTGATGGGGCAGTTACCATTGGCACGTGTGACACCAAACAAACCCTTTCTGTGTAGTGGGGTGGATTACGCGGGGCCGATAAACATCAGGATGTCGAAGGGACGCGGTAATAAAGCCTACAAAGGCTACATAGCATTATTTATTTGCATGTCCACGCGAGCAGTGCATCTCGAAGCGGTAAGCGAGCTAAGCACCAGAGGCTTCCTGACTGCTTTTAAAAGATTTGTGGCAAGGCGTGGCCGTTGCGCTGAGTTGTACAGCGACAACGGCACGAATTTCGTGGGAGCATCGCGTGAGTTGCTACACTTATTTAATGAAGAAAGGTCCAATTGCAACCCGGAATTAACTGAATACCTCTCTAATAACGGCACAGAGTGGCATTTTATTCCTCCTCACTCGCCCAATTTCGGGGGTCTTTGGGAAGCAGGAATAAAATCCACCAAGTACCACCTTAAGAGAGTAATCGGCAATTCTACCTTAACCTACGAAGAGATGGCCACTGTTTTGGCGCAAATTGAAGCTTGCCTAAATTCGAGGCCATTGTCGTATATAGAAGATCAAGATAAATTTACTATATTGACGCCTGGTCATTTTCTGATCGGTGAGCCACCTGTTTTAGTTCCGGATTCAAATTACGAAGGTTCCAACGTAAACAGTTTACAGCGATGGCAGCTCCATCAGAGAATGATGCAGGATTTCTGGCGACGTTGGTCGCAGGATTACCTCAATCAATTTTTGCAGAGGCATAAGTGGGCTCATCAAAATCCAGAACCATCCATTGGGAACATTGTTTTAGTAAAGGAGGATGACATGCCTCCAGGCAAGTGGTTATTGGGTAAGGTTGAGCATAAGCATTGTGGACCAGACGGAATAACTAGAGTCGTTACCTTACGTACGCAGAGTTCGATTATTAAGAGACCGACATCGAAATTATGTGTATTGCCAGTTACCACATAAATTAGAATTAAGTTGTAGTAGTTTAAGTTATGTCATAAGCTTATAGTAATAAGAATTGTGAAGAATAAAATGACATTTGTAATTGGTGACTTTGCTGGCTTGTATAGAGTTATTGTGTATCAATGTTTGTCCCCAAGGACCTCTTTAATTGTAATTCGTCAACAAAAGGTTACTTCCTGTTTGTTCAGTATATAATTTTTATGTTTACTTGGGTGAGCAGTAATGAAGAACATATTTTATGTGGGTTCTGTTTGTCAATATGTCCTTGGTGGGCGGCATGTTTGGGTCGCGTAGCGAAATCATAGCGCGATCAATTACATTTAATGCACAAAGTTTCCTTTTGCTTCCCTAGATGGCGTTGGGATCGAATTAGATCGCGCTATGGTTTCGTTACATGAAATTAACGACCTCTTTGATTTTTTTATCTTTTGTGTGAGCTTTGTGGTTGAGAATTATACGTTTTATAGATATATCTATTGCGTATTAATTATTACTCCCTTCGTTAGTAAACGGACCCTCGGTAAAAGTACACATAGATATTATATCAATTAAAGTAATACTGGTTAAGTACTGCAGGACATGTATTTCACTTCCCCTATTAATAGAATTTTTGAATGATAATTATACAGACATATAATATACTTAGATATATAATATTAAAAATATCTTTATTGAAAGCAAACATTGGTCAACAGTAAATGCACTCGATTGTACAGTCAGTGCAGTGACTGCTCTTCCAGGGAGGTCAGCCGCCCCCCCCCCCTCTGCCTGTACCTCGCTACGCCCATGTCCCCTAGTAAACGCCTTTTTATTGAATAAAAAGCATAAATTATCTCTCAACATGAAATAAGTTTGTGATAAAAAAGAAAGGGCGACGTTTTTCTCTTCCTGCCCTAGCAGTATTAATTTGATTGATGACGTTATAGTAACAGATGTCGAGATAAATCTTTTGTTAAATGTTCTACCGTAGATCGTTGACTTTTGAACTTATGATGACTTGTTTAGCGCAGTGGCTTTGCGATCGGCTTGTGCGTGACGGGTTGCGGGTTCAATCCCGCACAGAAAAAATATTTTTGACGATGTTGAGGTAGTTGTTGTGGGTCTTGGCGTTTGTGTATGTGAAAATTTGTGTTTGTTAACGCACACCTACGAACGGCACAAGAGAAAATTCTAGTATGGGTTGTCCCAACAAAAATATTGTTACATGACACATAACATGCCATCACGCCTGTCGTCCCCGGAGGGCTAAGCATAGGTACACCCACATTTCGCCGGTATGTTTTAGGTCCCAAGTAATAAGAGGAGAGCCTATTGCTATCAACCGGGCACGAATCTAAATTTCGAGCTGCTACTGAGAATTTCATAAAAAAACCCAATAACACTTTGCTCAAGCTACGAACAGAACCCAAGACCTCTCAGCAGTCGCTCTTACGACCTCTAAACTGGCACTAAACGTCCACTAGATGAGGCAGTTAGGGTATTAATATTACGGTTTAGTTGTATACACGTTAATATTCAGGGTATTTTTTAGATTTTTAGTGCGAGAGTGACGTTTAGTGCGGGTCCATATTGTAACCGCGTCAGGATTAAATATGACTAATACTCCAATAAAACCCGTATAAAACAGTTTTATTTCACTTTTACTATCGATTTCAATTTATAATTAACCAAGTATGCTGTCTGAAAAAATAAAAACTTAAAGTAATTAAGATAAAAACAGTAATTAATATTCCTAGAGCTATAAAATTTTCAAATCTATGTAAATAACTATGTTAATCAACAAGTAGTTTATACCCAAGGTTAATTTAGAGTGCTAGGCTAGACTTTGGTTTAAGTTTTTGGTATATCTAAGTTTTGAACTAAGTAAGCATAACTACTATTATTTATACACGTATGATAGTTTAATGTAGGTATACCTTAGACTAATATTATTTCGACAATTTAGCTGGGTCGTCTGGTATCATCAGGTGATGGATTGTGGAGCTCCCTGCATTATATACGATGACTGATGCATGTGTGTCGTCGGCAGGGACAGGTCACCTTAAAACTGATATGGTGCTTTCTTCAAAATGAAACCTTAAAGCGACATCATTGAAGGATAAAGTCTATACATGTGTATTGCTGAGGAGTTTGTTGCGCCGCTTCTTCTGTAAGGTCTTAGTAATTTAGATAGCTAAACAAAATGGTAGTTTAAAATTTTATTCATTGCAATAATGATAATGGTTGCTATTTTGATCAACTGTCATATTTGGAATGACTAATGTCACAGATAAAAAGGAACGATGCTCGGCAAGTTGGGTCATTCAGTAAATTATTGTCATAGTGTTCGGACGTTTTACAGTGATAAGAGTTAAGAAGTGCAAATACCTTACATAAGTAATAAAGTAGTGTTAAACGTGCATCTCTTGTGTTTTATTGGACGGTGTTTATACTTCAGAAGTGGGATTACCATCGCATAAACTGCGTAAGTACATTACTAAACATTTCTATAAATTAAACGCTTAAAATGTAACCCCTAAACGTTCTGTAACAGTTGCGCATTGTCACTCGGAAAGTTGTTATTTCTTCCTTGATTGCTTTTCATAAGCATTTACATTAGCAATACAGTTAAGATAAAACCACCTTTTATACTTTTTCTCTATAAACTTATGCATATTATTAAATTAATTTACCAACATTATAACAAAAAAAATAAATAAAAATTAAGGAGAATATTTCCGGGTGGACAATTTAATCCAATACCTATCCAGGAGAATATACTGCATAGCCCTGAAGGAAGTTAGGTTCATGTTGGGCATATAAAAATACTACCCACGTATAATATACTGATACAAAAAAAAAAAAAATGATTGTGAGTTGCAGAAAATGGGCGGCCCCAATGATGATCACCGACATACAGTCACTCCTTGCAAACAAAGCGCAGAAAACCAAAGTCATTCGCGGAGTCGCAGTCGCCACCGCAGCCGGAGCCTGCGTGAGCGGGAGCAAGATCTCGAACGAGAGCGACAGCGCCTTCACGACTGGGAACGCGCGCTTCAGGAGGATCGTGATTTGGAACTACGATCAAGGCGAAGCAGACACTCGTCTCGCAGCCAGAAGCGTAGATGCCAGGATGAGGAGCAACGGGAGCATCGGTTGGGTTGCGCGCAACACGGGCAGCAGCAGGACAAGGACAAGCAGGGACGCTGCATCAACAGCGAGACGCGTGAGCGCCGCGTTGACAGTGAGCCACGAGGGTGTCACGTCGACAGCGAGCCACGAGGGCGCCGCGTCGACAGCGAGCCACGAGGGCGCCGCGTTGACAGCGAGTCACGAGGGCGCCGCGTCGACAGCGAGCCACGAGGGCGCCGCGTTGACAGCGAGTCACGAGGGCGCCGCATCGACTGCGAGCCGCGTGGACACCGCAACAACAGCGACCAACGCGAGAAGCAGCCCCGAGGTCATCGGAGCCGCGACGACGTCAGTCCTGGGCGTCGTTCAAGGTCATGTAGCCCACTTTATTCTTCTAGAGATATTTTTAAATTAATAGAGTCTCTTAAGAGTAACTTTGCGTCAAAACAGCCTGAACAGAGTGCACATTCAACTAACAAATTAGATTACAAAAATATTTTACCGGAATTTGACCCGTCAACCAAAAATCAACGCATAGATATATGGCTTAGAAAAGTGAATGAATGTGCCTCGGTTTATGGCTGGGATGACAAAACCATTATTCATTTCTCTATGCAAAAGCTGCAAGGATTGGCCAAAACTTGGTATCAAAGTTTAACTACAATACTTTTTACTTGGCCTGAGTGGCAGGAAAAGCTTCTTAGAGCTTTTCCAAGTGAACAAAATTATGGCCAATCCTTGGAGGATATGTTGAGACGTAAGAGTAGGTTTAATGAACCGATAGAGAACTATTACTACGAGAAATTGGCATTGATTAATCAGTGTGAGATAACTGGGAAGAGGGCCGTTGACTGCATCATCCATGGTCTTAGCGATAAAACTGCCAAATCGAGTGCCTTAGCTTTACGTTGCACTGAGCCGGACCAGCTACTTAAATTCTTGATAAGTAACAAGGAACACCCATATCAGTCGTCTGTTAGGAATAAAAGTTTTCTTGAGAACCCTGCTTCAAATGATAATAGTCAACAAAATAGGACGAATACCAAACAAAATATTCATAGTTCAGGTTTATTTTGTTACAATTGTAAGGAAAAAGGTCACCCCTATAGCAAGTGTACTAAGCCTCTAGTTAAGTGCGAAGTTTGTCATAAAATAGGACACAAGGCCGATATTTGTCGCTCAACACAAGAGGGTCAAACTAAGACTAACATGGTGCATAAGACAATGTGTATATCTAACTTTAATCCAAATGATAAATTTACTAAACAAGTTTCAATAAATGGCATAAATCTAGAAGCATTCGTAGATTTCGGAAGTGAGGTCACTTTGATAAGGGAGTCAAGCGCATCAATGTTAGGAGTCATACATGATGGTACCCCGTCAATTATGAGGGGTTTTGGCGGTGGTCTAGTTCGGTCTTTGGGTTCAGTATCTCTTAGCCTATCTATCGATGGAGTTGTAGCAGTGGTCACGTGCAAGGTCGTTAGCGACTGTTCACTTGACAAAGCAATGTTAATTGGTCAGACATACTCCGAACAACCCCACGTAGTCGTTATTAAAGATGCATCGACATTACAATTTCTCGATATTGGGTCCGAAGTCCCCTCCAATTGCTATGACAATGGGTCTCGTACTATGTGCGTTAGGGTGGTGGGGTTCAGTAAACTTTACGGTACTGCTAGTGTCAGGGCAGCAACGGAATCGGAATTTAGCGGCAATGTCCTGATAGGGACAAACATTGTGGGAAAACCCAATGAACAGTATATAGTGCTCGGTGGCCTTTATACAGTTCGTAATGGCCTCACAAATGTAACAATTACACCATGTACAATTCCATGCTTGCTTCAGAAAAATTTTGTGTTTTCGCGTGCTCAGAAAATTTTCTTAGTTAATAGAGTGGTTTCTGCCGCACAAAAACCGAAAAATACTGAGGCACGTTACATTTTTAACAAGGCCAGTGAACATCAAATTAAAATTGGCGATTCGGTATCTGAAAATGACAAGACTAGGCTCTTCGAAATTCTTAAACGTCATGAACATTGTTTTGCATTTGACTTGACAGACTTAGGATGTACTGACGTGACACAAATGGCAATCGAGTTAAACAATGATCGTCCCGTAGTATACCGGCCATACAGGCTTTCACATCATGAACGCGACAAGGTCCGCACTATGATAGATGAAATGCTAGATGCAGGAATCATTAGAGAATCGGTGTCAAGTTATGCTAGCCCGATAATTTTAGTTCGAAAGAAGGACAATAAAATGCGCATGTGCATTGACTATAGAATGCTGAATTCGATTACCGTAAAGGAACGCTACCCAATGCCGATTATTGATGACGAGATATCCCGGTTGTCTGGTCAGGCATGGTTCATCACCCTGGATTTAATGTCAGACTACTACCAGGTACCTATTTCTGAACAGCATAGGCATTTAACCGCGTTCGTTACTCCAGACGGACAGTATGAATTTAATCGAATGCCGTTTGGATTGGCGAACGCACCTGCGGTGTTTCAGAGGATGATGAATCGTGTCCTGGGACCGTCCCGATTCGTAGGCGCCACTGTATACATTGATGATGTATTAGTTTATGGGAAAAGCGCTGATGAAGCTCTAACAAGACTTGAAGAAGTGCTGCGACTATTTGATAATGCAAAATTAAAGTTAAATTTATCAAAGTGTTGTTTTTTGCAAAATAAAATAGAATATTTGGGATACGAAATTAGTTCGTTAGGTATGAGGCCTGGTAAAGCAAAAATTCGGTGCGTATCTGATTTTCCCCAGCCTGAAAACGTCCATGCGGTACGTCAATTCTTGGGCTTAGTCGGTTATTTTAGGAAGTTTATCAAAGGGTTCGCCGAGCTAGCAGCACCATTGACAAAACTTCTAAAGAAGGATGCCAGGTGGGAATGGACAGATGCACAGGAACAAGCTTTCAGTACACTGAAATCCAGGTTAGTCACCAGACCCATTTTAGCCATATATGACCACTCTGCTGAAACAGAACTCCATACGGATGCCAGTAAACTCGGCATCGGTGGAATACTGCTGCAACGTCCAAAAGGTAACACTGATTTATTTAGACCAGTGGCATACTACAGTCGGCAGACAACTCCGGAAGAAAAGAATTTTCATTCATACGAGCTCGAAACTTTAGCCGTGGTCTTTGCTCTGAAAAAGTTTAGAGTATTTTTACTTGGCAGGGAGTTTAAAATCGTCACCGACTGCAGTGCACTACGATCTACTTTTCAGAAGCGTGACCTTATACCTCGGATAGCTCGATGGTGGCTTGTACTTCAGGAGTTCGACTGCACCGTGGAATACAGGGCCGGCACGAAGATGGCTCACGCCGATGCGCTGTCTAGGAATCCAGTCAAGGACAACGAGACTCCTAACCCGGTGCAGTACCCCTCCATTTTAGCTATCAGTAATGAAGACTGGCTTCATACCCTTCAATTAGGTGACACAGAGCTTGAAAGAATACGAGACGTCTTAAATAGTGACTTAGATCCAAAAGGGCTTGAGTACATTAAAGAAAACTACATCATAAAGGACAATAAGTTATTCAGATATCTTGACGGCGACAAAACTAATGTCAGATGGCTAGTCCCAAAGGGCGCGAGGTGGCAAATATGTAAAATGAATCACGACGATATAGGACATGTAGGCGGTGAAAAGACTTTAGACCGAATTAAGAAGTTTTATTGGTTCCCAAAAATGACACGTTTTGTAAAAAAATATGTAAGATCCTGCATTGACTGTAGCTATGCTAAGCGATCTACTGACATGCGTGAGGGTTTGCTGCACCCTATACCCAAAGTCGAAGCCCCATTTCATACCTTGCATGTAGATCACCTCGGGCC
Organism: Craniophora ligustri; assembly: GCA_905163465.1. Lineage (NCBI taxonomy): Eukaryota > Metazoa > Arthropoda > Insecta > Lepidoptera > Noctuidae > Craniophora > Craniophora ligustri. The sequence goes on along the minus strand of LR990971.1, from coordinate 13,513,723 downwards.
TTTTGTCAAATCAAAAAGGGGTCATACACATATTCTTGTAACTGTTGATTCTTTCACTAAATTTGTATTCATTAAATCTGTAAGGAATACCAATACTCAGAATTTAATTAAGGTCTTAGAAGATATTTTTGATACATTTAGGAATCCTGACCGACTTGTGAGTGATCGTGGCAGCTGTTTCACTTCTCACGCTTTTAGAAAGTTTTGTTTAAATAGGGGGATAAAGCACATATTAAATGCGGTGGCAAGTCCAAGGGCTAACGGACAAGTAGAACGATATAATCGAACTATTTTGGACTCCTTGACCGCTCAAAATCTGAGGGATAATGAAAAGGACTGGGACAACAAATTAGGACGCATTCAATGGGGTCTTAATAATACCTTACAAAAGACTATAGGTAGAAGTCCTGCTGAGGTAATGTTTGGTACTCCAATGAGTTGTCAAAGGAACGCAGCACTAAACGAGGTGGTAGGCGTAACTAGTGATTCGGGTGATCTCTCCTTAGTGCGTGAAGAAGTTAAGAAAAAAATTGATAAGGAACAAGAAAAACAAAAGCGGTACTTTGATAAAGGGCGTAGGCCAGCTAGGTTGTATAACAATGGGGACTTAGTAAAAATAGCAAAGACAACATTCCAAAATGACGGTAAAAGCACTAAGCTTCTGCCATTATACGAAGGGCCATTTAAAGTAGTAAAAGTGTTGGGGAACGACCGTTATAAAATCGCCCCTATTCCAGGGTTTGAGGGTATGAAAAATAGGCATAAAACTACCGTGGCTGCAGATCGAATGCAGCCATGGATTCACATATCTTCTTTAGAATTGGATAGTGATGGTGTTGATACTGTGGATGATGACAGTATTAATTTTGATGATTTTGTTGATTAAACTTAAACCTTACATCATAAATATTAAAGTTGTGATTATATGCTACAAAGATTTTTGTTTTGTTTCAGGCCAAGCACGAGACTTCGTGAGCGAGCGAGTGCGTGTCTTGGCCTTTGATAGTTGACTGAAGTCTGGCACGAGACTCCGTGAGCGAGCGGATTCGTGACTTGGCTCCATTGTATTAATTGTTGGGATGGGCACGAGTCATTTTGAGCGAGTGAGATTGTGACTCGGCCTAGTTTAGATAACGGTATCAAAAAAAAAAAAAAAAAAAATGATCCGGCACGATACTCCGTGAGCGAGCGGGTTCGTGGCCTGACTTCCTTATACATATGGCTATTTAATTTCCATTAATACGATTTGAATTAATTATTGCATGATTAGTGAGATTGAGATCACATAGGTAGGCGCGGAAAAGAATAACCCACCGAGAAGTTTCTTGCTTGTTCTTTGACTCGAGTTGGGTCGGCTAGGGTTGGAACAAGCACAAACTTATTATTAAGACTAGAACGTTAATGTGATCCCAAATGTTAAAATGACTCAACAGTGCCGAGTGTAAGGTCTACAACAGAGACGTGTATGGGGACATTACACGTTATCAGGATGGTCGAGTGTAAGGTCTTAGTAATTTAGATAGCTAAACAAAATGGTAGTTTAAAATTGTATTCATTGCAATAATGATAATGGTTGCTATTTTGATCAACTGTCATATTTGGAATGACTAATGTCACAGATAAAAAGGAACGATGCTCGGCAAGTTGGGTCATTCAGTAAATTATTGTCATAGTGTTCGGACGTTTTACAGTGATAAGAGTTAAGAAGTGCAAATACCTTACATAAGTAATAAAGTAGTGTTAAACGTGCATCTCTTGTGTTTTATTGGACGGTGTTTATACTTCTTTACAACAAAAATACTAGAAAGCGGTGAAAGACGGGCGTTATTTTAGACGTTCAAAAAGAGCTAAAGAATTAAAAAGTAGACCAACTATGACGAGTTTTATTAAGAATCTATTAATTAACATAAACATGACATTATCCAAGTCATGATTGACAACATGGAGTTAATTGTTAAAAATGTGGTTATTTTATTTACAAAAACATGTAACATTTCTATTGCATAATATACCAACAGCAACAATACGATTATGACAAAAATTTTTTTTTTATAAGTATAAAATAAACAGCTTAAAAATAAAGTACCTGCTTTCCAGATTGTATCCAGTTAGTGGTCTGTTCAGATCCACAGCAAATTATTCTGTGTCTAAGCTTTGTGATTCGGTTGAATTTCCTTTAAGACTTCGCTACACCGACGTCATGACAGGAGCAAGGCGATTCCACGCGAGGTATACAGTATATATACAGAGAACTAAAATATAATTGGTGTAGTGTTCCTGTTAAAAATAGGATTCTGCTTTCGATTTCTAGTTCGAATGTATTATTGGAATTTATGATATGAAATTACGAATCGTACTAATATATGGGATCTAAAAACATACTGACCAACTTTTATAGCAGTAGCCTGCCACAACTGATGTTGTGATTTGTAAGCAAACAGTTTGTGATAGCGTAGTGGCTTGACCAGTGGACTTATAAAATCAAATAAAAAGAAGTCAATTGCGTATTTATCACAAGCATAAACGCTGAAGGTAAGACATCGTAAGGATACATGCATAGCTGAGAAGTTTTCTCGATGGCGCCTGAAATCTGCTAATCTGCACTAGGCTGGTGTGGTAGACTTTAATCCATCTCGAATGAGTGCAGACCCGTGTACATAGGACAATAATTGGGTTGATGATGATTATGCTGGAATCGTAGCGCGTGGCATTCTGTAGTTTCTGCCTACCCCCATGGGAAAATGTCGTGAGTGTATGATAAGGCGTGGTATGCTCTTATTTGCAGCTCTTACCAGCCTAACTACCTGTAAGTTCATTGCTGCTCTCCTGACACGCTTGTGGTGTGCTAAAGCCTTTACTTAGGTAACAGCTGGAGGCACTGGAACAGCGTGCCTTATTACCATACGGCTATCAAACTTCAGATAAACCTATCTTCAGATGGTTCTACATCAGAATACTAAATAAGTCACATCTCGAGCTAGATTCAACTAAGTCTTTAAAAAAAAAAAAAAACATTAACTGACTTCAAAAAAATAATTTTATGTTTGTGAAATATGACGCGATTACTCTGCTAATAATTTTATTGTGAATTTATTTTGATGGCTCTGTTATGGTCGGTTTTTTATTATAAAAACGTAGCCGCGTAAGGAATTTGTGCTGTGTCGTGGGTGCATTTATAAATACAAATATTCAAAATGTTCGGCATTTTGAATATTTGTATTTATAATACACCCAAACCCGGAACAATTACCTGTAGGTTAGACATAATATATGAATTTTAACCGGGATTAAACCTGCGGCACGCGGCGCAAGAGCCAATCGCTCGACCACTGTGCTAACTGTGCCGTCTCTGAATAATCCATGATTTGGTAGGAATTAAAACAATATTTATATACTTACTTATGTACTACAAATTTCGTAAAATTATTTGAATAATATTCTATTGGTTTACAAAACAATATGCATATCCCATACTAATATAATAAATACCATAATGTGTCTATCGGTCTGTCTGTTATCTCAGAGATAGTTTGAGTCCGGGAAATCATCCCTTAAACGATCGAAAAGGGGGCCACTCCCCTTTGGGTTGTATGCCCAATTAATGATTTATTAAAATGAGGGTAGAAATAAATAAGTAGACTGATAAAAAAACGAATTGGGTAAAATTACTAAGCGACGCAGAAGAATTCGCGGGTACATAAATAGTTTAACAACAATAGTTCCGATTCCTTGAATCAGGACAGACAGAACAATAGGCAGAGTGCCTAAACAAATGGTCGGCATTATAATCCCCGACCCCAATTCTATGCCACGAACGCCTCCAGCCTACCTAGGCATATAGCTATACCTAGAAATCTAAGTCTAGAATCGAACAAACCCTTTATTACCGCGTCACAATCAGAACTTACAATATCGGACAAGTTTATGATTAAGTTCTGTTATTAACTTTAGATAGCCGCATTCCTTTAGAAATTATTTCAAACCAAAGGCCAATTGGTTTAGGTGAAAGTAGAAGACTATTTATGGTTTAAATATCATTTACTTCTCTAAGATTTGCAAAAATCACTTGTCGAGAAACAAAGCAACTAGATAATTTATACTAGTTGACTCGCGCAACTTTGTCTGCGTATATTTAAAACATTTTTCATTTTTGTTCTGCAACTATTGGCCTCAGCATTACATACAGCCTATAATCTTCCTTGATAAATGAACTAACCAACACACAAATATTTTGTCAATTCCAACCAGTAGTTCCTGAGATTAGCGCGTTCAAAGAAACAAAGAAACTCTTCAGCTTTATAATTTTAGTAAAAGTAAATTAGTAAATATACAGGGTGACTTTGAAAGAATGCGACAAATCAAAATGGGAGGTTCAGGAACGATTACCCATTCATTTTAAAATGTTATTTTACGAATCTGAATTGTCAAGGACATAAATTTGTTTTTTGTTTTAAATGGTGTAGACTAAGTTATCTTATAAGAAAAACATGAATTATCAGCTTTTAAAAATTAAATAAAAGTAATTATAAACTTTAATAAAATAATTATAAATTTCAAGTATCAATTCAACCGCGCCGAGTAGACTATCATTTAACTGTTCCACAGGAACATACTACGTGAAGTATGGCAACGCATTGTATTTAATATTTTTAACTATTTCATTGAGAAAATAGGTAATGACGCGCGATGTTGCCAAACCGTTCGGCTCATCTTACGCATCGCTTTGTCCTTGCCGGCCTGTCCGCGCATAATGTAAACAAATGAAATTTGATTTGTTATGATTTGACAGTCGCTCGGCAACTTCCTGAAGAGGTCACGATTCATTCATAGGTTCATCGCACACGCGTTAAAGATAAAGGCTATACGCGGAATTATAATCTTGATACTTTCGCCACTTTCATATAGTACATATATATAGTCATAAAGTACTTATTCATTTCTCATATTATCACGCTCTAAATTTTCTTGGTTCCACGTAGAATTATATATTTAATTTTGTCGCAAGTTTTCAAAGTCACCCTGTATATTATTTGTATTTCTTAATAGCACATGACTATGTATTTATACTAATATTATAAAGCTGAAGAGTTTGTTTGTTTGGTTTAACGTGATAATCTCAGGACTACAGGTTGAATTAAAAAGAATATTTTATCGTTAGATAGCCTAACACCGATGCCGATGCCGACCTGTTCCTCGTAGCGTGATGAATAACATCACGCTACGAGGAACAGGGACGGGCATCAATGAATTTTTTTTCATAAACGGGAAAAAACTCCGCTAATTATATATATTAATATTTCTTTTAAGATATTTTTATTATGTATCTATGGTCTAGTAATAGTTTTATCTGGCATAAGTATCTGAAAATGGTATGTTTCTAGGAGATATCATTGTAAGAAGCTCAATACAGCCATCAACAACATAACCATACATAATCTCTAAAAAAATATGTGACAGTTTATCATTACAAACTAGAACATGTCCAGCTTAAGACCTTTATTATGTAACACACACTAAACACTCTCAAAGATTTTTTTGATGGACGTCAGATAGAAGCTGGCATTCTTGCCTAACTCCACTACGTCAGGGTCCAGCTGGTGATTTTCCTTCTCCTGATCGGGGTCCATGTGTTTCTTCACCGTTTTGGGGCGCGCCGCGTGTCTCCTCTCCACGTATCCGTGCTTAATGTTGTTAGATTCGCGTGAGATCTCGCTAGCTTCAGAATCGGAAGATTCTGTCTCGCGTAGATCTTCATCTAAGGAACAAAAGTTTACGTCGTGGTGAATCCTCGTTATTATACCGTATCAGTGTAAATCACCTGCTCAGCTGTTATTTTTTAAGATAAGTGCAACGTGGAGAAAAATATATTCAACAGAAGATACCTGGAGAAAAAGTAGTAGGGCATAGCGAGATTTCTAGCTAAAATTGAGCTGCCCGATTGGGAAATTACCTCAGCCTTATAGAAGATCGTAGTAATACAACAATAGTAGTGTATCTGCTAGTGAGTAAGGTTACCAGACCTCCTTTGACTACTCTGTGAACGTACGTTAGCGCCATCTAGTGCTAAAAATTCTAAAAGATAGACTTGTCTAGTTTCTATCCTCTGTTAACACAGTCATGACGTCATTTATCATCTAGCGAACGCGTTGCTTTTATCCAATTTGTCAAGAATATTCTATAGCATACCAACTTTGTTATAAAATATTGCCCCTTAAATGATTAAGTACAAAACTGCTATACCGGTACCTTTCGTTTGAGGTTGCCAGACTTCGTAATTATCTCCCTCGCTTTTATCGCTGTCTGACTCTAAAACAAATAAGAGTTAAATTTGTAAATAACATGTTTTTTCGTACAGTCTAAAAAGATCTATAGAAAGAGTTTCACAAAAAAAATAAAATTCTAACGTAATAATTGTAAGCAGAGATACTGCCGAATACTGCCTACTAAGGAAAAAGGCCAGGCCTATTGCTATCAATCTTACAAAAATCCTAATTTAGAACCAATTCAATATATTATGGCATACCTACAGACCTTTTAGTAATTTAAACAATCTCACATTAAACGAAGACAGTTAACATGTTTTACAGAATTACTAATTAAATTCAAATCTTACGTAGATTACGAGCCGTAAGATTTGAACGTAAGATTTTGACGGCTATACTTAGCCGTATAGGCACTGTGTTGGCTTAAGCCTGAAGAAAACTAACACTATTGCTCTATTTAGGGCGTTTAGTCCATACTACATTCACTCAACATTCGGCCTCGGTGTCGGTATCAATATCCCATTTTAGAACGGGAACATTATCCAAATCAGATTTGCTTACGTGTGCACTTAAAGAGACGCTTATATAAATTATTATTAAGAACACTGCTCCAGCTCTGATTGGCTATGATAACGCATACAATATATCTAGGATGGCCAATGGGGCTTGAAGGTTCTCGAGTGGCAAACACGTACTGGAAGACGCAACGTGGGTAGGCCTCTGGCAAGGTCGACCGACGACCTGGTTAAGGTCGCTGGTAACCGCTGGATATGGGTGGCGCGGGACATGTCCAGTAGTGGAGGTTTAACGGTTGATATAATGAAGTAAAAAAAAGTTGAGAGAATACTCGTATCGAGTGATTTCAGCAGTGGTAAAGAAGTAAAGATGGGGTACAAACCTTTGTTTCGGACAGGCTTTGATCGTAGATTGGGGTTTTCTGAACTGTCCACTTCTTGATTTTGGATCCGCTGGTTAAAGATGTTCGAGGCACGCCGGATTATTTTATTTAACTGAGCCGCCACTGGAGACTCTGCTATCTGCTTGGCTATCGCGTGGACATCCTCTAGGTTGGCAGTCAGCAGTATGTAGGAGTTTACTACATGGAGTGACAGTAACACAGGCAGCAAAGCTGTACAACACAAATAAAACCTCTAAGATACTTTATTGCAGTTTTTAAGTCGGTTTTTTTTAACGCAGTTTTTTTTATATCGTAAGAGTGGCAAACACGCTTATTGCCAGATGATAAGCGGTTACCGTAACCCAAAGACGTTTTCAACACAAAAAGTGTATCTCGCGCGTTGCCGACCCTGTAAAAACCGTTTGAGGTTCCTTAAAATAGGAACCTGAATATATCTTATATGGACACTTTCGCATAATTGTGGTACTTAATGACATATTTCTCATTAAAAAACGGTGCATTTTCTTTGTATGCACATGATTATACAGACAACTAAAGTCTCATAACTACTTTAACTAACAACAAAATCAAGTATACAAAAAGTTGTCGAGCTCGAGACTTTAGGCTAGGTATCCTTAGTAATTACTTTGTAAACTCTTTACACAACACCCGTGAGTGTAATGAATTGCTATTCAAAGGATTTTGGCACTTGAGCTCGATATTAAAGCCTTTTTAATGTTAATTAGAATAAAACTGAAGTTCATCAATATTAGCATACATATAGATCTAGACAATATACGGCAACATCTGAAATGGCCTCTATGAAAAAAAGCTCAAATTAAGCTTCCCGATTGGGGAAGTACTTTCGCAATAGTTGTGTACTGTTTATGCGAGTGAGTAAGGTTGTCAGTGCTCGTTGGGGAGTGACTATTCTGACAGCATGGGAATTCATTAGCTGACAGTGTAACTCCCCTAGTTTTATAAACCTATAAAAGTTTTAACAAGGGGTGATAACCTATGGTGTTGTGAACGTCCATGCGCAACGGGAACTGCTTGCTATCGAGCGGGTCGTGACTTTGATTGCCAGTCTCGTGTTATAAAAACTTGAGAGATAAGATTTTTGTCTCAAATTGAAATCAGAGCATAATATTTTTATTGCAAACCAACCAACGATTTGAAGAAGGTGGCTAGCAGCGGATAATAATAATAAAAGTTTATTTGTCATCATAGTACATGGATAATGTAAACACAGACATAGCACTTATAAAAGAAAACAGAGGTCAAGCAGATAAATTAATGGCCCCCATGCTAGGAAAGTCCTGTGTTATGGGGGTCATCCAACCGTCCAATTGATGTTAAACAGTGATGTTTTTATTTTAAAGGTAGATACATTTACAAATTTGGGTATTGTACTAATGACAGTTAAATAATTCTAAAGTTATTCCAACAAACGTATTGTAATGTGATGTAAATTAAATCTGCGTAATAGTAGTGAAGTGTGTGTGAGGAGGTGAATGAAGAGACATGTGTGTGGTGTAGAGTTGTGGTTGTCTGTTATGTTGTGTGTGTGTTGTGTTGAGAGAAGGAGATAAAGGGAATCAGAATGAACGATAATCAAATATACAAGGGTTTGATGAGCTCTTCTGTATCGTCGTAGTCAAGCGACATTAGGTATTCCTTCACTTTGTGTTTGCATTGGTAAGTGTTCAGCGAGTGGATGTTGAGTTTTGTGTGTGTCAATTTGTTGTATAGCAGAGAGCTCAAGAATCGACTATGACGTTGTGCAAAGGTTGAGTTAACTTGTAGTTTCGGACAAGCAGGATTTGGTCTTCTTCTTTGGATGGACTTGGAAGTGTCTGGAGGTGAAAGAGTAGCGTGTTTACGAATGACTGTGCGGAGAATGAACAACTGTCTGACTGTTAGAGATTTGTGCTCCGAGTATAGCTGAAGTGTCGGGTAGCGACGGGGTTTTCCCAGGAGAACCTTAATCACAGCGCGTTGGGCCCGCTTCACCTCTATAATCGCGGTCTTTGCGGTTCCTCCCCAAGCAGTGATGCAGTAGCCTACAATCGATTCGCAAAGAGCGCTGTAAACCATGTTCAAAGTATCAATGTGAGCCGATAGTCTTAGTTTTTTAAACACAAATAAGAGTTTTCTGATGCGCGATGACAAAGATTTCAGATGATGTGTTACATTGGTGTACCTTGACTATGATTGAATGTTCGGCCGGTTGAGTCGAGGGTCGAGAGCTAAACGTGACCAAATTAGTTTTGTGATGGATGGATGCGACCAGCCAAAACCGGAATGATTGGCGCTCTTTGGGAGAGGCCTAGGTTCAGCAGTGGATGGCAATAGGCTGATATATATCCTACTAATATTATAAACGCGAAAGTTTGTATGGATGGGTGGATGTTTGTTACTCTTTCACGCAAAAACCGCTTAACAGATATGAATGAAATTTAGCATTTAGGTACATATAACCTGGATTAACACATAGACTACTTTTTATCTACATACCATGCGGGAAACCCGCGGGAGGCAGCTAGTAACCAATAACTTAGCCACAGCCGATCTTCTAGTACCTATAATGTCGGAATGCCTTTACCGAGTTTTATATTAAAACTATCTTGTAAGTAATGATCACCTAAATACAGTTTGGAATGTAATAAAGATTTGAGTTTGAACTTAGTGGTATAAAAATAAAATATTTTCAAGCTCAGTCTTAATCTTTTTTCTATAAAAGTAGGTACGCTGCCCCACTATTTTTTTTTCACCGCAGTAATAAAGAGATGACAAAGAAAATCATCTTTGTTCAGCCAAGATTCTTTTAAAAACGATGATTATGTGACTTTTCAACAGAAAGGCGACCGAATTACAAACGGTGTCACCTGCAAAGAGCAGCACTAAGTGTTTTTTTATTTAATGCTGGCATTTAAAAAACGGACCTTAATATTCTACCTTATGAACTTACAATCACGCCTTTTATCTTCGGACAGGTAGTTCATGATTACTGACATGTTGACCAATGTTGCTGGTATGTTTTTAGGTCCCATTTTATTTTTATTCTACAAGGGTTACAAACAAGCTTAGGGCCTGTCTTATGGCAAGTAGTTGCCATAGCCTAGGGGCGTCTCCGACATCAGAGGGGTCGCTCGAGCGACAACCCTTTCCGAAATTTCAGGGAGTGATGACAGCATAGGATACGCCTCTAATAGATCTATGGCAACCTTACTCACTTGCAGAAACAAAACTATTGTTTATTCATTTACTCAATAACACTATCATTAAAGGACTATCCTGATACAATAGTGTAGGAACATTGTTGTTTTACTGCGGTCTTCTATAAAGCGAAATATCGAAAAAGAGTGAGATGCCTTATGTCTCTAAAATCCCATGTATTGGAATTAACTGGGCACGACTCCAAACTTCAAGCTGCTACCCAATATAGAGTTATTTCTTTGACAATTACGGGAACATAACTGTATCTCGCATAAAAACTTTATCGTACACGGCTTTTCGGGATTAGTGACGGAGTTAACATGTTAGGTACCCACTTCCACTTGACATTCAACTGATTCAACCCATTATGCGGTAGTTCGGATGTTTGCGTGTAAAATGATGCCCACAAGACCAGTAATTTTAGTAAAATACTGCTGTACTGTAACGCCCTCGCAAAAGACTTGCTACCAACTTGGGAACAATAATTTGTTTTAATTAACTACTTTCCCTGTTGCTGTTTGCTCGCATTTAGAAAATGTTTCTTTACATAGATTTGTAGATACCCACATACTTATTTTGGCTTGAAGATAGATGCATAAATTAACACTATTATTAATAGAAATACTAAAGAAGTTTGTTACATAAAATAATTCTGAACATACACAGATTGGGAACAAAGATAGTTAAATATTGATGAATTAAAAAAGGAGTAATTGACATAAAATTAATTTATAATTACTAGTAAAAAAACTTAGAGAGGTTATCATTACATTTAACTCAAATTTCTAAATATTAGTAACATAATTTTATAATAGGCGTATTTTGATTCAAAACATAAAATAATTAGGAATGTGCTACTGGCAAAGAAACAAAAAATGAAAGAGCTCTTGCACGTTTATTTGGTGGGGCCAACGAGTAGTCTTTGGGTGGGGCCATCGATTTGATGTCAAGCTTTTTATTTAGGTGCACTATTAACGCGCGTTTTTTGGGACTATCTTATATATAAAAATATCGTGTCATAGTGCTTGTCGCTGAACTTCTACGAAACGGCTAAACGATTTATTATGACGACCAATTAGTCCAGCGGTAGTTACCACTGCCTTCTGTGCTAAGGGTGCCGGGTTCGAATCCCGGTAGGGACAAATTTTTGTGTGATGAGACGAGTCATGAATGTATCTATGTATAATATATATTTATTTACAACAACAAAAAAAGTATATTATGTAGTATATCAACCAACTAGTATCCGTAACACAAGGCTCGTTGCTTAGCTCGGAACTAGATGGCGCTGTGTATCATAATGTCCAGGAATATTTATATTTATTTATTATGAAATTTTGTGTGTATATTTTATGGGTCTGAGAATCGGTTGTAGTATTTTTACACCCCCTAGGTGATAAGGAGGGCGAGCCCTAACCAGACTTTTTTTTGTATTTTTTTTTCACTCTTTTACCACCGTCCCCTATAATGTGGTAAAACATCGTTTGCTGGGTCAGATATTAATATAATAATTATTATTATGTTTTTAACTTACTCGCTACACAGAGTTTACTCTTCTCCATCATCTTGGTAAAATTGATTAACGGTTGGAATTTACAATTTACACCCTAAGTAAGTATTAACAAATTTAATTGTGTGTGAAATAAAATTTTATTGAAAATTTATCGCTTAAATATGACTAGGAATAGGTATTTTATAACAAAAATATGGGCACGTTTTTACTTACAATGTGCTTAAGATTTCCATTTCGTTTAATAATATCGCAATAAATTACTATTGTATTTTGGTTTGAATTTTAGGAAACTGAAGTTATGAATGTATGAATTACTTCCATGCTTAAGGAAAACAAAGTTCCAGATGATAAAAAATCATAACTTTGCTATTTTTAATCATACGAACAAGTAATAGTCGTTGGAATCCGCTGGATACGGGTGGCGTATGACCGATCGTCGTGGCGATCCTTGTGGGACCTATGTCCAGCAGTGGACGTCTAACGGTAGATATGATGATTATGTTGATGAACAAGTATAATGCGTGTAATGATTTAACCGATTATCTATCTGTCAGTGTCAACTGTCAAAAACAGAACAATATCACGACATTAAGATTATTTTTGCGAATCATCTTATTTTGTTTATTATTGGTTTGTGCCTGATTCAGAATTAGTGATTTAAAATGGAGACTAATCTCCAACATGAGGATTTGTTGATCAAGTTACGTGCTAAATTGAATGAAGAAAAGGTGAAATTATGGGAAGCGCCTTATATGTCACAAGACAATGAAGAGACCCAACATTTTAAGGTAAACACAATATTTGCCGCTTTATTTAAATATCGGTATTAGTCTTATCAATCTGTTCGATATATTACCAGGCAATAATACCCCATATTTTAATATACTAAAAGCTTATACATAATTAAAATTAATAACAATAAAATAAGTTAGACCTATTAAATTTATACTATAACACTGTGGTGGAGGTACATTACTTTTCTTTGTCTTTAGCTAAAGTTACCTACAAAATTGTAAATACCTTCCAATAATTTATATAGGTATGAGTCGGGATTATGTTTTAAACTATTTATTTTAATTGTTGTATTTGTAAAAATCATGCTGCAACATAATTTCTTTAGTAACATATGTTAAGAAAGGCACCATGTTATGGCCTTAAATGAGGTAGCATGTTATATATATATAAAAAAAAAAAATATGGCTCTTGTGGATGATTGCGACACCAAAGGTGTAAATCACACAATAAGTACCAATCCTACTATTTAAGTGTTAAACACTTTGATACATTTATTTTATTGTATTGCATCACTAGCTTCCACCTGCTGCTTTGCTTGCATAATTTATAGATAAAAAAACAGCCAACATGTTAATTCAGTCAATAAACTATCTGTATACCGATCCCATCCAGATCTGTTCAGTAGTTTTAATGTGAAAGAGTAACAAACATTCATACGAACTTTTGCATTTAGATATAATATTAGTGGGATTTTCCTCTTGACCACATGACATGGCAAGGTCAAAACTGAATGTTTTACTTTGTCTTACTCTTTTTATTCTTTATTCAATCTAAAATCTTATACATAAAGAAATTAGTAATTCCATTTAAAACTAAATTAGTAACAAATCATGTAGGTAAATGTTTGATAGAGGCAGATCTTAAGTTACATAAACTGGATAGACTAAATCACGTGATTTTACTGCCATTTAAATGAGAGTCTGTAAATAAGAGCTAGGAAGATATCCCATTTTGTTTTTTAAGTGCGGAAAAATGCTTTGCATACAGTGTGATGGCGACGGCGGCCTGCGATCGGTTGTATTGTACTTCTCTTGAGCGTTTATGAACTAAAATACCACCAATCCTATTGCCGGGGCCATGGGATTTGCAAAAGCATGCACCACAATCCCGGCGGGATTCTCGGAAGATATCCCCTGAAATAATTATATCCACAAATTCTTTTAGGACCTAGTTGCCAAGTATGCCAAAGATCTCTGCCTCGACATTGAAACCATACATGAAGCGCTAAATGAACTGCAGCGTCATTCTATCGAAAGGTCTAAGGACAATGCAGAGTATAAGGAGACAGGGTTTGCAACCTTCAGGGTCAAAGCTACTATCCCAGGGGAGAAACCAAGGATGTTGAAGCTCCAGAAAAAGCTGGAGGTGATGGGCAGTGATCTGATTGCTACTGTCGCTGCAGAGATTGGAGTTACAGAAAACAGGTAGGTGTAGACTAACTTTTAAAAAGATTTTATTTTTTTTCTGTATTATATTTGTACTACACAGATGTGTAAATTTACGTTATTCAACTCAACAATGGATTGTTAAATATTGATTATTGTCATTGGGATATATTTTCTCAATGACAAGCGTTAGAGGCTAGTACAATACATGTTAATTAAAACATGTTTATATGTAGTGTATCTTTTCAATGCCATTTATTTCCAAGTCTAAATTATTATTTCATTGTCAGTCAAATTATTGTCCCACTGCTGGGCACGGATGTCCTTTCATTTGAGTTGTATAAGGCTACAGTCAACCACACTGGCTAAATTTTCTCACGCATGCAGGTTTACTTGTGTATGTGCGTATTTATCATATGCTCAAATTGTGAAGGAAATTACCATTTGAGCACGTAACTATGAAATGCCAGTTGTCTTGGACTTAGGACAGGAATATAAATAAATAAAATAAATAAATATTCAGGAACATTTTACACAGCACCATCTAGTCCCAAACTAAGCAGAGCTTGTACTATGGGTACTAGACAATGGATATAATACTTATATACTTTTTTTTTGTAAATACATACTTATAATACATAGGAAACACCCAGACGAACACAAACACTTATATTCATCACATAAATATTTGTGTCCCGTGGGAATCGAACCCACGACCTCGTGATCAGCAGTCCGGTACTCGAACCACTAGACCACAGAGGTCGTCAAAGGAACTCAGGACCTTTGACTTCACAGTCCACTGGTCACACTGCTACGCTATAACAGCTTAGCGTAGCATAGCTTTTATAAATTTCAATGACCAAAATAATTATTATTAACCTTCGTACAACAAAACTTATTAAAAGTAGATAAGAATTAAATATTTAACCTAATTCTATAATTAATCATTCATTAAGTCCTTTTTAATTGGCACTATAATTGAACAGCACTTAGTTGTTTAGGTCAGGTAAGAGACCTATATTTTACTTTTAATGACACTTAAATTTCACTTTGATTTCAGAGTCAAAATAATATTTAATGGGAAAGTGATAAAGCCTTCTCTGAGCTTAGAGGATCAGGGTTTGAAGAATGGAGCCACCATGATGGCACTAGTCATGGCAGGTATGGAATACTCTTCACTTAACTATTTTCATCTTCAGGAATGCCTCGTTCGTCTATCTAGTGGCTGTAAAATATGACTGCCGAGCAAGAGGATTGCCATGTTGAGCAGAGATATTGAATATTTTTTTGAAATTGTCAGTAGTAGCTCGAGAGTTTGGTTTAGTGAGTGCCTGGTTGATCGCAATAGGCTCGTCCCCTTTTACAAGGAACCTAAAACAATTCCAGAGAAACAATAATAAATTCATTATTTGACGATCCGATTAGCCCAGCGCAGTGGTCCCAGTTTCGAATCCCGGTAGGAGCAAATGTTTGTGTGATGAACTGCAAATGTTTGTTGCCGGATCATGGATGTATCTAAGTTTAATATTTACAAAAAATGTGTATATGTAGAATATGTAAAAATGTGTATTTGACGACCCGTTTAGCTCAGCGGCAGTTAATGCTGCCTGCTGTGCTATGGGTCCAGGGTTCGAATCCCGGTAGGAACAAATATTTGAGTGATGAGCATCAACATTTGTATCTGAGTCATGGATGTATCTATTATTATATGTATGTATTTAAAAAAAAGTATATATGTAGTATATCAACTATCTATTATCCCTCACACAAGGCTTGTTGCTTACCACGGAACTAGATGGCGCTGTGTAGTAATGTCCAGATATATTTATTTATGTATTTACAGAAACCCCAGAAGAGGTGAAGAAAGAAGACACAATGTATATGGAGATGAAGACAGTCCGAGATGATGCCACACTGCTGTCCGAGTACGTAGACGACTTGGCTGATGATGATGAGTATATTAAGGTAATATTAATGTTCCCGGAACCATTTACTGATGCACTGTACTCTAAGATGTATTGTAAGAACTTACTTGTTATTGAGAATTATATCTGTTTGCTTAGACATTGAAATACGTATAACTACTTCATATGGACAGCATCCTTTGAATCTCTCTTTGAAAAGTTAAATATGTAATATAATTTTTAGAAAGAAAAGAATTTATAAGGCGTATGTTAGTGGAAATGCCGGGAGGGGGCGCCCTAGAAGGACATACACCGACCTAATTGGTGAACTCCTTCAAAAAGGTGCGCAGCAATTGTAACCGGCGCGCGTGCATGGCGAGATATATGAATAATGTGGACGAGGCAAAAGTGGTATGCAGGGACCGTAGCGCGTGGCATTCTGTAGTTTCTGCCTACCCCCATGGGAAAAAGGTGTGAGTGTATGTATGTATTTGGTAAAAATGTTGACATACAATATAAAGTAGTTTTACAATACATTATTATGAATGAATGTCTAGTTAATAGGTCTGTATTGTGCAGCTAGAAGACCAGTCGGGTAAGGCGGTGTCGCTGCCGCCGGCGGAGCGGCGCTCGCTGCTGGTGGGGCTGGCGCTGCACGAGCGCGGGCGGGCGGCCGCGAGACAACACTCCTACCCGCTCGCGCTCGTGCTGCTGCTCGAGGCCGACCGACAGCTCAGGTGAGGGGAAATACAACTACAATAATATCGGCTGTAATAATAATAATGTTTATTTCTCAACACAATTTCGTGGAAGACTGGTGCCTAAACTAGGCTGCAAAAGTATTTCAAGACATCAGGACTCTGCCTTTTACACATTAGTTATTTGCTACAATAAATAAATAAATATAATAAAATCCATATGAGAATTCTTCGGTGAACAAGTTCAAGGCATACAGTTTTTGTGCGTGTGCGCGCGTGTGTGTGTACACGCACTTTTGTCTACTTGTATATTTATTTATTCCAGGCACATCAACTTCATAAATACAAACATTGATAGATAACATGAGAAGTATATAGACTAGGAGACGGTTCAATCTTTTGTGTATGGATTTCTGCAGCATCCAAATGTTTAACGCAAATGTGAATGTTCCCAATCAATGTTTGAGTTTACATTAAAAACTCAAAAAACTGCCACCCTAAGGGTAACGTTTAAAAGAACAATGTATTTTGTGAATTAAAGATATTTATTAATTATTATTACTAGCTGATATCCGTGACTTCGGTGCGCGTGCAATTTAACGAACAATGGCAAAGATCCATACTAACTTTGCATCCCCGTTTTACCCCTTTACGGGGTGAATTTTCAAAAATCCTTTCTTAGTGTTCCCCTTTGTAGTAAAAGGAAACCCTGTGCAAAATTTCAAGTTTCTAACTCTATAAGGGTTTAGGTATAGGCCCTGCATTGATATGTCAGTCAGTCAGCTTCTTCTTTTATCACTTGTGCGTTGTGACGCCAGCGAATGCCGCTCCTCGATCCTGAAGACGGTGGACAACTGGGCGGTGCTGCAGCTGGACATCTCGTGGTGCTACCTGTGCCTGCGCAGCCTGCCGCAGGCGGCGGACGCGGCGGCGCGGCTGGCCAGCGCCGAGGCCGCCTTCCGCGACTCCTACGGCGAGGACCAGCAGCGGCTCATCGCGCTCAAGGGCACGGCCGGTATGTCCAGCTAACTTATACTGCTTTAGCGAATTGTAAACTAACAAACAAGTGGCGCCCCCTATGTATAGAATGTTTTTCTCTACCTGTCAGACAACCGTCGATGGCTGACGTATGCGTGCTGTCAATACGGACAGGTCAACTCAAAGCTGCACTGGTGCTTTCTTCAAAAGGCCATCTCAGACTTTAACCTACATAGTCAGGCTTACATATTGTATCCAAAATGTTCGGACTTTAAAAGAGACCATGATTCTCTGAGTTTGTTTCGAAATTTCTTCTCAGAGGTCGTCAGTTAGGAAATGCCGATGTCAACTAGATACTAAAAAAAATATTACATGACTTGTAAAAGTGTCTTTAAAAAGATCTACTTACAGAAATAAACAATCAATCATTCAATCAATCATTCATTCAACTGTAAATTAGACAATTATAATAACAGAATTATGTATATATTTTTACACGGCGTTGTTTTGGTTTAGATTCAGAAGTAATGTCCTCGATTCCATTCTTAAGTCGAGCAGATTAGTTCTATGCCAAAAACCCATGCTTTCTAAACCATACATGTGACCTAATCCGGTATACCTCAAATTACACCTTCGCAAATACAGGAGCTGAGGTGGCATAGTGGTGGGTCCGGTGGACTGAGATATCAAAGGTTAAAACATCGTGAGGGAACCTGCGTGTTTGGGAGACTCGATGGTGTGTGAAATCTGCCAACCTGCACTAGGCTAGTGTGGTGAACTATAGCCTAATCCATCTCATAATGAGAGGAGAACTGCGCCCAGTAATGAGACAATAATTAGTTGATGATGATGAAATATGGCGTGTCTATGAGGAATTCAAAAATGGGCCGTATTGTTTCAGAAAACGAGCGGGTTCTTTTGATGCGTATGTACCTGCTGCAAGGTATCGTGGCGTATCACCAGAACAAGCGGGCCGAGGCCAAGGCACTGCTGGCGAAGGCCGAGAACGAACTCAACGCGCTGAGGGTAAGTGTAGCCACAGCGGTGGATTATAGTGACAAGTGCTGAAATTGCAGTTTAAAATACACCGGTATTTCGGCCTAACGGGTATGTTGTAATCGTGTGGTCGAGGAAGTTGGCCTCTATCCCTGGCCTCCTTGGGAGAAGTTGATCTGTGCAGAAATAGATCAGTTAGTTATTTTTTTACCTGCGCAGGCGCAGGATGCAGTGTTCTACCAACAAGCGTTGATTGCAATACGGTATATGTAACTTCTTGAAAGTTGTAGCGTGAAAAGTAGTAAGTGCGATTGTAGCCGGTACACTTTGACGTACCGATGTGATAGAAAATTTGTTGGAATTTTTGGAACCATAAAGGATATTTTTATATCCCGGCGTTTCGGCATTTTTTACGACATCCTGGTCACGGGAAGACTGAAATAAAATAACATCAATATACCGCGATGAAATCGGTAAATAGTCGTTTTTTAAGTAGAGTGAAATCACCAGGTGGACGAGAACTCGGTGCTGACCCTGATGGAGCTGGGCTGGTCGCGCGCCGCCGCCCGCAGCGGGCTCCGCTCCGCCGGTGGGAGCGCGGAGCGGGCACACCACTACCTGGCCGAGCGGCGCGCGCAGCGGGAGCGCGCCCGCGACGCGCACCGACAGGAGAGGTACCTGCTACTCACACACTACTGCAGCTTACAGTACACTCTTTTGGAGGTAGGGCATAGCGAGATTCCTCGCTCAAATTGAACTGCCCGACTGGGGAAGTACCTCCGTCTAACAGAACACCGCAGTGAATCAACAATAGTTGTCTTTCTGCCAGTGAGTAAGGTTACCAGGCTCGTTAGGGAGTGACTATTCTGACAGCATGGGCATTCGCTGTCAGTTTAGTAATTCCTATTTTAAGAAACCAAAACGGTTTCTGCAAAGGTTGGCAATGCATTTGCAAGCCTTCTGGTGTTGCAAATGTCCAAGATCATTTACCATCAGGTAAACCGCCTGCTCGTTTGCCCACTTATCGCAATAAAAATATCTCTAACAACCTAATTGGTATACATACAACTAGCGACCCTAGCGGATGTTACAGGCAACTGAAGTACAGACAACTTCAATAGTGCATAAGCACGCTAAGGATTACATTGCTATGAACTGTACGAACTAGCAAACCAGTGTGTGTGTGCGTGGGCGTGTATGAGTCTATGTCTCAACATAGATAACAAACACAAATGAACTGTCGTTACACTACGCGAAATATCACTATACATCTGTTGCATTTATAATCCACGTCACGGTGTTCTAACCATTCCATTGCTAAAATTCGCAGATACTTAATATGTGCTCGTAGCTGCTTGCGCTAGGCAATGGATTCAAATTCAAACCTATCTGAGTTCAAATCTTATTTACAACGTGAGGATGTTTTTGTTTCTTTGAAATCGTAAAATATTAGTATTAGGCAGAAACTTGTTTTATATGTTTATCTATAATGTATTAATTATAAATAACTTAATACTATTTTTTAATAATAAGCATGAATACATTATTCTTATTATTATTAAAAAATTAAATATTAGTATTAAATATGATTTTTATTTATCTTTTTGGTGTTGGGGGGGTGGAAATAAGAAAGTCTGTTGAATGAAAACAAACAATTTTATTTGTTTTATTTATTTAAAAAAATAGTAATCTTCTATGATAATTGTGACGTCACATTCCTACTTAGATAAAAATAGTTCATTTGTAACCGTTCATAACAGTTTTGTTGTATACCCAGACCCACATAGTGAAAATAATACCTTAACAAAAAAGGGTATTCTAATAACACAGATATAATTGTTAATACACACTTCTTATAGGTTTAATATATGATTTACACTTAATGAAAATTATTTCTTATGTAACGTCATAATAAATGTATTGAGGTTATAGCTTAAGTGTTCATTTTCTTAGCGTAAAGAGGATTGAAACTAAACCTCAATTTAGGATTGTTAATTTTTTACAGATAATTATGTTAATATTAAATTTTTTTTATTAACACCTAATTATTTAAACCAAAACATCTAGGTATTAATATTCTGTATAACCCCCATTATTTTCAAGTAAACGATTTCGCATGGACCCTAAAATGTTAGCACATATTTCGGTTCCTTATATTTTCCCACACCTCCATACAATGGGTTTTTAACTGTTTCGTAATCGCACTTGTTTCTATCTTTCCTCTTAATAGCTGGTCTTCTGTGATGTAAACCCTCAGCGTGGAGGGCACGGTTTGCAATAAGTGTCTAATAATTTCGCAGTGTCTCGTTGGTAATAAGCGACGGCCTTCGACTTCACCGTATCCACAAACTAACAATATTCCTCTAAAACAAAATAGAATAAATATATATTAGAATATATATATATATATATAAAACTGATCTACAAATGCAATAAATATATAATATATTATTATATTACACACTAGTTACAGACATGATAATGATAATATGATTGACAATCTTAGGTAACATTCCAAATAAAAGTTTAGCTTAAGTTACAATTATTTAATATTACAATACTCACATTCAGTCCGGTTTCATCAGATATTTGTGTTCTTTTAAGAACACTTTTATGCAATGCAATAATAGTTGTCTATTTATATTTGTTCTCGCCCTATTGTCTATTTATATTTGCCTGCATTTTGAGAATAAATATGATACTGCTATTTATTAAACCACACGTCACTAAACAAAGCTACACATTAACAATAACAACTGCGACCAAACGCCAGCGTTTACATCGATCACGTTAAATATTTGTATAACTGATATTCATGACTACCCCACACAAATCTAAATCTTTACGTTGTTTTTTATGATCTACCGTACTAACTTGACGAAATGTGTGCATAAAGCGTGCGATATAAAGAATATTATATTTCTGTCTCATTACTACCAATCGAGTAAAATCTTACAAAAAGTTTATAATTACCGCGTGAGATTCGAACTCACAGCTCACTGATTCTAATATGTGTGTGTAAACAGTTTACTGCTAGGTCCTTTTTACTCATATTACGTTGAAATTATGAACTAGAATCACTTGTTAGACAACTAAGATGATGCTTGAAAATAGACGGTCGTAAGTCAAACTTAACGTCAAGCAATCGCTTTGCGGGAATGCCTATGCACTTTTGGAACTGGGCGTACATATTAATTCTGTGCGTATACATACGTCCAGTGCGTATTATGCACACGCTCAAGCGAGCATTGACAATTCAAGTCTTATTAGTTGACGCACACAATAACAACGGAAGTTATCCATTTGTGGATGTAAACCAATCAGGTTGTTAGAGTGTACCTAGCCGAGCACCACCCTACATAATAAACCTTCAAACTGGCCTCCAATAACCTGGTCTCCACAGACAGCGGCGCGCGCTGGGCGTGTGCATGGACGGGTCGGTGGTGAACCAGCAGCTGGTGACGGCGCTCATGGGCATTGGCTACTCCAGGAAGCTGGCCGCCGTCGCGCTCCGGAATTCCAACAACCACGTCGCCGAGGCCGTCCGCCTCATACAGGAGCAGCCGGAAATGGTCAGTTACCTCGTAAATACTCATATTGTTAGGTGAAGCAGCGCCAACTTTGATCAAGACTCGTGACTTTTTTCTCTTCAACAGTATCCCTACTTTTCATTAACCGCGAATCTTGTTTTTCTTCATCAGTAACCCCGACTTTTCACTAACAACATCTCTGACTTTTCTTTAACAGTAGCCTCAACTTTTAACTAACAATGACACCGACTTTCCTTTAAAAATTACCCCGACTTTTCACTAACGAAGATGCCGATACCATTTTAAAGTAGCCCTGACTCTTTACTAACAATGACTCCGACTTTCCTTAAAAAGTTACCCTGACTTTTAACAAACATCTACTCGGACTTTTCTTCTAAAGTACTTTTCGCAAATAATTATTCAACTTTTCTTCATCAGTAACCCCGACTTACAGTACCGAGTAACATCAGAATATTAAACGACCTTTGACACAGAAACTGATTGCTTATCCAATGAACTAATCACGCTACAATTATATCGTTATTTCTAACACAACGCTAAATATTTGTTTACAGCTGGAAGACAGCGACATTTCGTCAGACGACTCGTCAACGCCTAGCTCCGACGACTCGCAGGTGACACCGGACAACAAACTAGTGGCCGAGGTAAGGGAGCAAACCATGGAGGGGGTCTAGTTACGCCCATGGAGCAAGCACATATCTAGGCTCTAATAAAAAGTTATTTTTTATCTATGACTCGGGTACAAATTGTCGATGTACACAAACATTTGACTCTGATTCAAACACAGGCCTAACCTACCACGAAAGGCCATATTAATATCGTTGCGGTAATAAATTCATCTTCATCGGTTGGAGCTGTGGTAGTCTAGTGGTGTGACCACTGGACTGACATATCAAAGGTCTCGAGATCTAACCCAAGGCACGCACCCCACACTTTCCGGAAATTATGTTCGTATTTATCACATGCTCAAACGGTGAAGGAAAACATCGTGAGGAAACCTGCTTGCTTGAGAGATTTTCTCGGTGGCATGTGAAGTCTGCCAACCCGCAGTACGCTAGCGTGTCTGGTCTTGGTGTCTCGAGACCTTTGACTTCAGTCCACTGGATTGATACTTTACACGAAATGACGTATGCTGTACAGCTAGAAGCGATGGGCTACGACCCTGAGGAGGCGAAGGCAGCTCTGCGCATGTCCCGCAACCACATCAGCGGCGCCGTGGACCGCCTCGTGGCCGGCGCCGGGAGGGTCATGCACGGTCAGTATAGCTTATAGCAGACAAGTAGGTAGGGTAAGGCCTGCCTTACGGTGCCAATCAAGCTAAAATATTTTTATTGACACAACAAAATTAAAAGAAAAAAAACATTAATCCATATATTACATTTATCCTATTAGAAGTTGTGTAAAAAGGGCCACAGCTCAGCATATTGTCAGGTGTAGACATAAGAACACCACCTGACGCTGGTTGCCAACTGCAACCCACGGATGCCATACGCTCGACCAACAACAAAAATATGTGTGTACAAAATTACTGTCATTAATAGATAAGTAAATTAATAATAAATAGATGAATAGTAGATTTAAAACGATATACATAATAATTCGTTTCACATCAAACTGCATTATTTTCATATTAATATTAAATACGAACATTGTAAATATAACGAGTTATTTAAAAGAGTATCTATGGAGTTTCTTGCCGATTCTTCTCCATAAGACCTACGTTTTGGAACCGTGCAACTAGTGTTGA
Source organism: Craniophora ligustri (assembly GCA_905163465.1). NCBI lineage: Eukaryota > Metazoa > Arthropoda > Insecta > Lepidoptera > Noctuidae > Craniophora > Craniophora ligustri. Next base: position 13,489,776 of record LR990971.1, on the reverse strand, counting down.
CATTTCGAAAGAACCTGTAATATTGGTCTACGTGAAATAAAAATATTTGAATTTGAATAATAGTAAGATAATAATATAAGGGGCTGCCCATTAATCACGTGATGTTTTTTTTAACATTTTTTAACCCCTCCCTCCCCCATGGTGATACGTGGTGAGGTTTAAGACTACCGCAGGGTGGGGCCCTGCACCAAAAATCACGTGTATTTTTTAGTACCTACAAAGAATCTTAAAATGTTTGTAATACTATTTTTAGGTTTAGAAATCACCCGTTTGACGAAAAAATAAGTACACGTGATATCTTACTATACCCCCCCCCCTTTCGAATCTCACGTGATTAATGGACAGCCCCTAATGCATTATTAAATAACAATAATCAAATTAACTACTTTGGCTCCTTACGGAAATTACTTTATAGGCGTAGGTAGGTGCTAGTGTATGTAATGACGGTACGTGGCGGCGGCGACCGCGGAGGTAACCCGGGCTGTATGACCGGTCATACAAATATGTTACAATATCTAATGCGTTAATCTGGTTGACTGTTTGTTTCATGCAAGCACGCGTCGGAAATCGCCGTAAGTGATATTTAAAATGAATGTTTTACTACTGTCTGCCTACCTAGGTAACCGAGCAAGAGGTCCTGGGTTCAATTCCCAAGTTTAAAAATAATTTAATAATCTAAATATAAATTATAAACAATATTATAAATGCGAAAGTGTGTATGTCTGTCTGTCTCTTCACGCTTAAACCGCTGAACCGATTTAGATGAAATTTCGTATGGAGGTAGTTTGAGTACCGGGAAAGGACATAGGATATTTTTTGTCCCGGAAATGATTCCCTAAAAGTTTGTATGCGGTATCGATAATTCCTTAAAAGAGGATAGAAATAAATAAATAAATATTTCTGGACATTATGACACACAGCGCCATCTAGTTCCGAGCTAAGCAACGAGGCTTGTGTTACGGATACTAGTTGCTTGATATACTACATTTTTTTTTATTTTTTTTTATTAGCAGACGATGTCGCTAGTAAGCTGATTGTCTCGAAAATGTATTTATTTTTTCATGTTTGCAGGTGCCGATCCCGACAACCCATCGACCAGCACCAGCTCAGGAGTGGTCAACAAGAGAAAGGCCAAGAAACATAAGAGAGAAAAAACGTGAGTAGAACACTGAAAGTATGGAGTTTCATATTTGCTTTAGTTTTTCTTCCTTCAATTATTATTATTACTATATTGTGAGTGAACATCCATAATAATAAATTTATTTATTTATTTTATTTTGTTACTTTTGTTTGAACTTAACATAACATTATGACACAGCGCCATCTAGTTCGAAGCTAAGCAACTAGGCTTTTGTTGTAGATTCACTTTTTTCACATATTTTTTATACAAAATTGTTAGAAAATATCTATATAATGTGTAAGTTAAAAATGTGTGTTTGATCTCCCAATTAGCGGACTGATATGGTCCCGGGTTCGAATCCCGATAGAGGCAAATGTTTGTAAATTAATACCTAAGTCATAAATGTTTCTAGTGATCTAGTGATAGGTTATGTTCACTCAAGTCAAAGTCAAAATATTATTTATTCAAAGCAGGACAAATTTTATCGGCTCTTTTTGAACGTAGACAATAAAGAAAGCCCCCAAAAACGCCCGGCCTCCACCGCTTCCTAGTGTTTCGGCTGGGAAGAAGTAGCGGCGCAAAAAGAGCAAAAAGTGGCGTAAATAAATACCATCATGCCACTTTTCGCCGGTATGTTTTAGGTCACATGTAATATGGGGTGAGCCTATTGCCATTAACCTGGCACGATTCTAAACTCCGAGCTGCTACTGAGAATTTCACAGAAAAACCCAATAACACTTTGCTCGACCAGGGAATCGATTCCAAGACCTCTTGCTCGGCAGTCGCACTGTACAACCTAACCACTAGACCAACGAAGCAGTTGTAAATAATTAAATTAATAAATAACAAACTCCCCAGCACACTTGCCCTCCTTTTGTCTGTATGTGCTCTAGATACTAGCTTCATTCCATATCGACACCTCTGGTGACTGTTCCAGGAAGAGGGAGCGGGAGCTGGCGCTGCGGCGGCTGACGGCGGCCATCAGGACGGAGGAGGACGACTACCTGGACACGTCGCTGGTGGAGGAGGAGGAATTCCTCGCGCAGTACAAGTCGCTGCTGTAAATCCTTGGCACAGATAACATGAGTCATACTGAACGTTCCTGGCTTTTCTATGAATAAGACCAGTTAATTTTAACCGACTTCAAAAAAAGAGGAGGTTCTCAGTTCGACTGTATTTTTTATGTTTGTTACTTTATAACTTTCGACTGGGTGAACCAATTTTTATGATTCTTTTTTTATTTGAAAGCTGGTGCATTCAGTTCTGACATATCTTTTTCGATAGAATTATGTTGTATATGCTTAACTACATATTTGAGCATTCGTACAACCAATTTTTGAAGAGGTGCATCCAATCTGCAGTTCAATAAAAGATTCCTCCTCTACTTTGTTGATTTTTTTTTAACAGTTAATTTCATTTGTCAGTTGCAAAGACGTGTCGCAAGCGCAGTCACCGTTGGTCTGGCAACATTGACTTAAGCCATAGTGAAGATAGTATAAAAGTAATTACGACCTAAACTCAATGTAATAGCGATAAACTATTCTCAAAATGATAATAACACCTCAATATAAGTATAGTCTACCAAATATCTCGCTTACGTCCTAGTGTTTCACTTATTCCTTAATTATTTTTTTCCATAAGTGGTAATTTCCGGAAACTTTCAGTATGTACTACGTATCGCAGCAACCACCAACTACACCAAAACCTTTCGGCTGTGAGTGTATTATAAGAACAAGCTGTTCACGCTTACTGATCGTTATAAACAGCGTGTAATTACAAGTACTGTACTACTACACATACACACGTGCATGTGTAGATAAACACGAGCACACACGCCTCTATATAAACGCGCGCACGCACACACCGTTAGATAAATCGGGCGCACACTCATAAATACAAACACACAAGATTAAATATTTATAAAGCCCCCAACACATTTTCTGGTGTTTATGTTGGACCGATTTTCATCAAACGTAGCTAAGAACACACCTTTCAATCAAAGAAAACAAAATCGGTTTATCCGTTTATGCAAAGACACGTCAAACTTATTACATCGATTTTGTGTCGGGCGGTAAAAACCAAGCCTGCACACACGTATACACACACGTGCACACACACACACTCACACAAATACACACACACACACACACAAACACACACACACACACGTATACTTTTCTGGCACCTACTCGAATCTGATATTAATGTTGTATGGATTTCTACCAAGTAGTAAGTGTTTATCGTAATAAACATACATATATATGTATTATTCAATTTGATATGCATATAAATAATTATATGCATTAATCATGGCAGTAGTAGTGTATGTATATAAATTATTCTATCGAGCTTAAATGTAACAAATTGTCTTATTGTACGTGTTGTGTGTATGTTTATCCTCGGCTACATCGAAAGCGGAGCGGACCGTTAAATCGTTTTTTTTTATACCACAAGACAAACAAACAACCTTACGGCCCGCCGTAGCCTATAGACGTTTGCAACACCAAAGGTGTCGCTCGCACGTTGCCGACCCTGATAATACAAGGAGTATTATAAGATTAATTCATACTAGCGCAGAGTCGAAGCGGATAGAAGCTTCAAGTTATTTCAAATTAAAGCGAAGTTACGCGAATGTAGGGGTACTCCGGTTTATTTGCGCGCATCCGCTCGCTTTTACATTTATTTATTTTATTTTATTCACAACTTATACTAGCATTAAAGGTTACCAATTCGCTAGTATAGTAACTTATATACAATCTAATTTAATGACAATCATTAAATAAAAAGGAATATAATCTATACATGATCATTGTGAACTGATTCAGTGAACAAGAAAACAGATCTAGTTGGTCCGCCACTGCATTCTTCAATGTAATTTCATCAATTTAGTATAGTAATCTCCAATTGGTCGGTCTATTAATCTAAAGAATTGTGTGCGTTGTGGAGATAAGGTTGAATTTGCTATATTAAGTTTCAGAATAATGCTTCGATGCGCTTCACCTATGCCTTAGTATGAATATTGACCCTTAAAGCGAATAATTCTAAAGCTCTTTCGCTCTTGTTATCCGCTTTCTATGTAGCAGACTACTTAATTCGGTCACAGACCAATTTTTTTTACAATAAACTATCATATACGTCATATTCAATAACATATATATATCTTAATACGTATCCAAGTGTTTTAAACTGCCTATACTCAAGCGAAACATAACAAAATAAATAAACTAAGTTTCTAAAACTATACTATTAACGCGTAATTATATATTGCTTATAATATTATATGTATTACTACTCAAATACAGATAAAAAATGTGCATTTGTTTTTAAAACCACAGACAATTATGTGCAAATGTCAATGATTTTAGGATCTTTCGACTCTTGGTGGTTTTAAATGTTCTTTATTACTATAAATGGACATGTAGTCATTAGATTAAATAATGATATTCATATTAGAAATACTAAGACTGTTTGACTCTTTTGAAAAAAACTTACTTTTTACATAAACATGTTTTCCCATTTTACTATTGAATTTAAAGTCATTAATAAGTATTATTTATGGCACTTAAAACTAATCTAAAGTAAAATTACTAAATGCTACCAGTGAACTTATCGCTTAGTAGATGAATAACAAAATAGTCCGTTCATAAAGGCACCAATGATACAGAAAAATATCCTATTATGGTACAACGTTTTTCTGTATTAGCATGCATTCATACATACATACATACACTCACGCCCTTTTTCCCATGGGGGTAGGCAGAAACTAAAGAATGCCACGCGCTACGATCTCTGCATACCCCTTTTGCCTCGTCCACATTCATGCATCTTGTCATGCACGACGCACTTGGCGTTTTTAAAGGATAATGTGATGGTGTCACTTATTTTTAGATTCGTCTATTGCTTTTCCGAATACAACTATATTATTGTGCCATTTAGGTCCTAAATTCAAAGAATTAGATTTAGATATTACAAGTATATAAGTATTATAATACTTATTAAATGTGTTTTAATGAAACGTCCGGAAAAACATATGATTTTAACGAAAATGATTTTTTTTATTAATTAATTATATGAATTAAGTATAAAATACTTAGGATTTGAAGAATATAAATAAAAATATGTATACAGTATAATATTGTTTTATTTGTTTAAACTTGTATGTGTCATAGTTTTAGAGAGAATTTGTTTAAATATTTTGTACTTGTGTTAAGATATTAACATTTCCTTATTGTTAGTAAATTATAGTCAAACACATTAATATTATATCTTGATTGATTCTTAAAAGTACTTTGTATAGATGACTAACGAATAATAAATTGAATTGAACCTTATGTCAATGTATGTAATATATTACACAGCGCAGTCTGGTTCTAGGCTCTAAAGCTCAGGCCACGTGGAGGACAAAGTGCGTTTAACTTTGCTCATGTCGCCGAACTATGCGAATTAGGCCTGGTTTCCACCAAAGTGGAGGGGAGAGGAGATGTGCGGAGATGTGATTTGAATAACAAATCGGAATTCGTTATTTCCATGTCTACTCACCGCAACGATATTTGATTGATTATTCAAAACACGTCTCTCCTCTTTGGTGGAATCCAGGCCTTAAACTTCTAAGATCACTTCGGAAACTAAGGACAAACTAATGACGTGATAATTTTATCATCACACGCGAGGACCTATCTTTAGCCCTGCATGATTGGTAGCAGTTCGCTTCGCTGAGTTCGTCAATCAGGCGTAAATATAGCTCTAATTCGCGGTGTGAAAACTGAAGTGTGAAATGATGTGATAGCTCCATGAGCGAAGCTCAACTAACTTCGCTTCTTTTACAGTGTGTCCTGCGCTTAAGACAACTATCATTAATTATAAAAATTACATACATATTATCGTGCGATCTTATGGTATTAAACCTATATATACTAATATTATTTTTGAATGTAGCAATATAAAATACCTAAAACTTATTTAAAAATTTGTCGTAGGGTGCATAATATATTATTTTTTTATTTAAGACTGGCCTAATCCCTCTCAAATGAGAGGAGACCCGTGCCCAGCAGTGGGACGATCAATGCTACACGTGTGGCAAATTACGCCTGGTGGTAAGCGTTTCCCGTTGCCTATGAACCGATCAACCACGGAACCAAGCGGTATGCATGCAAAACTCCTTTCTCTTCAACCTTCAGTGGTTAACAACGAACTCCAAAAACATGACATCATTCTTTACGTATTCGAACTTGTCGAGGCTGGTGTGTGGGATGAAGATGTACTGCCTCTTGAGCTGCAGTACGGACTTGTCCAGGGCTTCGTTAGACTTGGACTTAGCGTCTTCTGTCTCCTCGTAGTCGTGGCGTTTGGATGAAGACTTGCGCCGGAGCTGAAGGGACTTCACTATGTCCATTGCCTGAGGAGATTGGGGATCTTTAGTCATCGGCACGTAAACCACCACGCTTGTAACCCTGATGAGCTATTAAGCAGACAGAAAGCTAAACTCCGAGCTGCTACTGATACTCTACAAATATTGGTTGACCTGAGAATTTGGCCCAGGACCTTACGCTGAGCAGTCGTTGGGACCACAAGCCAATGAAGCAGTCTTCATCAAAACAACTCATCACACTCGTAAAAGAATGGTCCTAATTCTCAAACGAAACCTTACGACATAAGACATACAACCAAACATTAGAAGTAATCTACCTCGATGAGAGATTAAGAAGTCTATTACATGGGACCTAATACATACCTGCGAAGTATGTGCGCACAACAGACGTACTCTGCCTTACCCTTAGATAATACAGGCATGATGGTACATGGTACTACAACATCAGGAACTCTACGAAGAGTTCAAATTCACAGCCGTAATGGTAGATACCAAAGGGTTCAAGGTGTGACATGGTTTCCAACTGACCTGGCTCCTGTTATTGGGCTGGTCCTTAAGCACTATGTTGATGGTGAGGTCACAGGGCCAGTCCAGCAGCGCGTCGTAAGGCCCCGACACCAGCCGCACTGTCGACGTTATGTGACGACCCTTCCATTTGCCGATGCCGTTGAGGTTCACCTCAGCCTGAAATAAATAAATGTATCTTCTAGTAGTAGTAGTTATCTACGTAGGTATTAAGTTCATTTATATTGCTTGATAATATATTTTACAGGTTTTCAACCCCTAGGAAAACGCGAGTCCCAACGGTCATCTGTTCTTCAATCGTCAAACTTAAGTGGCAGTATACTTAGATATAGCTATTTTGCTATGTTTGGGCTATGTCAGTGACCCGGGTTTTCTGTCTGCGTTTCATGACAATGTTAATTGAGACAAATACTCTATCAAAAGTAAATATTCTTGTCGAGTCGTTGAGGAATCGAGCGATAACGTATGAAGTTGTAGAATACAGCCAGCCTGGTATACCTACCTAACCGAAACCAAAACCTAGGATATCTCTGGAAGGTTTTCGATCACCAGTAGTTATCCTTTGGTTGGCATGATGAAGGCTACCAACCCAATACACCTTCGGCAAAAGCCTAACCCCTCTCGATTTGATGAACTTACCAGGTAACTTTAATGTTTTTTCACGATTTTTATACATTTGAATTATTATAGACAACGGGTCTAGATCGTGTAGTTTTATTGAGGTATACATACCTTTATTATCGAATTACACAAACCACAGGTTCTGTCCACCGATCGTCACTATTACTCCAGGATAGTACGTGAAGCGGTAGAAATAAAAAAGTATAAGAATTTCAACCAGGAAGATGGATACTGATTGCCTTCAGCTTGGAATCCTGTCATCAGTAAATGCAGGCGTCTTCGCGTTGACGCGGTCAGTCAGTGTAGGGATACCGTTAGTGTAGTGTGTAGAAATACCGACAATACGACTAATGTTGATAAAAATCAAGTGAGGGTAGTGGAAAACGCCCGCACGTCACGAAGGCGCCGCCGAGCTGTCAACAGTCTTCCCGTGACCACGGCTTGATGCAAGTCAGCCGAAATGTCAGGTTAAAAAAGGTATTTATACCTCAATAAAACTACACGATCTAGACCCGTTGTCTATAATAATTCACAGGTAACTTTATTTATGAACAATAAATATTATGAGTGAATAAGTAATACCTATTCCTACCTTCAATGTGTATCCATATTTGCTGGTCCTAAACAAAGGACTGCTCAGCACTGTGTCGTTCAGTTTGGCGTCCTTCATGCGAGCCAAGAAGTTGTCCACTCTCCATATGAAGTGACCTGGACCAATTAAATCAAGTAAGTCAATTTTATTTCTTTCTTTTTTCTTTATCTGTTAGAACGTCGGCAATAAAAAAAACAGTGAGCCGTCACGGGACGCCTGGCAGATGTAAACATCGACATTATTTTGTAAAAGTAATATGCAGAAAAGAACATATTATGATAGGAACTAAATATGTCATAATGATAAAATAAAATATTACGATTTTTTTCCACATCAAAAATATATGTGTTAAAAGAAACATATAAACACAAACTCAAAGAGGTTTAATACAATTCACAATTCAAAAAAAAAGGTAAACTTGAAAATAGAACTAAAATCAATTTTAAATTTCGTGGCGATGCTTTCGCCACGCCAGAAATCGGTTTTACGTGCGGCTATAGATGTTTCATATCAAAACAGTCTCCAAAAATGCCGCTCTTTACCGCTTAGTGTTTTTGGTACGAAAAAAAAAGTAGATAGATAGATTGTTTATTTCTGTAAATAGATCTTTTAAAGACACTTTTACACGTCATGTGTAACATTATTTTATGAACTAGATGGCATCGGCATTTCCTAACTGACGACCTCTGATAAGAAATGCCGAAACAAACTCAGAGAATCATGGTCTCTTTTAAAGTCCAAACATTTTTGTTAAGCGACAAACTCCTAAGTAACACATACTAGTCTGATAAAAATGAGTTTTATATCGAATAAAATATGTGTTTTAATATAAAACACATACCTACTTTATAAAATTACTATAATTATGTGAGATAGTATACACCAATCCATTTTGCCGAGCAGAAAAATAATATCTAACATTTACCGGTCGCAAAAAAACACACTAGGCCTTTATTTGTATATAGGTGACCCCTCAGGTACAATTATCCACGTTTATCAAATCATCACACAAACATTTGCTACTGGGATTTGGACCCGGGACCCTTACAATAAAAGCAGCCCCTTTAACACCAATGCGCTCGCTGCCGTCAAAACAGGCGCTTTGATTAATCGTCGTTTGACTAATGCTGTCAGCCAAAATGTTTGAAGGTTATATACCTACGCTTAGAAGGATAAAATTGCGCATAATACAAGCAGTGATAGATTAAATTGAATTGAATTACCATCATCAATGATGTTTTGCTGTATACATAATGAAGGAAATCATCATCATTTATTTCCCCAAAATATTAGATATTCCTTGTCAACCAAAACTTCAACGGCTGTTTTAATTTTTAATCTACTCCATTTGGGATACCATAAACAATGTTTGAAACCGGTTCCATGATATTTTTAATTTTCAAGGTGAACTATAAATCAAAATAGCGAAGATAAACGGTGCAGTTAATATTTTGCTGAATAATTAATAGATTTTTTGTGAGACCTATTTATCTTTAAATAGGTATTGGAAATGTCATGTTTTGATTTGGGTCTCTGGGTGATATTGTACTGGGGAACATTTTAGATACCTAATTGCATTGGCCGACATTTCTCAACACATACAATTTAATCTCAATAACCGCGGGCAGTTTTAGACCAATGAGACAGTTTCTCAGAGATCGTCAGATAGGAAATGCCGATGCCATTTAGTTCCTAAAAATATCAATGATACGACTTATACAAGTCTCAAAGGTGACTGACTGACATAGTCATCTATCAACGCACAGCCCAAACCACTGGACGGATCGGGCTGAAATTTGGCATGCAGGTAGATGTTATGACGTAGGCATCCGCTAAGAAAGGATTTTGATTAATTCTACCCTCAAGGGGATAAAATAGGGGATGAAAGTTTGTGTGAAACTTTGACAATTTTAAACCGATCGGGCTGAGACTTTGCATACATAAAGCTACTATGACGTAGGTAATACTTCTTAACGCGAGTGAAGCCGCGGGCAAAAGCTAGTTAAATATAATTTTCCTATTATTGCCTACTTCCCCAATATCCTAGGGTATGTCGCCCTCGCATCGGTTTATTTAGCCACCAAAAACGTCTTTCAGACAATACACCATATAATCGCCTGGAATAGACGAAGTGGCCATAAAATATCCTTACCATCATCAGTTCCCATCTCGTGCCTGTCGAAAGTGACCCTCGCCTGGAAGTCGGCCAGCTCGTTCCTCAGCTTGTGGTAGGACTTCGTGAGCGCGCGCAGATCGCGCAGTACCGCGTCCACTTTGGTGGAATGTTCCGACAACTCCGCCCTGGCGTCCGCAGTGGCCACTTCCAGAACAGCTACGCGATCTAATGTCTAGAATTGAATAAGTTACATTAATCTTAAGATTACTTATATTAATTTTATTACTGGTACAGAGGACGTTGTCTCAAACAACTGAGGCAAATTCCGACGCTACTAGGGACTCATAAACCTTTATATAGGGTAGCATATAGTTCAGTTCAGTGCATTATTTTCATTTTGATGTTGCATATGCCTATACATATAAAAATTGTAAAGGAATTGATTCCCTATATTGTAATTTGCATTTATTTAAAATAGTATGGAGTTTTTTGCCGGTTTTTCTCGATACGACCTACTTTTTGGAACCGTGCAAATAGTTTTTACAATTCAAAAGCACCTGTAAAACTGGTCTTCTTGAAATAAATTATTTGAATTTGAATACTCACCGGCCTTTCGCTAGAAGTAGCTTGCAACTGGACCCTCAAAGCTGACAGGTTGGCTAGCTGCTCGGAAGATCTCCTGGCTTCCATCAACTCGGCTTCTAAAACTGCACGGTTCTCCGCATTCCTCTCTCGCTCGTCTTCGACCGTGGTCTTAATGTAGCTAATGACGTCCTCTGAAACGGTAACAAACTACATGTAGTCAGATCTGATCGAAAAATTGTCATAGCCGAGTGGTTCTGGCCTACCAAACATCCAAAGGCATGCACCACTAACTTTTCGAAGTTAACTGCGTATCACGATGGTTTTCCTTGATCAATAAATCAAAGAAAACCATCGTGAAAAAGCCCTAAGAAACCCTATGCCTAATAGATTTTCGGTAACGAGAGGGAAGACCATAACCAACGTGTTAGACTAAAACAAGAGGAGGCCGTTGCTCAACAATGTGACAACAAATTTGTTGATCATGATAAATCAGATCCAGATCACTTAATCTTTAAAAAGTATTTATGGGCAAATAATATCACTGTCAATCTCACTCTCACTATCACTCAGTCACCTAATTTATCAACAGCTCTGATCCTGTTGTCGTGCTGTGTAAGAGCTTGTTCCAGCAGCTCCCTCTCATGCTGCTCATGTACCAGACTGCTGACGGTGCTTTCCAGACGCATCACTGTAGACAGCTGTTGACCTTGAAGCTCCTGGGAAGAACAGGCTAGTGTTAGTAATTGGATACAAATGAGGTTTATTCAAATACAGATGTGAAACCTTTCATTTTATTTTTTGTATTTCGATTGTAGGTATTTGCAGAGTGAGAGACATTAAAGAGTTTCGCAGTCTCGTAATCAACCCATTGACTGCCCACGGCTGGGCACCGGTGACCCTTCATTTGAGAGGAACTATGCTATAGTCTATCATGCTAGCCTAGTGCATGTTGGCAGATAGGTAGACTTCACATGCAATCGAGAAATCTCTCATACTTTCAGATTGATTTCTTCACGATAATTTCCTTCGTCGATAAATATCGACGTAAATTTATTCAGTCACACATACGAGATGCTCAATTATTTCTTACCTGTAAAGCCAGCTGCACATTTGCCAGATCATGCTTAAACTGCGCCGCCCAATTGGCCGATCGTTCCGCTTCATCGTCCACGGCCGCTCTCAGCGACACCAGGGTAGACAGGAAGTGTTGGCTGCGTTCCTCCACCAGGACCAGTTTTGAGCGAAGAGTTTCGAATTCCGTAGCTTGCACTTCGCGGTGACCTGACTCTTCTGTGAGAACTAATCTGGAATATTGAGAAGGTACAGAACTGGTGATTGATTCACAGTACAGCCGAAGATACGAATGTCGCTGTGGCTTTTGTTTATATGAAACAATAAAATATATTGTTTTGAATATTTGAATATATGATTTGCTAGTTGCGTAGTAAGTCAAAATCTATTTGCAGGTTATAGTTTCTCATTCAGTTACTACCTGTAAATAAGGATCTTTAGACTTGATTTCTTAACCTTGGTTTTTGGGACAGTCTTCATTGTCAACGTAAAACAAAAATAGCCTGGCTTACTTTTAATGTATAATATTTCGAGTTTAATCTTGGCTTGTCTTGCTGACATTTCGCTAGGTGCTGCCTTAAATATGATAAGCAGATTATTGCTTAGTTCTTACTTGATAGAAGCAACCTCCTTTTCCAAGTAGGAGACACAGTCGTCCAAGGGCACCTGCCGCGGCGTCCACGTGTGGTTGGAAACGGCCGGCGGTGTGGGCAGAGGAATGCTCACGTGGCTCGAAGATGTCCGGGTCTGGACGTATAGAAAGGGATCATAGAGTCAACACAATCTAAAGATGGCCTGAAGTCATTAATTAAGATAACTTAGGAGTAAGACGTATATACCACAGTTTAAGGAACTTAGATAGATCAAAAATGGTGTAGGTAATATCACACCATAATTATAATTGTATCCTACTAATATTATACACGTGAAAGTTTATACGGATGTATTTGTGGATGTTTCTTAATCACGCAAAAACCGCTAAACAGATTTGGCTGAAATTTTGCATTCAGCTTGTTGCCTAAATTAACAGACAGATTACTTTACATCAACGTACCACGCGAGCGAAGCTGCAGACAGAAGATAGAAGGTACTGATATATCATCTAAGTCTGTTAATAGTTTCAAGAGGATTTCGAAAAAGTTTAAATAATTACAACAGCACTAGTTAAATAATTATATCGCATGGAGGCAAAAGCGCTGACGATTTGTTATCAATTAGTTTACTGTGAGATTAAGAAGTTAAGATTTCTGTAGGTACATATTAGGTAGGTAGGTATTTGATAAGTTATCATAAAGCATAAAACAGTCCAAAGAATTGATTATTATCAATCACAAATCTGAGTATCTTCACTCAATACCTTTTCCATTTTAGGGCACTCCTTGACATGTGTCTCCTTGTGTTTCCTCTGTATCCAGGCTCCGCAGCGGAGAGGACACTGCTCCAGTATACTGCCACATAGCTTCAAGTGGTTCTGTTCAAACAAAATTACCAATGTTGACACCTGTCTATTTTTTGTGACAGAGAAGACCACAAGTTTCTGTTTGACGAAGAGTGGTATTAATGGCGGTCTTCTGTGGGAAGGGACCCGGGTTTGAATACCGGTAAGGGCAAATGTTTGAGCGATGAACATAGTAATTTCTACCTGAGTTTCTGTTTTTATGAATACCTTATATGAGAGTATTTACAAAAAAAAACATGTGCATGTTGTATATGGAAACTATAGTAGTATCCATATCAAATCAAAGGTTTTTATTTCAAATAAACTTTTTCAAGCACTTTTAAAATGTTATGATTCTAGCTGCACGGTAAGATAAGCTTCGTTGCTTGGATCGGATCTAGATGTCTAGATTATAATGTCCGTATATATTTATTTATTCATTTCTGGTCCTTATAGTCAGAATGATAAAGGCCTCATTTTCTGACAATAAAATTAATATCTGTAACACGAGTAATCTATGGATGCGTGTCATATTTTTTAATAGAACCTGTGTTTTGGACATTGATTGGATTGATGAAAAAAATTGGTTTCGATTCTCCAACGAATACCTACCTACTAATATCACTGGAATATGTTGACCTACATCACCCCAACTATTAGGAGGTTAGCTTCCAGATCATTTATTGCCCAGATTCGCTATGTTACATGAAGCAACAGCCATCAACATGGTAGCAAAACTTCTGTCATCACTCCAAAATCAAAATATCATTTATTCAAAGTACTTAGACCAAATTTAATTGGCTCTTTTTGAACGTCGACGATAAAGACAGCCCCCAAAAATGCCCGCCCTCCACTCTCTAAACTAATTAAGAAAACGCCAATACATATCAAGTGTCAACTGGTGGAATTGGGAACTTGTTGTTTAGTATTTCGCAATTAGATATGTAAGTAACAAATATACTTTTCTGAACTCTGAGTGTCGTAATTTAAAAAAATCATGCATCATACGATTATTTGTCTATACTTATAATAACGTTGTTTACACATTGCGAAGCGGCCGCTCCCGTAAATTCTATATTGACAAGTTAATCATCCTTCAATGTATGATAACAAGACTCGCAGAGATCTTATCACCTAAATGTTTAGCTGCATGAAATCATATTCACAGAAATATACTTTAGGTACATATTCAGAATGATTCAGTTACTATCCTGTCTACCCATTTTAAGGTTAAGTTTTAGTTATAAATGTGACTTCTCGCAGCCGGAATTATTTAAAGTAGGTCAAATTTTAATGGTTCTTTTTGAACGTCGACAATAAAGAAAACCCCTAAAAAATCCCTTCACATAGAGACGAACGTACCATGTTTTTGGTCTGTAGCTGAAATCACCGAGGAATCCCTATGAGTCAATATTCTGAAATTAGGAATATTGCACCATACATTGTTTAATAGCAGTGTCAAAAGTTTTAATTTACTTAAAAACTATGTTATTTTCGGTTGAATTTCGACCGCTCACTGATTACCTGCAATTGTCCCATTTCAAAAAGCTCATTGCAGAAGTAGCAGGGACTATCCTTCGAGTCCTTGCTCACCAACCCTTCCTCATTCATCCTGCTCAGCCGGTTCAAACTCATATTGACAGTAACTCTAATGCGGATTCACAAAATGTTATAAATAAACTTCTAATGTCATAATTTCTTCGTGTTCCAGCGACTGAAAAAATAAACGTTTTTGTTTAGATTTGGTCCTTTTAGTCAATTATTAATTAAATTTTAGTCAATTATTAAGTTACGTTAGTTAGTGTGTTAGTGCGTTTAGTTTAGTTTAAAGATTTAATACAAAGTTACGACTTTCAATAAACCTTCAATGTGTTATTGATCTATATTTCGTGAAAAACCAACTAAAAGTGTCTATGATGAAATGAAATCAGTCGCTCAGGACAAAATAATTTATAAGTCTAATTAGAAGATAAATATTGACCTTCCTACTACTTAATATAATTTGCATAACATATGTAGATGCCATAATACATTCGCAAGCCATACTATACTAATATTATAAATGCTAAAGTATCTCTGTCTGTCTCTTACCTCTTCATGCTTTAACTGATAACCCGATTTAGTTGAAATTTGGAATGGAAGTAGTTTGACTCCCAGAAATTATCCCTTAAAAGGGCGAAAACGGGGTCGATTTTTGTTTGCGGATTAGATATTTTTTTAAAGAGGAGGGTATGAAGTAAATTAGCAATTTGGATAAAATAATTAACCCTACACAGACAAAGTCACGTGTAAAAACTAATAACAAATTCAAGAAGTAAAAATAAAAACAGATTTTTCTTAGTTCTATTAAAACTAGATGTCAGTTATAAATCTGTTGTCACAAATGGCCCTGGGCTGACAAGACCTATGTAATGTATGCTTTAAAACCTGTGTTTTACCATAATATACTTAATATAATAAATGGTGGTGTTATGAACCCGGCAGTCTTAGTACCTACGTTTTAAACTTACTGCATAGATAATCTATTCGCGAAATATTACCTAATTAATCACAATCTGAGAAGCTGTGTTATGTACAGTCTGAGATTCAACTACGGCCCTAAAATTACCATTCGTTTTATGGAAGTTATGTGATTATTTGAGGCCTGTGGTAGCCTAGTTGGGAGACCAGTGGACTGAGATGTCAAAGGGCTCGAGTTCGAACCCAAGGTACGCACCACTGACTTTTCGAAAGTTATGTGCGTATTTATCACATGCAAAGGAAAGGATGCTTAAGAGATTTTCTTTAATTCTTTATTGTACACAAAAAAAAAAAAGATACAACATAACATATATCAACAATACATTTAAAGTGTTGTGCACAAAGGCGAGCTTAATTCAAGATTGAATTTTCTTCCAGCAAACCTTTGAGTGAGAGAGTTTTAAAAAGAAGGGTAAAAAGACAAAGTGTACAATAATAACAAAGAAATTCTATATAGCATACGAGTAAACAAATAGAAAGATAGATAGATATATGTGTATATATAGCTATATAAATAAATAAATATATATTACAATTATTGACATATTATTCTGACAGAAAATGCTCCCTAGTCCTCCCCCTGAAAATGCCCAGAGAAGGGCTAGCGCGTAATGAGTGTGGTAGAGAGTTCCATAACCGTACTGCTTTTACAGTAAACGAACTGTCATAGCAGCTGGAAGAATGTGCCGGAGTTCGCAATAGAAGGGAAGAACTGACACGACAGAGTTTGTCCCTCGGGACAAGGTATTCAAAACGCTCTCGGAGATATAACGGCGAGTTAGGGTTGTGAAGGACAGAATAGAGAAGGCAAAGTATATGTAAGTCCCGGCGTCGCCGAATGGGTAACCACTTCAATCTGGCTCGAAATTACGATACATGATCGTACTTCCGAAGCCCATAAATGAAGCGGATCCCCAGGTTCTGCAGACGCTCGAGTTTATTTAGGAGTTCCTCCTTTGCATCAAGAAAAGAGACATCAGCATATTCAAGATGGTATTTCTTGGTGGTATGTAAAGTCTACCAACCCGCAGTAGGGTAGCGTGGTGGACTATAGCCTAGTCCCTCTAAAAATTGAGAGGAACCCCGTGCCCAGGAGTGGGTCAGTGATTGGTCCAGTGGACGAGCGACCGGCTTCTGCACCGCGTGTCGCGGGTTCGATCTCCAAACAAAACAAATATATGTGTGGTCTACAGGTAGGAAGTAGTTGTAGTTTGTGGTTCCAAGAGACATTGAGGATCCATTTAATAAAAAAAAACACTTGGAATTGCTAAAATACTGACAGTTCTCTGACCTACCCGAGTAGTAATTAGTAGACCTTCAGGGTAAAAATGATCTCCAGACTTCGATCAAACGATTAAGGCTCTTGGTTTTTAGGTCACTAAGTTCACAATTGCTTGACAATACCAAATTATTTGGTACATTGTTCTACACAACAGCGCATGTATGGGTAACTTAAAATACCATCTCTTTTTCTTACCTTTTTCAATAAAATCAGAATATTATGTAGCAGTTTTTCCACTTGGGATACTTTTTAGAGTATTAATTGATACACATCCATTATCCATACACAATAAACAATAAACAAAATACACATTAATCAATTAATTGAATTATTATAAAATTGATAAAAAACAGATTCCCAAAAATTCCAATGTCACACACGATTAATTTATTAAATAAAGAACCAGTAAAATTTGTTTAAATTTTCAAACACAACACATAATTTTGAACGTAATTTAATTGATTAAGTACTTTAATCAATTTAACGCGTATTTTAGTAAAATGTTACACAAAAAGGATAAAATAAAACTATTGTAGTGTGTTCTGATGTTTCTTTGTAACTGAAATGAATCATGGTATCTTTATCGTTATCTACTGATACATGATACGGGGCGTTGTTTGACGGTGATAAGCGCTCGCAAATACTATATAATCAAATATTTTTTATTATAGGTCAAGGTAGATCAATTTGTGTCAATATCTAAGTACTAGGAAAAATAAGAGAGATATCGGAAAGCATAAATCAATAATTATATTTAGGTACCAAATTTTCATATAATAAATCTAAAGAAACTATTTAATTACTTACATATTACTTAATTAATTAATGACAATAATGCATAATTGTAATAATAAATTATTAATAATAATATGCTGTGACAGCCTTCCCGTCGCCTGGGGAGGCGACAGGGTGTGTCGGACTCCGCTTAAGCGTTTACCGACTAAAAATCCGCACCTGTCAACGCCACCAACCCTATTGCCGGGGCCATGGGATTCGCAAAAGTATGCACCACAACCTGTGATAGCCTAGTGATTTAACTGTTGGACTGTGTAGTTAAAAGTCTCGAGTTTACAATGGATTTGAAACGTCAGAATAAAATAATATCAATATACCGCGATAAAATCCGGTTTTTTTATTTTTTATTTATACTGTATTCAGGTTAATGTCCAGAACCGGAAACTATATAGTTTCTAGACCGCATAAATATTTACTCCATGCGGGGATCGAACCCGCAACTCGTGACGCACAAACCGATCGCTCAGCCACTGCGCCGATCAAGACATAATTCCTATCAATCCACCTCAAGTTGATTATGAAATTAATGCGTTTGCAAGGACCAACAACGTATGTCGCAACATAACTTACAAATATTAAGCGTCACTCGAGGGTCAATGAGTGACGAAATTCGTCAATATTAACAGCAGTGAGGCAAAGGCAATGTTTTCGAAAAAAAAATTGTAAATGGTGCCTGGGAAGTCCCTAGGTTAACAGATGACTTGACTTAAGATAGAAGCAGGCTTATGTATGTACCTTTTCATTCTATATATACGAGTAGGTATATAACAAGATTGAGCGCGTTTGATAGCATCTCGCCTGATGGTATGTTGTGACATAGCCGTACATTATAACACAGCGCCATCTAGTAACATGGTAAGCAACGAGGCTTGTGTTAGAGATACTAGAAAGTTGATATACTACATACATGCTATTTTTTTTGTAAATACATACCTACTTATTACACATAGACTCGGATACAAATGTTGATGCTTGTCACACAAACATTTGTCGCTACCGGGATTAGAACCCGGGACACGTAGTATAGCACAGGAGGCAGCGTTAACTACCGCTGGGCTAATCGGGTCGTTATGGTAACGCTAAAACTATGAGAACTTGGAAGTGGTCAGCCAACCTGACGTCAGAATGGCTGGCCACTTTATTTCTTGGATATATTTATTTACAGAATTACAGAAATATTTGCTACCTATATTTCATTATAGGTACTAAATAGTAGCAAATAGGTAATAAATAGTGCGCATGGCCTCATGCATATATCTCTAATGCACTAAACGCACGCTCAACTAAGGGGCTGTCCATTAGTCACGTGATGTTTTTATAACATTTTTAACCCCTCCCTCCCCCATGGTGATACGTGGTGATGTTTAAGACTAGCCCCCCACCCCCCACCAAAAATCACGTGTATTTTTTAGTATCTATAAAGAATGTTAAAATGTTTGTAATACCTACTATTTTTAGGTTTAGAAATCACGCGTTAGACGAAAAAATACTTACACGTGATATCTTACTATGGTATGATGGGTACGGATCTCACCCAATAACATTTTGCTCTATCTGGGAATCGAACCCAAGACCTCTTGCTCGGCAGTCGCACTGTACGACCACTAGACCAACGAGGCAGTTATATTAATTACTAATTAAACCAAACAGCAACACAATGTCAGTGCAGTGTCCTTCAAATAATAATTAAGAAAAAAAACATATTAGTGGTTGAGATAAATATTCTGAATAATTAACAATATTAATTCAGACATTTATTAAAGTTTTAACATATCCGCCTTTACCGTTCCTCGGTCGTAGGTCATGGGTTCGATTTGCATGTATTCAGCCAATGAAATATTTTGACGACTCGGTTGACGCAGTGGCTGTTCGATCGGCTTGTACCGGGTTGTGCGGGTTCGGTCCTCGCACGGAGCAAATGTTTGTTTGTGTATGTGAAAAAATATGTTCTTCAGCGCACCTAAGACATAGAAGTCAATCGTAGTGTGGGTAGCGGATTTTTTTTAATACTGGGTTAATTTCCCAATAGTTTATAGCAATAAAATAATCTTTGTTTAAAATTAGATAAAGACTTTACGAGTTCCATTCCGCTCGGCGAAGGATTCAACAGCTTGAGTCTGTATTTCCTGGCGAGCATAATTTGAGGGTCTTCAAGTCACGAATGAATACATAGGTATCCCATAGCTAAGCGTGCTGCTTCTAAAACCACATCAACATTTACCATCATGTGAGATAACAGAGTAAACGCTAACTTAACGACGATCTGTGAAACTTAACTAGTGATCTGTGAATTCAAAAGTAAATATAAATAAAAGTATTTCTGGACATTATGACACAGCGCCAGCTAGTTCCGAGTTACGGATACTAGTATCCGTAACACAAGCCTCGTTGCTTAGCTTTGTTTGCAGCAGTTGCTTAGTTTGGTTGATATACTTTTTTTTGTAAATACATTCTTATTATACTATCTACTATCTATACATCCATGACTCGGATACAAATGTTGATGCTCATCACAGAAACATTTGTCCCTACCAGGGATTCGGACCTGAGACTCATATCACAGAAGGCAGTATTAACTACCGCTGGACTATTGGTTCGTCTAAGGTTTTTGAATGTATTACTGTACGCTCAACACGGCAAAGGAAATCATGATCTTCAAAACAAGGTAAATTAGTGTGAAGTCTACCAACCCGCACCAGAGAAGTCTAAACCGTACAACCACACACACACCACACCACAAATTTCACATTCTCTTCCATACACTCACACATCTCACTCATCCTTCAAATCTCACTCAATAGAAAAATAAAAAATTCAGTACTTACCACTTACTTAAAAATCTTATTGTAGTGCTAGATCTAAGACTCAAAGCTTGATGTATTGGAACAATGAGGGGAAAGGCACTGAAAGCCGAAACAGGTTCATCCTAGTTCAGCTTCAGAAGCTAAATATATTAGTGTACAAATACTTACTTTTAAGCAATTAATTTGTGAACATTGGATGTCTTTGATTTTTTTAATAAAATTATTATTATCATTATTACCGTCTAAAATGAGTGGTGAGAGATTCAGTTTGTTCTAATATTTTCCAAGCTACAAATGGTAGCTTTTTTAAAAATATTCTAAAAACGTCTTAATGGCCATTTTAAGCCATCATGAACTTCAATTACTGTACAACCCGTTGAATTACGCAAAAGTGCCAAACAAAATAATTCCTTTTTTAAATATTATTTTAGTTTTATAGACTACAAAAGTAGGTAGGTAGGTATACAACCAAATATATTTATAACTTACTTAATTATGAAAGTACCCCGCAATTCAAGATTCTTAATCAATTATTACATAGTACATACCAGCTATAAATATATTTTATAACTTGGAGACACCGGAATAAATCATAATGATAACTAATAGTTATTATGGTAAAAAGATCGTGTAAAAAAACTTTTCTACATTAAAGTCAAGATTATTTTAGGATCTAAATCTAGAACCAAGAAAATTTTGTAAAAAGGTTTTTTTCTCTCCAAGAAAACATCTAACACCTTTTTTAATTACTTAAGATTAAAGAAATAAAGTACTAAAATATGTACCATGTCATGTGCGATTAATTACATACTTACTTACCACTAACTTCTCAGTTCTGCTTATACCTTAACGCAGTTCACGCGCAACGATTACCTAAGTATCAATTAGCGAGAACAACCAGATCAGTCGCGCATGACGTATTTATTAACCTTTATCACAACTTAGAGCCTTCCCATGCGCACACGCAGCCCTCTCGACTCGCAGCCTGCGATATTTCCCAATACCTACAGTCACCAACTCAGTCAGCGGTTGCAATTCACGCGGCGCGCACGTCCCTCGCACCACCAAATTAATTCGTCCGCGAGTGTTTTTAATACTTAATTACGACATTTCATAATATCACAATTATACAAGTGCTGGTTTGTGAAGTGTTAAAAAGGAGCTGTTTTTTTAAAGGAGGATCGTGTGTGTGAGTTCATTTTATGTCAACTTTTTTTTGTTTGGAAGTTTGTTTTGTTTATAAGACGAAGACTGCAATAATTTTGTCGATAAAGATCATTGAAATTATTGCTTCTGTCCGCTTTTTACCTTGAATTAATATCGTGACCAATACAATATTTAAAAATTGCAACGTCAGAAAATTGATTCTCTTAGTTGTTGACGTTCAAGTTAGTATTTGTAATTGTAACTGGTGTTTATGTGCATGTTTCTATGCACAGTCAAGCACGGTTCCTTGGTCGGATGTGCTGAAGTGATACAGAGTGTAATGTCACTTGAACTCATGCATAACGACATGGTTTTGGATTCTATTCGTTTGATGCAATTGCGTTATCAAGTCAAGGTAGTTCACTCACATTTATTCAACTTTTTAAATTATAAACTGTTTGTTTGGACCAAGAAACAAAGCAATTAAAGTTCACTTCAATAAATTTATATTTAAAAAACACGCTAATTTTTACTTTACAGATCACTGTCTTATTTTTAGTCTAAAAAGTTAACAACATTGTATTGACCTTATACAATTTTTTAAATCAAATTTTATGTCATATGTGTCATTACAATTTTTAAATATTATTGTTTTGACCATCAATAAAATTGAAAATTTTATTAGACACGAATACTACAAATAACCATTAAAAATCCGTTACATCCACACATAGATGTACCTATATACAATTCAACTAACAAAATAATTAAAATAAAACTACTGTTTGCGAATTTTATCGTACCTATTATTATTATTCAATTCCGGCGTTACGGATCCTTTACAGCATCCATGTTTTTATAATAACAAGCATCATATCATCTAAATATATTTATCATCACAATCCCAAAAAAAATTAAGTGCTGTTATTATGTTCGCAAAATAAATTTCGTAAGTCCAAAATGTCAAGATTTTTCGAAATGAATATGGATGAAAAGAAACCTTCATAACACGCTACATATCAACTTATTTGGGAAGTCTAGACTAGTATTTAGCATTAATTCGTTTACCTAGATTTGTGGCGCGTTTAGGCATAGTTGTAGCTAAGGTAAGTTAGGCAATCTAGGGCCTCGATCTGGATCTAGATAATTATGCAACCTCAAATTGATTTCCTTTTGCAGCTTGATTATAATTGGATAATAGTTTGGTCCATTTGCAAAGGGACTTTAGAGAGATCCAAAACAATCCAAAAGCATTTTTGGGTCTATTACAAAGCGAAAAATGTTCTTAAATCGCAATTTTTAAACGGTTTTATTTAGCTTGCCCTGTTTTTAAGATAACTAGGTTAAGAGAACTTTTGAGTTTAATGAACGTGGATGAAACAGAATATACTAGAATCGAAACAGAATGGATTTCTCAGAATGGATTTCTAAAAAATAGACTAGCCATTTTTTATAGGAAATATTAATTTGAATATAATATTTCATTAAGTTTCTGTAAGTTTTCCATGCATGAAATAAATAAATTGTTTTTATTAAGAACCACAAAACATTCATGTCAATCATTGTAGTGTATTTGAATCTCACAGCAAGATTACTAATTATGGGAACTGGTTATAAGCGAATTAGTCAGTCAGTTTAATTGTTACTGTTCATTCAAACTGCCATAAATTTTACTTATTCGAAACAAGAAGTGTGGTATTTATATGAAATACCAATTTAGAAGGACTGAGTTTTTTTGTGTTTTTGTCCGTTTAATAGAAATAGGCTCGCTATCATTACTTGGGAACTAAAGAAATTTCCGAAATTTCAGTAATTTTGTGGCCAACCTTATGACAAGCGCGATTTCCGTGGTCTATGGACGTCTGCAACACCTGAGATGTCGCTCACGCGGCCAACACTGTAATCGACGACCCGTTTAGCTCAGCGGTAGTTGCCGCTGCCGGCTTTGCTATGGGATATATACACATATATGTGCTATCTTTGTGTGATGAGCATCAACATTTGTTTCCGAGTCATGGATGTATCTATGAACAATATGTATAAAAAAAAAACGTATATATGTAGTATATCAACCATCTAGTATCCGTAACACAAGCCTTGTTGCTTACCACGGAGTTGATGGCGTGTTACCAAAGACTAGTTGGTTGATATACTACATATATACTTTTTTTTTGTAGATACATACATGTTATACAGAAATACATCCATGACTCGGAAACAAATGTTTATACTCATCACACAAACATTTGTCCCTACCGGGATTCGAACCCAGGAACCATAGAACAGAAAGCAGCGCTAACTACCGCTGGACTAATTGGGTCGTAATTAAATGACCTTTGCAGTTATATCCTATACTGTAGTCTTTTGGGAATCCTTCGGCAGGTAGGTCATTCCACACCTGCCTGAATATCTTGGCTGACAGATTCTCTTCATCAACTATTCTTGGTCGATGGGTTTAGGTAGAGGACTAGTTAAGATTACATCTCAATAACATTATCACAGCAAAAACGGCTCAGGGAAAACCCGAGTGTTTTGTTTTTTTTTTTCGTTTATAATCGTCTCGACCAACAAGGTTATTTTTGAACTTTGATTAGTAAAAGGTAAATAACAAGTGGTGAGGTGTGATCCTTGAAATATTTGTACAAATATCTTCACTACTTGTATTTATATTCGCGAATATGTAGACTGTAGTTAAGTACTATTAAACACCCTCACAATATCAATCTTTATTTTTTTAGAAGCAACTAGAATCTTTTCGTTAAGACTTTTTTGTTTGACGAAAAAGTTTTGATTGATCCCATAATAATAAATCTTTATTTTCCGAGTAACAATTTACATACATAATGACATAAATCCACACAATATTACACTATGTTATACATAATATTAGACTATGCAGTATTTACACAATATAAATTGTTGGTCGTCACAGTGTTTCAACCACTGACACCCAAGCTAAGACTAAACTTGTGTTATGGGTGCCAGGGTTCTCTGGCATGAGGTGGCTGTAATTTATTATTTTTTACATAAAAGTTATCCATGTTCTGCATCAAACAATCAAGGTAAGTGTATGTATGTAAATCATACATTTAATAAAGAAGCTGAGCTGCTACTGAGAGTTTTCTAATAAACTACTTACCCTCTATTTGTCTGACTTGAAATCGTTGCCAGTCCCTCAAGGTCACCAGCCGCACTTCAACTATTTTACCATTGGAGCACTTTATAATCATACACAAACTAAGTGCTAATATGTCAATGTTTTATATATAAAAAGAAGTAGCAAAAACTTTAACGAAAAAACTGTATAAAAATATATTTGTGGGTATTTTTGATTAGATGCTTAATGTTTTTTACTGTAGGTACTAACGGTTGACACAAGAGAATTGGTGTTGGTTGTGATAAAATTACAAGATATTAAACCTTTTTGTCAAACCATGTCGTAAGCAGGCCTTTTTGTCTGGAAAATTAAAGTCCTAGGTCTTAAGGGCCCGGAGGGCACAGTTTAATAAGTAAAAAAAATATAGAAAATCAGCTGAAACTTCTTTTATAAATAGCTGAAAGGTTTGTCAGCTGCATCGTGTAGCAGGAAAGTTGTAGTGCCTATCTACGCCGAATGAAATTTAAAAGTACGAAAACATCAATGCCTGAAAAATTTGAATATACTCGCGTAGTCCCGGCTAACATTATCAAGTCGAATAAAGTAAAAACTAACATTATCAAATAAATATTATCAATTAAAGCTAACATTATCAAATAAATGCGAAAGTGTGTCTGTCTTTCTGTCCGTTACCTCTTCACGCTTAAACCGCTGATTTTGATGAAATTTGATGTAGTTTGAGTCCCGGGCAAGGACATAACATAGTTTTTGTCTCGGAGATCACCCCTTAAAAGCGTGAAGTGGAGGGTGCAAGTTTGTATGCGGTTTTATTAACTTCTTAAAAGAGGGTAGAAAGAAATAAGTATAATTACTAATTATACGCCGACAAAGCCGCGGTCCGTAATACTAGTACCGAATAAATATTTAAGCAACGGTAATAATATTACGTGTCTAGAATATTATTGTCTAAACTTATGCGCGATAAAAAGTGTCATTAGTTATAGAGATTTGCAGTGTGACCCTATATAAACCTTGTTTTTATTTTTTATTTTTCTCTTCCGTTTTTAATATAGGTACCTACTATACCAATTAACAATAACTAGTGGTCGCCCACTGGTCGAAATATTTTCTAAACAATATTAGCATTCTACACTTCATCTCTAAACTATAAGTGAGGAAAATTTCATATTCCACGCAATTTTCGTAAAAAAGGCACAAAGTTCTTGCTCCGCGTATTAATATATAGATACTAAGTGATTGATTGATTGATAAAACAATCATCTTCATCATCAACCCATTATTGCCCCACTGCTGGGCATGGTTCTCCTCTCATTTTGTGAAGAATAAAACAATAACCTCATAATAATAACATGAATGTTATGAATTTAAGAAACAAAAAGTTGTTTTTGAATAATTAAATACTTGATTGTTTGATGATGACTTATCAACACCGGCCTTGCTGAGTACTCGAGGAATCAATGAATGCATATCGTCTTTGTTTCTTATATAATAACACATCTGATGATGTTATTATAAAACCCGTGAATAATTCTATCATGACCTTCGTCAAGACCAGACGGCCTCGTTCTGAGCTCAGATTAACTTCAATGTACATATACGTTTTTTATTACAAACCTTAAAAAAAAAACATTTTTTTTTATTAAATACTTTGCCCCATAGGTACTAGGAATTTTCTTTGCACGAATTCGTCTCTTTAATTCATCCCATAGATGTTCAATCGGATTCATGTCCGGGCTCCAGCCACAGCAAACCAATAAAGAACAAAAAGTTTTAAGATAAGCGCAAGTTATTAGTTTTCAAAGGTGAAATGCATTCCTACTCTAAACACACATGTACACAACTGTCTCAAAACAGTGAATCATTTCATTTATAGGATAAACAAATGAAACTCTAATTTTGAATTTTCGCTTATCACTGTAATGGCCAAACTGCCAGCTACATATACTTACCTACAATTATGTGATTTTTTTCATGGAATGTAAACTCTTTTGTGTTAAATTAGGACAGAAACCATAAAAACGGAAGTGTCAATCTCAACCCCGGAAATCATATCTGGTAGGCCATACATATATTTTGACGACCCAATTAGTCCAGCGATAGTTTACACTGCCTTCTGTGCTCCGGGGTCCCGGGTTCGAATCTCGGTAGAGACAAATGTTTGTGTGATGAGCATAAACATTTGTATCCGAGTCATGAATGTATCTATGTATAATATGTATGTATTTACAAAAAAAACGTATACCTATGTAGTATATCAACCAACTAGTATCCATAACACAAGCCTCGTTGCTTAGCTCGGAACTAGATGGCGCTGTGTCATAATGTCCAGGAATAGTTATTTATTTATATTTATTTATTTATACATATTTGTTCCGTGGGCATCGAATCCGCGACGCACGGCGCAGAAACCGATCGCTGGACCACTGAACAAACCGTGGCGACAATTATGCAATTCTTCAATAAAATATGTTCCATGACCAATTTTATATTCAAATAAATTGATCAAACAATAAGCATTTGCATAACTATTTAATATAAATATTCATATATTACGTTATATTTGGCACACTCTGCTGTTTCTGTGGACATGCGCAATGTCAGTTGCAGCACGTTTCCCCATTATTATATTAATTATTTCGAAATATTAGTTTAACGTGTCTTATGTTATCTTTATCACCGCAGTTTGACCATCATTAATCGTTTGAATTTTATAAACATTCATAAGTATTTCTTACACTTACGCGAACAGACATTGAAGTAAAACTATCTTTTACCGCGGTTCAGTGTATTGATTGGATTGGATCTTCGGAAACGTCACAGCAGTCATGTACCCCACCCATTGATGATTGCACGGAACAGAAAAAAGATTGAATCCGACTCGTAAAAAGGACGAGAAGGGAAGGAGTTTTATTGCGGTTTCTGACTAGAAAAACCTTTGTAGGACGTTAATGCTGAAATAAGATTATCTTTTGTGATGTAAAGTCACAGGTCTCGCACTCGATCCAAAGGCATACACCACTGACT
The DNA here is from genome assembly GCA_905163465.1 of Craniophora ligustri. Taxonomy (NCBI): domain Eukaryota; kingdom Metazoa; phylum Arthropoda; class Insecta; order Lepidoptera; family Noctuidae; genus Craniophora; species Craniophora ligustri. Next base: position 13,461,651 of record LR990971.1, on the reverse strand, counting down.
TTTTGAATTCTGTGCGAATCGAATTTATGTTTTAACAGTGAACATGTGAGTGAATTTTCTCTCAATGGTGTCCCCGTGTTGAGAGGAAACTGATATATTTTGACTTTCTCAATTCCTTTCATGCATAAAGTATAGTCTGCACTAGGTTAGCATTCTGAACTATACTCTATACTAGTCTTTGGTAATGGCGCGTGAAGTCTCTCAATCCATTCTAGCGGTTACCATGGTGGAATACTTAAAGGATTAAGTGGATTAGGTCCATCATGGTCAAGAGTAGACTAGTGCCCAGCAGTGGGACGATAAATCGGCTGATGATGACACGGTACTATAAAATACATACATTAACTCGAAAGATCTAGACGTTAGATACCTTCCTAAAAAGCTTTTGCTCTTCCTAAAAGCCATCTTCAGCACAATACTTTTTGAAACAAATTACTTTTAATTTAGTTTGTCGTATTTGCGGTGTGTGCGGTTAGATTTCTCTGCGATTGGCATGTTCTTAAGAATGCTAAGCTATCAAGCTTCGCGGTTATACAGCATTGGCGTAATAAACTGTATATTGACAATAGCTTTGATTAAAATTACAATTATTATTACATTGTACTCGTAATGCGCGCCGGGCGCTTGCATGATAAGATGTAAGAATGTGGACGAGGCAAAAGTGGTATGCAGAGATCATAACGCGTAATTAACATTCTGTAGTTCCTGCCAAACCCTATGGGAAAAAGGCGTGAATGTACGTTTGTTAACCTAGCAAATATTAATGGAAGAGCAGTGTAAGCTAGTGGTGGGACCAATGACTGGTCGTGAGGAAACCTGCATGCTTGAGAGATTTTCTCGATGGCATGTGACGTCTGCCAACCCGCAGTCGGCTAGCGGGGTGGACTATAGCCTAATCCCTCTCAAATGAGAGGAGACCCGTGCCCAACAGTGGGACAATGATGGGTTGATGATGATGATGAAAGCTTTCAAATGAAACTACTTTTTACGGTTGCTATCGCGGTATATTTGATTTATATTATTTTATCGCAATGATCAAGACGTTCCGGATGCTTTAAAGCATTAACTCTTCTAAAAGCTAACTGCAGTTAAGTGGGGGATTCCAATGACTGTTCACATGGCTTTGAATAACAATACACTTCTTATTTAAATAATTAGGAGCTATGTATGCGTTTGCTATCACTATAATGAGAATAATGTCTTGGTGTAGACCTGTACAGAATCTAATAATTACTTACCTGATACTATTATTTACAGGAAACTAGTGAATTTCCGTTATATACCGACTTATATTACAATAGACATATACACAGACATTATGACACACAGCGCCATCTAGTTCCGAGTTAAACAAAGAGTACCTAAACAAGACTTAATACTACTATACCTATTATATTATTTATATTATTTATATTATTTTAGCTTTAGTGGATAACTCATGCGTTTCACATCAAACTACATTATTCTCATATTAATATTACATACAAACATTGTAAAGATAACCAGTTATTTAAATACTCTTTTAAATAACTGGTAACTCTATTGAGTTTCTTGCCGGTTCTTCCCCATAAAACCTACTTTTTGGAACCGTGCAACTAGTGTTGACATTTCTAAAGCATCTGGGTGTTTCCTATGTAATAAAAGTATGTATTTACAAAAAAAAGTATATAAGTATTACATATATCCATTGTCTAGTACCCATAATACAAGCTCTGCTTAGTTTGGGACTAGATGGTGCTGTGTAAAATGTCCCTGAATATTTATTTATCTGTAATATTGTTCTTCTTGAAATAAAATTATTGGAATTTGAATACGTTGTAGCATTTATACATATATCAACTTCTTCAAAAAGGTCAGTACTCCCAGTGGAAGAAGCTAAAGTGGTTTATCAGAATCTTGGTGCATGGCGTTCTATATTTTCTGCCTACCCCGATGGGAAAAAGGCGTGAGTGTATTTACGTACCGCCAACCAATAATCCAGTTCTGCTCCAATTTGCCGTGTCATTAATAAAATTATTTAATCAAACCGGTCCATAACGTTATGTAAATCTGGCGGCCATTGCTTAAATACAGCAGGCGTATATTTTGCAAAATTCCTTAAAAGTTATCGTATCACTGAGTGGCTGACTTTGGTCCGCTTTCATTTAGATATATTACCAACAATACCAACATTGTTGTCATAAACTCGGGTATATTTTGTGTATACATATAAGAGATTACAGAAGACCACAGTGCAACAATAATACTTGTGTTTCTGCGAGTGAGTAAGATTGCCAGAGCTTGTTAGGTGAGCGACTATGCCGACAGCATGGAAATTCCGTATTTTAAATAACCAAAACGGTTTTTTCTGGGTCGATAACGCAGGTGCGACACCTTTGATGTTGCAAACGTCTAAGATAGGCTGTGGACCTATGGTAACCGATTACCATCAGGCGGAGCGTAAGTTTGTTTGTCATCCCTGTAGTATACACTGCCTCGTTAGTCTAGTGGTAGTACAGTGCGACTGCCGTGCAAGAGGTCTTGGGTTCGATTCCCAGGTTGAGTAAAGTGTTATTGGGTTTTTCTATTTGGAAATTCTCAGTAGCAGCTCGGAGTTTGGATTCGTGCCCGGTTAATGGCAATAGGCTCGCCCCCTATTACATGGGACCAAAAACATACCGGTGGAACGTGGGTGTTCATTAGTACACCTCTGCCGAACCTTTCGGGGATGATAGGCGTGATGGTATGAATGTAGGTATGTATATAGTATACAAGAAAATTATCTATTGTAATTAAAAAGTCTTTTTTACAAGGCATTTGCTGCACCAAACGTTGTAGTATTTGCATTCAAATCTTAGAGAGATTGAAGCTTTTACAAAAACAAACAACAAGAAAAATTAATACTACTGGTAGATATAGTTTAATTAATTCCTCCGCTATTATTAAAATTGATGCCAAATGTTTATGAATGCGTCAAGACACACGGAATCAATATGTCAATGTTTTGCTAACAGATCAGGTTACCTACGGTTGTGAGAAACCGATGGACGTGTTCATATTCATTCATGCTATGGAAAGTGTGAGGTTACAACTGTAAACGGTATCGGTATCCATGACTGTAGTGGAGGAGGATACCAAATTAGTCCAGCGGTAGTTGACACTACCTTAAATCCCAGTAGGGACCAATGTTTGGGTGATGAGCATCAACATTTGTATCCGAGTCATGGATGTATCTATGTATAATATGTACGAATTTACCAAAAATAAGTATACCTATATGAAGTATATCGACCAACTAGTATCCGTAACACAAGCCTCGTTGCTTACCACGGCACTAGAGGGCGCTGTGTAATAATGTCCGGAAATATTTATTTTATTTTATGTACAAAATGTAATGTCAAAATAATAACTACTACACTGAACTATTTACAATTAAATTGTACAAGTAAATTGGGCGTGAAATACGCCATATAATATGAAACGAAAATTCAATTTATGAGAATTCAAATGCACATCTACACTAAACTTAGGGTTGTCAACTTTTTGTACAAAGAAATACAGTATATTTAGGTCAGAAAAATAAAATGAACAGTATTCTAATTCAAATCTAAATTAATTAAACTAAGTAAAGTATGTAGTAAAATTACTTAAAATACCAGTGGTATGAAAACAGTATTTTGTATATATTTTTTTCATTGAACAGTAAAAAGTATAACCGAGCGGAAAAAAGTTTAATAATGTTTTTTACAGTATGGTTGGCAACCCTACCTACACTGTCTTTACTGAAGTGAAGAACACGCTACTTCCACATTATCAGGTCATATGTCGAGGCCAAGAGTACTACGCACTTGACCTTTTTGAAGAAGTTCACCAATTAGGTCAACAAATGTCCTTGACATTCAGTACCTATGAACTACGCCCTTTGATTCGGCCGACAGGCACTCTAAATGTCACTGCATCCCAATTTGAACTTTAAGCCCTATATGATTATAAATAATTTTTGGTAAAAACGGAAACTTTAATGTCGTGATTAAATATAATCTGAAACGCTAAGGTCATATTTTTTGTCTCAATTATTTAATGATACGATGCTTTTTATGGTAATAACATTCACATTAAATACATACGTAAAGCTATTGTCTCTTGACTTCCCTGAAAAAGTCCTTCATGATACAATGATGTTTAAGTCTATTATGAAGTGCAGGAAAATACTTGTTGTGATGTCTGTACGAGGACGCAGAGACTAAAACTTGTCATAATAGTGACTAATTTTAGTTTTTGTAAGTATAAGTTTATAAATATCATAATAATATATTTAAAGAACATCTTCAATACACTATTTAGAGATGCAGTCTACCCTTTATAAAGGGGAAAGATTTGATTTTTTGTTTGTTCGTATTTTATGGGCTCCAAAGTAGGTTGATGCTAGATTTTCAGGAGAGCGTTCCAGTGCGGCCCTAAAAAAGTACTACATAACGTATCCCCGATGAACACAAGCTATATTAACGATAGGGGTCCGTCTTAAACTACAATAAAAAAAAACCCAATCTGTAACAAAATTTGCGAAAAAACCCACACCGGGATATTTCTCTAGGTGTATATTTTTTTAATATTTTTTAATATTTATTAAATACCTATGTGATTTTAAATACCTCAAAAGTTTTGTGAATGAATAGGCTTTTTTATACAGACAGAATTGTTCATACATTCATACAAATAAACTTCTCGATTTGTTATATTAGTATTCATAGATTACTATGCAGCAGATCTCCACAATCTTATTCTCCTTTTACTTTTCTTCTATCGGATGACCAGAAGCACGAAAAGCCACATCGATTCAAGGTGGACATTCTCAAAACCAGAACGAAACGTACCAATGATTAAAGTGGATTTAAAGAGTCCACTTTTATCATGGGCACCGCGTAAATATGGAATGGGATCCGAGTGTCTTCCCCGATAACTATAATCGAGGTGTCTTTAAATCAATACCTAGTGAATCGTTAATATATAGTCTTTTCTATAAGGTAGGTAAGTGCACTCCAAAGACTATAAAACCATTGGTGCACTCCATCGTAGCTCTCAGTGTCGCTATACATCAGGCGAACTGGCAGTCAAGCGTAAACCAATCAAAAATAAATAATGTTTTAAGGTTTCACGATTCGTGTGCATACTAATGATTATAAACAACGGGTCTAAATCATATATTTCTGACCACGGCTTGATGCAAGTCACCCGAAACGTCGGGTTAATAAGAGTATTTATACCTCAAAGAATTACACGATTAAGACCCGGGTTGTTTATAATTAAAATGTATAAAAATATACCCTAAGGCCCGGTTTCTACTAAAGCGGAAAGGAGAGGTGATGTGTGGAGATGTGTATTAAATGACCAATCACGTATCATTGGGGACAGGAGATGTGAAAATAACGAAATATTCAAAACACATCTCCGTACATCTTCACTCGTCTCTACTTTGGTGGGCCCTAGTGTTGACAGAATCAAGTTTACATGTATTACAATTAGTCAAAAGTACATGTCTCCGAAAGTAGTGCGTACGGCATAGGACTGCTAGTTACTTCTTATCAGTTGTAGCCTTTGATTCGGAAAACTGTTAATATTGAACAATGCTACACTATTCAATATCCATTGTGGATATTGTATCGGTCGATTGTAGTTTTTTTTCTTTTCAATCAGTGGAATTTTAAATGAATAATTGAGTTAAGTTAGGTTGTACACGAACCCGGGACCCATAGCACAGAAGGCAGTGTTAACTGCCCCTGGACTAATTGGGTAGTCAAAAAAATAAAGTTTAAATTTAAAACAATCAAAATATTAGCTCTATTTAAACATCAAATTAGTTTGTTATAGCTAGTTTGTCAGCAAATGTAGAATTATGCTAAAAACTAGATATATTAATTAACGCCAAAAAAATATTATTCTTACGTATTAAAGCACACGTATTCAACTGCCTCGTTGGTCTAGTGGTCGTACAGTGCGACTGCCGAGCAAGGGGTTCGATTCCCAGGTCGAGCAAAGTGTTATTGAGTTTTTCTATAAAATTCTCAGTAGCAGCTCGAAGTTTGGATCCGTGCCTGGTTGATGGCAGTACGCTCGCCCTCTATTACATGGGGCCTAAAACATACCGGTGAAACGTGGGTGTACATTAGTACACCTCTGCCTAACCCTTCGGGGACGACAGGTGTGATGGTATGTATGTATGTATTAAAGCATTTTTAGTTTTAATTTTATGTAAGAAAATATTAGGAGAAACCCTGACATTTCATTAGAAGCAAATCCTGTCTGAATCAACCAATTTAATAACCCAGCCAGAGTAGCAATAAAAATAGTTTTTATTGCTTTAGTATTTGAATATTATACCTAAGTTTTGTAATAATAATTAAGCTGCACTATCGCATTGGGTCCACTGTAAAGATAGATGTAAGGAGTATTTAAATAAATAAATAAATAAATAAATAAATTATTTTCAACTAAGCGTGCAGTGTCAAAATATTGAAATTCTACTTACCTACTTGTGAAATTCTCAGTAGCAGCTCGGAGTTTGGATTCGTGCCCGGTTGATGGCAATAGGCTCGCCCCCTATTAAGTTCATGGGAAAAACATACCGGCGAAATTTGGGTGTTCATTAGTACACCTCTGCATAACCCTTTGTGGAAGACAGGCGTGATGGTACGTTATGAGAAATATATTTTTTTAACTAACTACCTACATGAACAAACTTTTCTGTCATATTAAATACTTCAGTATAGTTACTTAGAAGATATAATCATTATAAGTTAATGACAAAACGACCTTTATAATTAGGAAGCAGACTCACGACAATACCCAATGTCCACGATCTAGATTTAGCTAGATCTAGACTCGACGCAAGCGATAAAGTAGCCATGACTGAAGATATGAACGACTAGATTAATGAGACAGACAAAGGAAATTATGTAAACAAGGACACACGACATTAGATTCAGGTTTTCTTAAGGTTAAGTCTAAATTCATCATAGATTTATTAATATCCAAATTCAGAGATAGTAAATCTGAATTGAATACTCACAAACTTTGTAAAGGAATTTATTTCCTATTTAATCATTTGTATTTTATTTGAAAGAATATATGTGGAGTTTCTTGCCGGCTCTTCTCCGTAAGACCTAATTTTAGGAACCGTGCAACTAGTTTTGATAATTCAAAAGCACTTTAATATCGACCTAACCAAACCATCTAGGCTACCACAAGTTCACTTTAGGCATTAAGTCAGGCTTGTACTATTCAGACGTTGTTTAGGCCATTGACACGATAAGAAGAAGATTAAGTCAAAACTAGACCAAAATCTTTGTATTTTCAGATAAATAATTTGTGGTTTATTTTGAAAATCCTCAATAATATATCTTATACTAGCTGACGCAGCAATCGTTGTTTTGTCGCATTATAGGGGTTGGTGGTACAAGGGGAACATTTAAAATTATAAGTATTCTTTGACGCCAAATCAGAAAAAAATACAAAAAAATATTTTATTTAAAAAATTTTTAAAAAATTTTTATTATAAAAAATTTAAAAAAAAATACTGGTGGGTGACATCCTTATCACCTAAGGGGTATAAAAAATAGGCTACGACCTACGAATGTATAAGATATATTTACTCTCTATTATAATCGTTACTACTCTGCTTAAACCATTGAAGATACGGGCGTGAAGTATGTTACGTAATAAAACAATATGGGTAGTATATTAATTCAAAATAATTTTATGATCAATTTTACGTTCTGAACGACTTTATAAGTTTTATGTATTCCTAGTAGGTACTCATACAATAAATAACATATTTGTTATATTTAATAACCGATACGAATTCGTAAAACAATTATCATGTAACCATATCATCATACCATCAAGCCTGTTGTACTCGAAGGGCTAGGCAGAAGAGAACTAATTAATGTACCTACAACCCCATATCGCTGGTATGGTCCCATGTAATATGGGGCAAGCCTATTGCCAACAACCGGGCACGAATCCAAACTCCAAGCTGCTACTGAGAATTGCATAGAAGACTCCAATAACACTTTGCTCGATCTGGGAACCCAAGACATAGTGTTCGGCAGTCACACTTCGCGACCACTAGACCGACAGAGTTATTATATTATGTCATCTTCATGATCATCAACTCATTATTGTCCCACTGTTGGGCACGGGTCTCCTCTCATTTGAGAGGGATTAGGCTATAGTCCACCACGCTAGCCTACTGCGGGTTGGCAGACGTCACATGCCATCGAGAAAATCTCTCAAGCATGCAGGTTTCCTCACGATGCATTCCATCACCGTTTGAGCAAGTGATAAATATTATGTACAGGAAATATAAATAAAGTAAACAGAAATAATTGTTGATTGAACATAACAAATATACACTTTATATAATTACCATCACGAATATAAAATTTTATATATATGCTTATGCAATCAATAAGTTATTACTTAGGTATGTACGTGTTTTAGGAACTTCATACCACATACAATCAGGTTTAGAATTGACGACCCGCTTAGCTCAGCGGTAGTTAACGCTATCTGCTCTGTGCTATGGGTCTCGGGTTCGAATCCCGATAGGGACAAATGTTTGTGTGACGAGCATCAACATTTGTATCCGAGTCATGGATGTACCTATGTATAATATGTATGTATTTATAAAAAAAAAATAGTATATCAACCATCTAGTATCCGTAACACAAGCCTCGTTGCTTACCTCGGAACTAGATGGCGCTGTGTCATGTACATACATACATAATATATATGAGTCTAAAAATAAACCATTTTTTTTTCTTTATACACATAAATATCCAAGACGCAGGAACAAATATCCATGTTCATTACACAAACATTTTGCCCTACCGAGATCCAAACCCGGGACCCGTGCCACAGGAGGCAGACTAACACCGCTGTGCTAAACGAGTCGTCAATCGAAAGCTGTCATACAAGTTTCATCTCTATGACATATAGATTTCCACACATTATCGATAGAATATTGCCTAACAATCTCGTTATGCTTATGGATATGTATGAGCTTAGTGCGATCTCAGATTGCTTAACAGCAAATGATGTTGATTCATACTGATATTATAAATGCGAAAGTGTGTCTGTCTCTTTGGTACCTCTTAACGCTGTAACCGGTGAACCGATTTAGATTAAATTTGGTATGGGGATAGTTTGAGTCACGGGGAAGCTTTTTTGTTGCGGGAATCAGCTGTTTAAAGGGGCAAAAACGGGGGTGGAAAAGTTAGTATGCGGTACGATATTTTCTAAACGGAGGGTAAAAGAAATAGGCAGAGAGATTGGATGACATTATTAATTCTACGCGGATGAAATCTCGGTCAAAAGCTAGTAATACATATGTATAATACAGTACTATCTACAGTCATCATCATCATCAACCCATTAACGTCCCACTGCTGGGCATGGGTCTCCTCTCATTTGAGAAGCATTAGGCTATAGTCCACCACGCTAGCCTACTGCGGGTTGGCAGACTTCACATGCCATCGGGACAAATCTCTCAAGCATGCAGGTTTCCTCACGATGTTTTCCTTCACCGTTTAAGCTTGTGATAAATACGCACATAACTTCCGAAAAGTCAGTCAGCGTGCCTTGGGTTTGAACTCGAGACCTTTGACATCTCAGTCCACTGGTCACACTACTAGGCTACCACGTCTCCGGCTCTCTACAGAGAAGTAACACAAACGGTGGGTCTTATGACATACGATTTAGATGTAGCCTTGAAAAACAGGTCCTTTAAACCCGGTTTGTGTACGAATAGCTTTAAGACTCTACGGCCAACCTAAAAATCCTAGCTAAGATGCAATAAATAAATAAATATTCCTGGACATTATGGCACACAGCGCCATCTAGTTCCGTGGTAAGCAACGAGGCTTGTGTTACGGATACTAGCTGGTTGATATACTACATATATATTTGTAAATACAAACATATTATAGATAGATACATCCATGACTCGGATACACATGTTCATGCTCATCACACAAACATTTATCCCTACCGGGAATCGAACCCGGGACCCATAGTACAGAAGGCAGTGTTAACTACAGCTGGACTAACTGGGTCGGCAATATTGTGACTCAGTTGAAATGTTTATGCTCATCGAACTTTTTCCCCTACCGGAATTTGAACCCAGGACCCTTATCACTTGTTGTGCCCTACAGAGTCCACAATTGTGTCTAGAATAAGATTGTCTGTTACCATTTGTAAAAACATTGTGGAATGCAAATAAATGATATGAATATGAAAGAAAGCAGCCTTTAACACCGCTGCATTCTGTAATGTAGGGTACTTTTATAATAATTGTGTATGTCCTATATAAACAGAGCGCGGTTGACCGCTAAGTTCAGTTAATAAATGATTATTGTGCGAACGGGTTGTTTTACTGAATATCACAATGGCGACGAGGATGGCGAAATTTGGCGAATTTGACATGAAGACTGGGAGCTGGCAGTCATACTGCGACCGGCTAGAAATGTATTTCATAGTAAACGAAGTGAAGGAAGAACTAAAATTACCTACGTTAATAGCATCCATGGGTGAAACTGCGTATGAATTACTAGTAAATTTGTGCAGTCCTCGGAAACCGGCCGTTATGACCTTTACTGAGGTTATGAAGGTCATGAGAGATCATTTGCAGCCGAGTCCATCTATTCTGGCGGAACGTTTTAAATTTAGACAGAGAAGACAACTATCTGGAGAATGCGTTTCGGATTACGTTGCGGAACTGAAGAAAATAACTCGGTATTGTGAATTCGGATCAAGTTTAGACGATAACTTAAGAGATCAATTTGTATGTGGGATCCGGAGTGAAGTAATTAGACAACGATTGTTTGCGGAAGGGGACATAAAGTTTTTAAAGGCTGTCTCAGTAGCGACAGCACTGGAGGCGGCGGAGCGGGATGCGGCCGCAGTAGACGGGGGCGGTGACGTCAGCGGGTCGGCGGCGACTAATACGAACCTCGGCGCGAATGTGCTGGATAGTTCTCGAACAAGCATGGGGGCACGGCGGTACTCAGCAGCATTTGAACAAACTGATAATGTAAATCGCATGCAGGTGGGACGATGCGCAGCATGCGGGGATTACCGACACTCAAAGATAAACTGTAAATTCTCGAAGTATCAGTGCAGCAGGTGTAGAAAATTTGGTCATTTGCGTCGGATGTGCCAAGAGAACGGTAGCCAATTTAGCAATGGTGGTATTAGTGGAATGTCACGTGGCGATAGCGGCGCGGGTGCTGATGGTGGGCTGCGCGCTGGTAGCCGGGGCAAGGGACGTTACATAAAAATGCGACCGGGTACCACAACCGGGAGGGCGGCAGCGATGCACGTATTTGAGGCGCATGAGGAAGGAGCCACGGAATTGGACATTTTAGAGGAGGAAGAACCAATTTATCAAATGTCGCTAAGTCAATATAGGCCGGTAAGCATGAAAATCTTAGTAAATAATGTAATATTGTCAATGGAAATAGACACAGGTTCGCCGTTATCTTGTATATCTAAAAATACGTATCTTGAACATTTTTCTAACATACCGTTACTACCATGTAATTTATCGGTAAAATTCTACAATGGGAGCAAAGTTCAGCCAGCAGGCTATCTAGAAGTCACTGTAATATATAAAAGTCGGAAAAAGAAATTAGATTTGTATGTTTTCGATAACGGTAGTACTACACTTTTAGGGAGACAATGGCTGTCAGAATTAAATATTACTGTACCCCCTATAGAAATAAATAATGCCTGTTTACTAATGGACATAAATAGTCAGCAAAAGAATAACATTATATGTGATATTTATTCTAGATACAATAAGTTGTTCGATGGCGGACTGGGATGTTACACTGGCGGTCGAGCTACTTTGCATTTGCGAGAGGGAGCAAAGCCGGTGTTCTGTCGCGCCCGCCCGCTACCGTACGCGCTGCGCTCGCGCGTCGACGCCGAGCTCGACGCCATGCTGCGCGCCGATGTCATCGAGCCTGTTGACGCCTCCGACTGGGCTACACCTCTGGTAATTGTACACAAGCCGGATGGCGCTTTACGCTTATGTGCTGACTATAAGGTCACATTGAATCGAATGTTGCGAGTTGATAAGTATCCTGTGCCTAAAATAGATGATTTATTTGCTAAGTTATGGGATAGTAGGTATTTTACGAAGCTTGATCTATCTCAAGCATATAATCAAATAGTGTTGGATGATTCTAAGGATTTAACGGTTATTAACACTCATAAAGGTCTTTTTAGATACAATAGATTAGTATATGGACTGGCCTCCAGCCCGGGAATTTTTCAACGAATAATGACTCAATTGTTTGATAAAATACCGAATGTTACCATATTTTTAGATGACATTTTAATAACAGGAAATTCGTTTGAAGTACATTTAGAGACAATTAACAGAGTTCTTAAAGTATTAGAAGAAAACGGGTTAAAGATAAAAAAAGAAAAATGTGATTTTTTGTGTAAGGAAGTTAAATATTTAGGATTTATTATAAGCAGAGACGGTGTCCGGGTGGACCCAGATAAGATTAAACCAATAATTAAACTTACTATACCCACTAATGTATCTGAATTGAAATCGTTTTTGGGAATGGTGAACTTTTATGGTAAATTTATAAAAAATTTAAGTTTTTATTTATCACCTTTATACGGTTTATTACAAAAAGGAAAACATTGGATCTGGAATAGTACACACACTCGTGCATTTACTCAAATTAAGAAACTATTAATTAGTTCCGACATTTTGTCACATTATGATGAGTCACGGCCGGTAGTACTGACGTGCGATGCGAGCTCGCGCGGGGTCGGCGCCGTACTGGCGCAGCGAGCGCCCGACGGCCGGGAGTTCCCGATAGCGTACGCGTCTAGGACGCTCACATCTGCCGAATATAATTATAGTCAAATACATAAAGAGGCGTTAGCTATAGTATTCGCAGTAAAGAAATTTCACCAATATCTATATGGTAGACCGTTTGTTTTAAAAACCGATCATAAACCTTTAGTGAGTATATTCGGATCAGAGCTAGGTATTCCAAGCATGACAGCAAGTAGATTACAGCGATGGGCTTTAATATTGTCAGCTTATGATTTTAATATAGAATATGTGAATACGAACTCAAACACAGCTGACGCCTTGTCGCGATTGGTTGAAAGTTATAAGGCTGTTAGTGAATCCGGGATGGAGGAAATTCCGGAGCAAACATACTTACATTTCGCCTCAGACGCCTTGTTACTTACTCATGAAAATATTAGAGAGCAGACAAAAAGAGATCCTATGCTAACTCGTATTTTAAGCTATGTTAGGGATGGCTGGCCTAGCGAAGTAGATATAAAAGAACTAAGACCATATTTTAACAGACGTAGTGAAATTTATACCGAATTAGGTTGTCTTATGTGGGGTCACAGGTTAATAGTACCGAAGTCTTGCCAAGACAAGGTGTTAAAGGAGCTACATGACACACACATGGGTATAATAAAGACAAAGGCTATAGCTAGAAGTTATGTGTGGTGGCCGGGGATTGATGAGATGTTGGAAACCCTATGTCGAGAGTGCACAGTCTGTGCAGAAACGGCCGAGGCGCCAGTCCACCACACACCCCAACCGTGGACCTGGCCGTCTCGTCCATGGACTAGGTTACACGTAGACTTTCTAGGACCTATACATGGACATAAGTACCTAATAATGGTTGACGCGACTTCAAAATGGATAGAAGCGTGTGCAGTCACATCGACTGCAGCAAAAGCAATCGTAGGGAAAGTTAGGGAAATTTGGTCACGTTTCGGAATACCGAAGCAATTAGTATCCGACAATGGACCCCCCTTTAGTAGTGAAGAATTTAATTCATTTCTAGATTATAATGGAGTTGAACATGTATATTCTGCTCCGTACCACCCGGCTTCTAATGGATTAGCAGAGAATGCGGTAAAGCAATGTAAAAAAGTAATAAAAAAAGCTATTATTCAAAATATGGATGTAGAACTCGCGCTTCAGCGTTTTTTACTATATTATAGGACCACTGAACATAGTACCACAAAAGAAACGCCTTCACAAATATTACAAGGTAGAACGTTAAGAACGCGGATAGATCGTTTAAAACCGGCACGGGAGCAGCGGGTGGCCGACGCCCAGCACCGGCAGCAGCGTGGCGCGGGTGGCACGCGGCGCGCACTGCAAGCGGGAGACGACGTTTGGTGCCGGCTGTACCAAGGACTAAAAAGGTGGGTAAGGGGTACAGTAATTGAGCGCTTAGGTACTACAGATTATCAAATAAAATTAGTAGATGGCACAGTGATACATAGGCATATTGATCAGTTAAAACTTATAATTAAATCGAATGATGCATCAACCACCGATTGCGTTATAGTCAGTACAAAAGCGGCGTCACACGATTCTAACCGGCAGTTACGTAATGTTATGGTGTACCCTACTGTACCGAGTACAGAAATACCAACTGAGGTGTGCCCAGAGGTTGGTGCGGAAGCCTCGGTGCCCACGGTGCGCGGTGGCGGCGAAGCGAGCGCAGAGCGCGTGACGGCGCGGGGCTGGTCAGAACGGTTGGTTAGTCAAAATAACGAAGTGATCTCGACCGCGGGTGTAACGCGTCCGATTAGAAATAGGAAACCACCTGAAAGATATCAACCTCAATAATTATTATATAACATTTAGTTAAAACAATGTATAATGGTAAATAACAGCGAACTGTAATAATAATAATAAATAACTCTTGTGTACTTAACTAAATATTACTATCTTCTATTAATTATGTAATGAGATATTATTGTAAATAAGGGTGGAGGTGTAATGTAGGGTACTTTTATAATAATTGTGTATGTCCTATATAAACAGAGCGCGGTTGACCGCTAAGTTCAGTTAATAAATGATTATTGTGCGAACGGGTTGTTTTACTGAATATCACACATTCAATAAAAGGCAATATAATAAATAATAAATAAATAATATTCTGCGACATTTTTACTATGGGTACTAGACAATGGATATAATACTTGTATACTTTTTTTTATTGTAAATACATACTTATAATACATAGGAAACACCCAGACGAACACAAACACTTATATTCATCACATAAATATTTGTGTCCCGTGGGAATCGAACCCACAACCTCGTGATCAGCCAACAGTCCGGTACTCGAACCACTAGACTACAGAGGTCGTTAAGTCGAATATAATGATGTAGTCAATCTTTAAAATCATATTGTTTTTATTCGGAAGAGAATCGTAAATAATTTCCTGCAACATCACAGTAATAACGACCGTGGAATCGAGGAAATGTCTCCGGTTCAAATCCAAGGCATGCACCTTTGACTTTTTGAAAATATATTCCTCAATTCGTTTTAATAATTTTATTGTCAGTCAATTAAATCGTGATTTCTTGACGGAGAAGGTGTCTGACATCCTATCCTGTAATATAAAACTGTTGTTCTGATAAATAGTGACTCATGTCTTCTTTGTCATCATCCCATTTACTGTCCCTGTGGTGGTCATAGATCTCCTTTCATTTGAGAGAGAGAGAGAGATTTGAGAGTTACTTACTTGAGGTAAGTTGACATTAATTACGGTAAAAAAGAAAACTTTAATTATTACAAACCTACAGACATTACAGTAACATTTTAGTCCCAGCAACCTTGATCACCTACCCGATGTGGGATAATTTTTACTAATCCAAGATCCAAGGCTACTGATAATTTTAGAGAAAAAGCCAATAGAACTTTACTCGACCTGGGAGTCGAACCCAAAACCTGCTCAGCAGTCGAACTCACAACCACAGCACCAACGAGCCAGTTAGTTGTGCGATACGAAGAAATATGACGAAATTCAGAGAACCTATATCGCACTCTCAATAAATCTTTAAAAGAAATTAACAGTGTTCATATGTAACAAAAAACTACGTTTTATAATAGTAGCTAATGTGCGATAGTTCCCATAGTGTGTGTGTGTTGTAAGCGCGCCGGTCGCTTGGCCAATTCCTTATGTCACAAGTGTCACAACAAAGCTTTATGGCCAATACTGCACGTGGGAACCAGTGGTGCGAAGAAACCATATCAGTTTTTTACTTGCCAGGTACACTGATAATTACTTACATTAAAATCTACAAAGATTAATTAGACTTTTATTAATGGGACATGCCCACCACACAAAGCCTTGCAACTCCTGTGTGCGTACTATATAAAATACTGCATTCTGTCTTTTCATTCTTACTATTATTATATAATTAAAAACTATAAACCTATATTCATTTACTTAAACATATGATTATGTTTATTACTTACGTCATTATAAATACACAGTCTTTATACACATTTGAAAATAACGCTTGACATAAAGAGTTTTATATTTTTATTGACATAGTTTGAAATATTTGCGTTGCAATAACTCACCCGTGCTAAGTAGATGACTTTGCGAATACCATGTTGTGTCTTTTAATTAGCGTGTTGTTATATTCAGTTTTACTTATTACAAAAGTAACTAACTTGGTTATATTTCCTACAACGCAACTGGATTTAAAAATATTTGTCTTTTTGTTTAAATACCTACATTTGAAAAAAACTCGTCTACCTGAGAACGCCCTCCGTTTTTTGTTTCGTTGGTTGAACATATGATTTGATCTTATTTCCTTTATATATATTGACACCATATGAAAATTCATAAATAAAATAAAAAAATACCTTCTGTTATGACATGTCGTGATAAATTCAAAAACATAAAGAATGCCACTAAAGACTCAGACTGCCAAGAAATAATTAAGAAAATTAACCGGAGTAATTTTTGTATGTATTTATGGGTACTGAATTTTTTCCTTATGCTAAATATTGAAATAAAACTAATCATGTATTACGGAATTTATTACATTACATACGGGCCCTGTGGCTATATAAATGCTATAAAAGATCCAAAAGATCGTGATTAAAATTCGTAAAAGATAGATTTATTTCATTGTACGTGTTCTTAAATTTATTTAAATCAACAATCGTAACGTGTACTATACAATGGACAATATGGACATGGTACCGCATACTAACCCGTCAAACCAGTGCATTACATGTTCTCAGCCCGACAATGGCGCATACAATTACACGAAACATACTCTATAATAGCCTTATAATAACATCTGTAATCATCTTACTTAATTAGACTTTTAAACCAATCACATAAGAATAACTGGCAAGTGTGATACTACTGGGTAGGTCCCTCTTAGAATGATAAAACTTTAATGAAATGCTTTAAGTCCTTTATCATGCTTACCGCCGACATTTGGCATGGCTTAAGAAATCTAAAGTAAAGTTGAGCATGTGATAAATACGCACATCAATTTGAAAAGTCAACGGTGCATACCTTGGAATTGAACCTTTGACATCATTTTAGTGGTCACAGACTACGAGATCTTGTACAATGTGGAGATGATAACACGACAATAAATGAAAAGATGAGCCATACTAGTTCAAGAGAGTATTTTGACTCTATTAAATATGTAAGTCGTAACATCGATGTTAAAAAATAAGTTTTTTTCAAACAAACTAAATAACACAAATATGCAAAAGAAATTAGATTTTTAAGATTGGCGAAGGTCTTTTAAGTGGCGAGTTGGCAACATGTTGCAGGTGTTTAACCTTATCTGTGATAGCCTAGTAAACAATACATCATGTTGAAAATTTTAAAAATGGAAAATAATGTTTGTGTCTAAACTACTAGGTATATTTTATTGATTTTTGGTATACAAACTTAAAATATCATTAGGTATACTGGGTTTAATTTATTGTCGTATTATTATCTTCACATAGTATACTTTAAATAATTTCCTTGAGTTCAGTATTTGATTCACATACGTATTATCAATATCATTTTACATAACCTTTCTACAACCATATTGCATAGTTTAGTTAGTAACAAACATAGGTATGTACGTCAAAAATATGTTTACAAGCCTTGTGACGACAAAATAACGTTATGTTCGATTTCTTACACTTAGTTACGAGAACGCACATACGTACATTACATTGAAATAAAATTACTTTTACCACTGATTCATTGATTTCATCGCGGTATTATTTAATACTGTGAGTGTGATAGCCTAGCGGTGTGACCAGTGGACCGAGATGTCAGAGGTCTCGAGTGCGAACCCAAGGCACGCACCACTGACTTTTCGGAAGTTATGTGCGTATTTATTACATGCTCAAACGGTGAAGGAAAACATCGTGAGGAAACCTGCATGCTTGAGAGAATTCTCGACGGCATGTGAAGTCTGCCAACCCGCAGTAGGCTAGCGTGGTGGACTATAGCCCAATCCCGCTCAATTGAGAGGACACCCGTGCCCAGCAGTGGGACATTAATGGGTTGATGATGATTATTTAATACTGACGTGTCCATGATCACGTGTCACGGGAAGACTGAGGTGTTGGTTGTCCGAGTATGAAGTAAATATTAAAGATAAAGCAAATTTATTTTATTTTAGGATAAAATCACTTCAACAATTCTACGCGGGCTAGCTTAGGCTAGCGTGGTAGACTATGACCTTATCCCTCACAAATGTGAGGAGACCCGTGCTCAGCAGTGGGACGTTAATGGGTTGATGATGATGATGAATTCTACGGAGACGAAGGCAAAAGCTAGTTCTTTTTACGATATCAATAATAAAAAATCATCCATAGGTATAATTTTACGCACGTGATAAATATCATTAGTGATGATGCACGCAGCTTCTCTTAACATACGTAGGTACCTACAGAAAATATTAAACGTAATTTATTTAATTGCAATTCAAGCTACTTGGTAGGTTTATTGCTTTCTGACAATAAGAATGTATCATAAGAATGTGGGATTAAAAGATGAAGTTTCTAAACATTCCAAAGGAACTTCATACCACGCACAATCGGGCTGAATGAACTACCTACTGAGGTTTTTCCAAACGACTACAGCATGGGGTTCTTCAAAAAAAGGTGTGAACAATGTTTTGCGAAAGACACCTTGTGTTGCAAAGTACCATAAAAAACAATAACCTACGTACCACCAAGAGAGCTGTAAGCTCGTTTGCCTCCCTAGCGGTTATAAAATCAAAATCATAGGCTTTTATTTCATACAAACTTTTTCAAGCATTTAAAATACGTTAAGACTCTAGTTGCATGTTAAAAAAAAAGAGTCTGGATTTGAAAATTTGAAGATAAGTTTCCTTTTTTAAAGTCAGTTCTTTTTAAACTCTTTCCTCGCTTGTCTGAAATCTGTGGAAGATATTTTCTGCAACGGTGTTACAGAAAGACGACGACCTCGACGACCCTTTTAGCTCAGCGGTAGTTAATGCTGCCTAATGTGCTATGGGTCCCGGGTTCGAATCCCGGACAAATGTTTGTGTGATGAGCATCAACATTTGTTTCCGAGTCATGGATGTATCTGTATATAATATGTATGTATTTACAAAAAAGAAAGTATATACATATGTAGTATATAAACCAACTAGTACCCGTAACAAAAGTCTCGTTGCTTACCACGGAACTAGATGGAGCTGTGTAATAATGTCCGAAAATATTATTATTATAGAAAGCTGGGGAAGCGTAAGCTTGAGATTTAACCATTGAGCAAGCATTAAAATCATCTGGCATCAGATAATAAGATAATACTTTGACACTTGTCGGCTATGATCGCGGATCCGCGGCACATTGCGAGAGCACAGTCTGCCGCCGAAGCGGTTACATAACAATAGTGGTGCAATAACTTCTTGCCAGACTCGACACCTCGTTGTAAACGTAGTTTTTTGTGACCCTATGGAAAATGATGCCGTGGTATTGATACTGACTCGCATAATACTTGATTGGAATGTATTTTATTTGCATTCGCGTAGTGGGTTAGCGGTCGGCTTATGTACCACAAGGGTCGCTGGTTTGATCCTGGTATGGAACAAGTATTTGCATGAATTACAGGTACCTATTATTTATCGATTTGTGTGCCTGAGGAAATTTTTTATACTAGCCTGAACAGATTCATTCTTATTGAGGCATATAATAGTTAACCTATCTTTTCTATTTAATTGTAAGATACCTATTGTTAAATGTAATGACTAAAGCACTTTTATTTAATAACCCAAGCCTTGTAGTCTAGTGGTGTGACGAGTGGACTGAGAGGTCGAAGGTTCCAGCCCAAGGCCCACTGACTTTTTAGAAATTATGTGCGTATTTATCACATACTCAAACGGTGAAGGAAAAGATCATAAGGAAACAACCTGTATGCTTGAGAGAATTTCTCGATGGCGTGTAAGGTCTGCCAACCAGCAGAGGCTAGCGTGGTGGACTACGGCCTATTTCCTCCTAAAATGAGAGGAGACCCGTGCCCAGCAGTGGGATAATAATGGGTTGATGATTTAATAAACAGTTGTAGGTAAAAAACCATGCTTCAATAGCAAACTAAAGAAAAAGGTAGAAAATAATATTATTAAATGAAAGCGTGCTTGAGACAAAATATTTTGCAAATATGCAATGGCAGCTTATTATACTTCGGTATAAGTAGAGTTATAAAGAACATCCCACGCTTACAATAAAAATATTTTCTACTATTTAGTTTGCTTTGTTGTAAAAAATAGTTTCACACACATACATGATGAATGAAGGCTGAAATAGATCTCTTGAGACACTTTTAAAAGTAATGTAGTTATAAGACTTTTTAGGATCTAGATGGCTTCGGTATTTTCTAACCGACGACCTCTGAGAACCGCCGAAAAATGCCGAAACAAACTCATAGCCTAACGCGACAATTGTAGGTTGTGTAGGTCAAAGTCTGAAATGGCTTTTTGAAGAAACAAACAGATATAGGCACAACTCAAGGTAATAGTAATATTTTAAGAGTGGTATAACAAGATTGAATGATAGATTGAGGAATGATGTGATAAGAAAACGTTGTGGTTTGAAAGACGATGTAGTGACAAAAGTTGAGAAGAATGTACTAAGATGGTTTGGGCATATTGAAAGGATGAATGATAGGCGATTGACGAAAGGAATTTATAAGACGGATGTTAGTGGAAACGCCGGGAGGGGGCGCCCTAGAAGGAAATACACCGACCTAATTGGTGAACTCCTACAAAAAGGTCAGGTACACAGTACTCATAACCGGCGCGCGTGCATGACGAGATGTATGAATGTGGACGAGGCAAAAGTGGTATGCAGGGACCGTAGCGCGTGGCATTCTGTAGTTTCTGCCTACCCCCATGGGAAAAAGGCGTGAGTGTATGTATGTATATGTATAACGAGATTCCTCGCTAAAATTGAGCTGGGGAATTTTGCTCTGCCTTACAAAACACCACAGTGAAACAACAATAGTTGTGTTTCCGCGAGTGAGTAAGGTTACCAGAGCTCGTTAGGGTACTATTCTGACAGCCTGAGAATTTCGTTTGCTGTCAGTTTAGTAACTCCCTTGTAATTTGGTAATGTGTATCGATTGCTCAGCTCGGATCTAGATGGCGCTGTGTCATAATGTCCAGGTATATTTATTTATTATTTGTCTAATATTTCCGGTTTCCTTGGATGACATAACACATTAACTACAATAATAACCGCACATTAGCGGTACCAGTTTATAGACGTTCCGTTATTTTAGTACATTATAATCCCATTTACAAGAATCGGGAGACGGTAGGGTGGGTGTCACTTATCACCATCATCATCAAATACATCTGGACATTATGACACAGCGCCATCTAGTTCGGAGCTAAGCAACGAGGCTTGTGTTGCGGATATTCTAATCTATTGATAAACTGCTTGTATTTTTAACCGACTTCCAAAAGGAGGAGGTTATCAATTCGACTGTTTTTTTTAATACCTTTACACTATTACGCCTAAAATCCAAAGGGTTAGGCAGAGGTGTACTAATATACACCCATATTTCACTGGTATATTTCAGGTCCCATATAATAGGACCAAATCTATTGCCATTTACTGAGCCCGGTTTCCTCGCGCTGTTTTCCTTCACCGTTTGAGCATGTGATAAATACGCACATAGCTTCCGAAAAGTCAGTGGTGCGTGCCTTGGTTTTGAACTCGAGACCTCTGACATCTCAGTCCACTGGTCACACCGCTAGACAACACCAACTCTCTATATAATAACATAATATATTATGACATGTCTTAATATATTATGTTATTTAATTTACATAAAACTGTGTAATAATTTATACTATAAACGTTATAAATATTTTGAACTAACTGTACCTACGCTAGAACAAAATTATCCGATTGTTGAACTTTAGTGGTAAATCACATATGTATATGTATACACACAATCATTTTTTTTATTCTCATAACTTGTTTTGAGATATCTGTTCAATATATTATTATAATAATAAAATATTAGAATTAAGTATATAAGTATTTACATATTTTTACATATATTTTGTATAAAAAAAAAACGACCGTGATTGCTTGCAAGTTCAGTCAATACCAGGATTACCTGGTATGAATGAACTAGCAAGCAATAAATAAATAAATATTTCTGGACATTATGACACAGCGCCATCTAGTTCCGAGCTAAGCAACGAGGCTTGTGTTGCGGATACTAGTTGGTTGATATACTACATATATACTTTTTTTGTTGTTGTAAATACATACATATTATACATAGATACATCCATAACTCGGATACAAATGTTCATGCTCATCACACAAATATTTGTCCTTAGCGGGATCCGACCCGGGTTCGAACCCATAGCAAAGAACTCAGTGTTAACTACCGCTGGACTAATTGGTTGCTCGTATTATAACGATCCGTATATTAACGACTTTATAATCTGTCTCATAAAACTGGTCTGATCGACGCAATGTCTATAACTTCACGCATATTTACACATCGAAAACGTTAAGCAGAAATAAGAGTTCTTGTAATGTCAACAATTTTATATACTGAACCTAGCTTTAGAATGTTATAAATAGACGTTTTTTTTTAAACACTCGCTTTTTCGTAGCACTATTTTCATTAGAAGAGTTTCATCTGCAGTTTGCCATATAAATTACTAGCTGACCCAGCAAACGTTGTTTTGCCACATTATAGGGGTTGGTGGTAGAAGAGTGAAAATTTAGAGTTAGAAGTGTTTTTGTTTGTTACAAAAAATGTGATAAATGAAGAACCGCTCGACTGATTTTGTGCAAACTCCACATACCATCTACTAAATAATCCGAACAAAGCGTAAACATTTGGTTTGGATAAATGAGCCCGTTCTTGAGTTACAAAATTACAACGAAAAGTGGCATTGATTTTTATATATATTGATTCGGAGCGCTCTTATGTCATAAACAGACATGTCATATGAAACAAAACATATTTAGACCTTATTTCTTAAAACTGCGTGAAGTTTTAGGTTTAGACTGTCTTCTGATTAAAATTCCAATGACTGTGGCTTAAATTGATCCTTGAGTGGAATAAGTCACTAGTATACATGTTTATACCTATATATTTTAACATCAATACGGGCTGCAAAAAAGACACTAAAAGATGAATGTCAACGAATGAAATGTTAACAGAGGTCCGCGCCCAGGTGTGGGACAAAAATAATGGGGTAAAAATGATAATAGGTCTCGTTACTACTATTAATCGGGGTCATTGGACGTAGAGACAGCATAAAACTGTCATGGTGTTTAGGACCGATAGCATAAAAACGGTAATTAGATAACCTTGGGTTTTCCCTTTTATTAAAATGCAATAATATAGTACCTACTAATGTAATCTAATATAAAAACCGGCCAAGTGCGAGTCGGACTCGCACACGAAGAGTTCCGTACAAAATTAGGTAAAAAAGCAGTTTTTTATATGGGAGCCCCCTTAATTATTTATTTTATGTGGTTTTAGGTTTTGTTGTTGATTAGGTTGGCCACAGAAATACATTTTCTTTGAAAATGTTAACTGATTAGCTATCGCGGTTCTTGTGATACAGCCATGTGACAGACAGACGGACGGACAGACAGCGAAGTCTTAGTAATAGGATTCAGTTTTTACCCATTGAGTACGGAATCCTAATAAAAAGGCAAAACTAGTACCTAATAGAATAACCTGTTAGGATGACGTCAATGGAAACACCGACAGGGAACTGCCTCGATGGTCTAGTGATTGTAAACGCGACTGCTAAACAAGACGTATTGGGTTAGATTCCCATGTCGAACAATGTTATTCATTGGGTTTATATATTTAATTCTGAGTAGCAACTAATTATTGTTGCGCCGTTTGTAAGAGAGGGACGGACTCAAAATAAGATTGTTTAAACACTTCATGGTATAAAAGCAGTTAAAATACAATACTGGCATAATATAGTATCTATCATACAGATATCTATATCTTGTGGACATTTTAAGTGGTTGGTCTTGATCTTAAGACCAATGAACATCGCCAAAAAAAAACTGTTACACCTATTTTTTTTATATAAATGACGCAAAGAACCTGTTGTACAACCTTTGTATAGGTTATACCTACCAGATACATTTAAAATTGCAACAGATTTTTTTCTTATTCATCAGTCAGATAATCTAACATAACACAACATACCATCGTCCGTCACGCCTATCGTCCCCGAAATGTTAGGCAGAGGTGTACTATAATGTACACCCAGGGCACGAATCCTAACTCCGAGCTGCTACTGAGAATTTCACAGAAAACCCCAATAACACTTTGCTCGACCTGGGAATCGAACCCAGGACCTCTTACTCGGCAGTCGCACTGGACGACCACTAGACCAACGAGGCAGTTCTCAGATAATTTAACGGAAAATTATTAAGAGTTAGTGTCTTCTTATTTATTTCAACCCCCTCTTTTAAAAAAATATCGATTCGGCATACAAACTTCCTCCCCCCTTTTCGTCCATTTAAGGGATGATTTTCGGGATAAAAATGTTAATTAACCGATTTTAATTTATCTACACCCTGTGTGTAGTTTGGAGATGAAATAGTTTTCAATTTTAGACTCTACGGAGATAAAGGATTTAAGTAATTATTAATGACATTTAAGTGACAGTTAATTTGACATGGCAACATTTTACGCGTCATCCGGTAGTTAAAGTGTGTGTTGCCTTTTCGGCAAATCGAGTCGATGTCGTGACCCTTTCTCAGCTTACTTTAAAACTCCTTGGAAATGTTGCCATGACGTGCAAACTTTAAACCAGTTTATTTAAAAATATATTGGTATACAAATATCGCATTTGCACTTTGGACGATACAAATAAAACCATATAAATTCCGGTTTATATGTATGTAGGTATTATATATTACAGAATAAACATTTATGTCAATTAAAGAAAATCTTTAATTTGATAATAAAAATGGTTAATTATTAAAATATGTTAAATACATCGTAACTTCTGAATTAGACAAACAAAGTTAAGATTTTTATAGATTAAGATTAGATTTTAAATTTTAGATAAGATTTTTACACATACCAGAAAAAAAGGAAGTTTTTTATTTTTTTTAAACTTTGCTCCACAATAGGATTTTCTCCTGTGTCGTGGGTGCGTTTACAAACACAGATTTTCACATACACAAACGCCCAGACCCGGAACAACTACTTGTAGAACGTACAAATATTTGCTCCGTGCCGGGATCTAACCCGCAACACGTGACGCACAAGCCGATCGCTCAGCCACTGCGCCACCGAGTCGTCAAAAGTTGGTAAAACCAAATATCCTCCCTTTTTGCTCTCATAAAAAATAATTTCCGGTATGAAAACTAACCTATGTCTCTCCCCGGGATGAAAACTAACCTATGTCTCTCCCCGGGACTCAAACTATCTCTATGCCAAATTTCATTTTAATCAGTTCAGCGGTTATAGCGTGAAGAGGTAACAGACAGACAGACAGACAGACTAACAGACTGACACCCTTTCGCATTTATAATATTAGTAAGGAAGTAAGTATAGTATTGGAAATAATAAAGTAATAGATATTAGTATGGATGGGTACGTATCAAAATCCCGAATTTTAAAATACTGATGGACGAAATCCCGAAAATTTAAACGCCGAATGGATTTTTGGTCGAAACTTTAAAATCCCGAAATTTCCGAGAAATGTAAACCTAACCTCAAGACACTTAAAAGTTGCCTAAAAAGTGTCGGGGTGTCCTAAGGTCCCGAGCCCATTCGGGATTTCATCCTTTCGGGCATCTGAACATCGGTACCTATTTTGTGTTCGGATATAACGACATCGGCATTTAAAACTTTCGGTAATTTAGATTTCGGTGTTTTGGACGTCGTATTTCAATCATAGGTATTATGAAGTTTCGGGATTTTGATACGTATGGGTATAATATAGTATAATATGTATTAATAATTATTTAATCTACCTGAAGGCTTTTATCTGTTATTAAAAACAGAAAAAATTAACATCAGGGTAAACTTACAGAATTACAGGGCAAAGATGCGAGGGCATGACCTCTAAAACACGTTTTTAAACTGGTTTATTTAATCCATTGTAGAGTTTTAATATGACTTCGTTTCCGCCATTGAAACATAGTAACAACATATTAAGTGCGTTTAAATAAAACTACTTTTTACGGATTTAATGAACGCATATATTTTTATCTGTTATTGGAATCGGATAAATACACATCTGAGTACAATTACGGAGTTGCAGGGCAAAGAATCGAAGTCACGACCTATAAGACACGTTTTTAAACTGGTTTTTTTATTACATTGTAGAGATTTTTAGTGTGACTTCGTTTCTTCTGTTGAAACATAGTAATATAAATGCATGTAAATGCGTTTGTGATTGGCTCGCTCCGATTACACTACGGCTTCTGATTTGACTAATGTTGATTTAAACAGTTTTGTTTAGGTTATAAATAAGGGGTCCTTTCAATTGGTGGTTATATTGACGACCCAATTAGTCCAACGGTAGTTAATACTAGGCAGTATTAACTAGTACTACCCGTAGCTGTGCTACGGGTTGCTGGGTTCGAATCCCGGTATGGACAAATGTTTGTGATGAGCATAAACATTTATATCCCAGTCATGGATGTTTCTATGTATAATATGTATGTATGTATGAACAAAAAAAGTATATATGTAGTATATCAACCGACTAGTATCCATAACACAAGCCTCGTTGCTTAGCTCGGAACTAGATGGCGCTGTGTCATAATGTCCAGGAATATTTATTTATTTATTTATCAGTAACTAGCTGACTCTCGCAACTTCATCTGCGTCTATTCATTCATTCGTTCGTTCACTTGCATTTTAATATTTTTTCCCGTTTTAGCAACATTTTTTGCTTAACCGTTTTACATAACCTTCCTCGATAAATGGACTAATCAACACGTAAATATTTTTTCAATTATAACCAGTAGTTACTGAAATTAGCGCGCTCAAACAAACAAACAGAATCTTCAGCCTTATAATATTAGTATAGATAGCTCGATGTATACATTTGTGTTAATATATTTTTATTACATAGACCCGCAAAATGAGAGTGTACATCCCTTCGTCTCTGCCCAACCCTTTGGTTGGAGACACATGCGTGATGGTATATTTTAATGATTAATTATATTTATTTCTGTTAATAGATCACACTTACACTAACACTAATATATTTAGCTTCTGAAGCTGAACTAGGATTATGACTAAACAAGTCTAGTAGTGCGTTTGTGTGAACCTCTCTTTGTGTGGTATTTGATGGGTGTGAGTGTATGGGAGACTTTTACAACTCATGTAGGTATTAGATTATTTCAGGATCTAGAATACCTATATAAAAAGACTCGAACTCGAACCACTTAGAATATATATAGTCCTTGACCTTATAATAAAATGGCCCATTAATTGAGGTGTCACATAACCCAAATGTCAAAGTCACGATAATATCATTTACGAGGTGAAAATGACCTTGTGGTAACATAATCTTTACGATATACCAATTTGTTAAGCTATCACGACATAACTTAATTGTGATGTAACTAGCTGTGGCACGCGGGTTTGCACGACCTTTTAATCATCTTCTGTAACCTACTTCATCATCTCTTTGACGACCCAATTAGTCCAACGGTAGTTAACACTGCCTTCTGTGCTATGGGTGCCGGGTTCGAATCCCGATAGGGGCAAATGTTTGTGTGATGAGCATGAATATTTGTATCCGAGTTATGGATGTTTCTATGTATAATATGTATGTATTTACAAAAAAAAACCAAAGTATATATCGTCACATCCACGGCAAACTTACGAATCTGCAGTTTTAATTAAATATAGTGCGCATATGTGTTTACGACAATATGTAATAATAATTGATATACCCATATCAATATACAATACACCTATATATACATAATTATATATGAGTGTGTGTAATAATAATATGTTGTATGTCAATATACATATAGTAAACTTACCAAATTTCTATACTATATTTTAACGTCGTAAAATGCATTTTCTGCAGAATCGTAAGTTTGCCGTGGATGTGACGATATGTAGTATATCAACCAACTAGTATCCATAACACAAGCCTCGTTCCTTAGCTCGGAACTAGATGGCGCTGTATAATAATGTCCAGAAAAATACTTACTTATCTCTATGTGCCCTAGGGGCTGGTAAATGAATAAAACGTTAACATGTTATGGCATTCGAAAATAGACGTAATTTTTTTCTTTAAGTGGATAATTAATGCGTTTCACATGAAAATGCGTTATTTTCATATTAATATTACTTACAAATATTTGCACATCTGTAACTAGAATATAGTACTCCTCACCTTTTATTTTCAAAAGTGTCCATGGACTTCCATATCTTCTTTATAAGACCAAACGACTTGGAAATGTGCAAGTAGAATCTTAACGTTTCAAAAGTGCTTGAAAAAGTTTATTTTGGAATAATAACTTTTTTAAATTAGACTTATACAAACGTGTTCTTGAAAATATCTATTAACAAGTATGTGTGCTAATAAAATTACTAATTTTACGCAGACGGAGTCGTGAGCTAGTTTGAAATAAAACAAACTTTTTAAAGATTTTATCGTCGGCGTCGTCTGAACATCGGAAACGTCAAAATTAAAGCAATATATTGATATTGCTTTTAATTTATCATTTTGCGGATTTTATCGCGGTATATTGATACCACGATAAAATCCGCAAAATGTATATTTTCGATAATTCTAAATGGATTGGCACAAACTATAGGATGCTTTTTCTATTTGTAGAAAATAAAACCGTTGAACATTGCCTAAGCAAATAAACAGGTAAAACATTTCACAGCGCGTTGTCCTAGGTCGTTGCCCGTGCGGTACCCGCATTGTGCCGACCAAACTGAGCTATTTATATTCCATAACAGTCTTGAATTAAAGTATTCTTATATATTTTAATGTATAAATATATAATAGCAATATACATAACTTCCACCTACATTTACAGTAACTATAAAGCCTGCAAAATAATAATTTGACTAGTGAATAATAATATTATGTCTATATTAATTCAAATGTATAAAAATCGTGATACCTTAAAAACATTAATTTGACTAGTGTTCCGTATACAATAAATTAATTGGTGTTTTTTAAGATATTTTCATAATGACTACCTATTTCTACTAATATCTGTCCGTAAAATATTTATAACAATTGCACACCACGCTTTTTTACATTATTTTTTTCTTAATCACACTATCCTTAATTTCAATTTATAGAAAATTATATTTCACTTTAAACATACATACCATCACGCCTGTCGTCCCCGAAAGGTTAGGCAGAGGTGTACTAACGTACACCCACATTTCGCCGGTATGTTTTTAGGTCCCATGTAATAGGGGTCGACCCTATTGCCATCAATCGGGCACGACACTCCGAGCTGAGAATTTCATAGAAAATCTTAATAACACTTTGCCCGACATGGAAATCAAACCCAAGACCACTTGCTGAGCAGTCGTATTTATGACCACTAGACCAACGAGACAGTTAAAAAACATCTTGTTTATGTACGTGGACAGAACAATGGTACGTATTTGTTAACATATTCAAGAATTTACATTGCCTTCGTATTATAATTAATTATAAACACTTGTAACACAAGGAAATATCTAATTAGTCATAATTAATTATATGCAAGTATATAAAATGCATATTTTAAGTGAAGTGAAGTCCGCCAACCCGCAGTAGGCTAGCGTGGTGGACTATAGCCTAATCCCTCTCAAATGAGAGGAGACCCGTGCCCAGCAGTGGGACAATAATGGGTTGATGATGATGATGATATAAAATGCAAGGTAATAAATTGAATGTACTTGTTTATTATATAATGTGTAGGTACTGCTATACTAATTTAATAAAAACTAGCTGATTCCCGCAACTTCGTCCGCGTGCAATTTAACTAAAAAAATAAAAGTTTCATATTAACTTTGCACCGCCGTTTTACCCCCTTAGGGGACGAATTTTCAAAAATCCTTTGTTAGCGGATGCCTACGTCATAACATATACCTGCATTCCAAATTTCAGCCCGATCCGTCCAGTGGTTTGGGCTGTGCGTTGATAGACCACTATGTCAGTCCGTCAGTCACCTTTGAGTTATATATTATATGTATTTAGATTAAACATTTAATTTTTTGTTTGTTCGTATTGAACAGGCTTCGAAACTACTGGACCAGCCTAAACAATTATTTTGCCATTGTCTATGTCTATGTCCTACTAAAACTATTGATAATACAAATGGTCGGCAACGCGCAAGCGACAACTCTGGTGTTGCAAACGTGTAGGCTACGGTAACCGCTTAACATCACCACATGTACGTAATCTATGAAATAATAATTATGAAGAATTCAATGAACAATAGAATAGATATTCGATAATGTTTGTTTACTCGCATTTATAAGAACAAATATGTGTGTAGTGTAGTAATTGTTTTTGGTTCGGCCAGAAAGCCATTGACCTGATTACGTAATAGCTGCATTATGAGACGGCTTGTGATTTGTGACTCAAAATTTGTTCGTGATTTAAAGCCAAACACTTGATTTCAATGAGGTTTATTTTTATAGGCAGGTGCTTTTGAATTTCACCAATTGAGCTCAACTTTACACAAGATATACGTCGTGTACAACCCGTTTCAAAAATTGTTTGATCGCTCTCCACAAAGTGTCACAGTTAATGTAGCAGAGTAGTTACAGCTAGTTTGGAATAAATAATTATTATTAATATTAATTGGCTTCAGTTTGGCCAATAAAAGAATTCAATTTGATCTTTTCTAGCTAAAATATAATTAAATAAATAATATATCTGCTAAGTCTTTTACCAACTAAGTATGATGCTAATAAACTCGTAAGGCGTGTGAAGTCGGCCAACCCGTACTAGGCTAGCGTGCTGGACTTTACATGTATAGCCTAATCCCTTACAAATGAGAGAATACCCGTACATTTTAATTGGATGATAATGTAATGAGCCCCTTAACTAAATACTTAACTCAAAATTTGTGTAGTATAATATTATCTAGATAAATTCTACTTAGTTTTTCAAAGAATCGTAACACAATACATACATTTTTCAACAATTTTCCCACGTAAACACACATTTTTGTTCAACTAATTACCTCTAATTTCCAAGGTTTACCTTCGGGGCACAAAGCAGCTACTTAAGCGAACGCGGAGCATCGAAATGTGTTCATTCATTACCTATATGAGTGCGTACATACAAACAAACTGTCACTAGCTATTGTTAAGCTGAATGCACAAAGGTCGACAAGCGTACGACAGCCTGCTGTCTCAGCTAGCGTCCGTCAGTACACTCGTGTACAAACGGGCTAAGAGTTACGTAAATATATTGTGTGAACTTGGGTTTCGAAATAGCCTTTCAATGCATTATTATAAACAGATTATGTGTGATGTTGAGTCTTTAAAGTTCATTTCTTTCGTTTTAAGTTTGTTGCGTCACAACATTATTTTTAAATAAAGACTTTTCACGAATTTAATCGCGGTATATTGATATTATTATTTAATCACGAGGTTATGGATACATTGCAGTATCTATGGTCATGGATAGACATAAATAAGTAGATTTTCTAGAAGAAATAATCAAATCAAATCAAAAGGTTTTTATTTCAAATTAACTTTTTCAAGCACTTTTAAAACGTTATACGATTCTAGTTGCAACATGTAGATTTGCGCTACTATACCATTGGGGCAATATATTAGTTAGAGCACATTCTTTCAATAATATTATTCAATTGCGCATATAAATAATCTTTCAGTGAGTATGTAGTTTAATTTTGTCACCATTTCTGCGTAAGCGTGTGTATTTGATCCGATTTAAATTCTTTTCAAAACAAACTATACATGTTTTGAAAATACATAAAATCGACTGAAAATATTTAATCGTCATAAATTCAGGATTTACAACTATAGCACTTATATAAACCATGTATTAATTACAACGCACTCTCTCCCTGACTCATTCACTCTCTCACTCACGGATTGAACACAATAACTCAAATTGAGCTATGATTAGCCGAAAAGTTGTGGTTACGTTAATGTATAGGTATAGGAGTCGTTAGCTTTTTGAACAGGTTTTTTAAAATAACTTAACACTAGGCCACTCATGTCAATATCTTTGAAAATATTAAAAACACAATTTAGGACAAAAGACTTAGGATTTCACACACAGTGACTGCACTTACGACCACTAATGAGGCAAGAAAAAAAGGAAGAAAATAATACTCTGATCATTGTAATGTCGGTAAGAGAGAGACATCGCTATTTGACCCGTAAAGCGCTATCCCTCTCTTACAACCGTAAATAAAACTGCTCAAACAAATTTTAATAGGATGATTCCTCAAATTACTACGTCAATTACTAGTTAGTTACTACTAAATGTTAAATTATTATAATGAAATATGCAAAAGCAGAATAAAATTAACCCACATTCATTAAAAACACTTGATTCAGTAATTAAAAATATTTTGTATAAAATAATAAAATAACCTACTTCAACAAAAATGCAATTATGTTATATTTTCTGTTTCTTTCTCTAGTCCTTGATGTTTTTCTTTCGGTTAGTGGCCTTATTTTCTTGAAAATAAATATTTCTGGGCATTATGACACAGCGCCATCTAGTTCCGAGCTAAGCATTACGGATACTAATTGGTTGATAAACAACATATATGTATATACTTTTTGGGGTATACATAGATACATCCATGACTCGGATACAATGTTTATCACACAAACATTTGTCACTACCGGGATTCGAACCTATAGCACAGAAGATAGAGTTAACTACCGCTGGACTAATTGAATCGTCTTTCATCAACTATCCCACAGCTGGGCATAAGTCTCCTCTCATTTGAGAGAGATTGGTTGGTAATAATTGTCAAAACGCAAGTCAAAGATGGTCAAAATTACATGTGACGTCGCCATTCGATCACAAAAGTGCGAGTGAGATAGGGTTATACCTCTATTGCGGCGTACTACTCCTTTTGCTTAAATTTAAAATATTGTCGCCTCATTTAACAAACTTATTTCTATGCTGATTTCACAGAAAAAAATATTTATTTAGGGAAAATACCTACTTTAAAAAATCAATCGGACAGATCCTTATTCTGAGAGAAAAAATATGATTCACACCTGTAATAGGTATTTAGTTACAGAATTATAATCATTTAAATCAATAAAAGAGCCCTCAAAGTGCATATAACTGTATTGATTGTCTATTTCATGAAAAAGTCATTCAATCCAATTGTATGCAATTTGAGGGTAGTGTTGATGATATTAATGATTATAAGCGTGGAGCTTCCACCTTAAGGATCCATATTTATAAGATTATACGATAATACATTATAATTTTATTGATGTACCTAGCTGTACCTATTTCAAACAACTCAAATCATACA
Source organism: Craniophora ligustri (assembly GCA_905163465.1). NCBI lineage: Eukaryota > Metazoa > Arthropoda > Insecta > Lepidoptera > Noctuidae > Craniophora > Craniophora ligustri. Next base: position 13,427,818 of record LR990971.1, on the reverse strand, counting down.
AACCTCACTTTTTGTCTCTTTCCCAAAACACTTTTGTTGCCGTATTTACGTTCCAAATGCATATTATCTAGAATTACGGACGATTACACGTAATGATAATGTTGCTCCGTAGACATCCGCAGACTAAAAAAACGTAAGACAACCGAGTGACGTCACACGTCACGTGAGTGCAGTGGAATTTTCCATGCAGCTTACATTTTTTCCTTGGAAAAGTTATAATTATTTATATATTGCTAATTAGTAGGTGTGGATTTCACGGAATCAGTGTATTTTTCTCCTTTAATTGCATATATTCAGATATAATGGCAGTAATCTATAGAAGTACAAATTATGACTCTATATAAGCGTCTATTTAAAGTTTTTATTCAAATTTACTCTAGGTACCTAATTGCCTTTTAAGCTACTGAAAACATGTTTCTTAGTATTTATTGTTTATAAAAACAGTTATGCCGTACTAAGAACTCGTTTTAGCATGCCTTCTGCTCACCACTTCTCTAAAAAATCCTCTGAACACAAACAATTTATTTATATACCTACACACGGCTGCGGCTGGCTGAAAAATGGGCTTACAAACAGATACATCCTTTTACATGCCTCCAACTACATCCATCCCTATTAACGAGATAATAAGAAGAAAAAGGTAGCCTACCTACATGTACCTAGTACCTACTACATGCAACTAGTTATTGAAAATGAAATAAAACTATTTTTTACGGTATATTGATAATATTTTACCCCGACGTTTCGGATCCTTTACAGCATCCACGGTCACGGGCCGTTGGTTTTATTTCAATGTCTAATATTCGACGTAAGTGTAAGAAATCAATAGTTTTTGACAATTCAAAAATACCTGTAATATTGGTCTAATTGAAATAAATCATTTGTCTTAGAGTTTGATGTAGTTAATTTTTGGGTGAAGAATTTGCAGTGTCGGACAAAGTCCTTTTAGGCTACGATTGTTATAAATAAATCAGGCATAATTATACTAAGTAAATAACGATAATTATAAAAAAATATATCAATTAAGTGGTTTATGACAAGAATACAACAAACAGTACTTATTGTATCGCTTTTGCAATAAGTAACCGATAAATGTACGAAACTATTTGTAAAATTACATGAATACAACTTTTTAAATCTAGTTTCATTACCTGTTCCATTTTTTTTAAACGTCCTGTAATTTATAAACCGACAAAAAGAATGAAGGAGGTTCTCAAGTCGACGCGTATATGTACCTATATATTTTTTCTTGTATGACCACGCATAGCTTTTTTACAGAGTAGTCCAAATTCTTATTTTGACATATGTATATTTCTTAGAGAACCTAATATTCCAAAAATGAATGACTCCTGTCTTGATAGCAAAATTAAAAATGATAAAGGTTAATTAACATTTTGCCGAAATTTCGATAAAAAATATGGAAAAACACATCAATTGAACTTATTGTCGTCAAGAACACTTCTAAAACATAGTGTTTTTTTTTGAAAATGGCTATTACAAAAATAATCACACGTCACCAAATTCAAATCTTAGTGCTACCAAAGATATGAATTAAAAAAACAACAATAACGTGAACTTTAACAACACTGGCTAGGTATTAAGAAAAACAGGATAAAAACAAGAATGAAACCATGCAGGTTTTAACAAGAAATCTTTAATCAAGTAAAACAAACTTATTCCTAGTTCTTTTATGACCGAATACCGCGACCCAAAAAGAAATCAACAAATAACATACAAGTTTTATGTATTTTACAATGTTGCTATTTATAAATCGTGTCATCGGACATAAATTATGTTAATTCACACAATATTTGACCGTGTAATTCTGTCAATATAATCTTTAATTGTCATGTTAGGCGCCATAATTATAATATTTTTGTGTTGTTTATGAAATTAACTTTGGAATTTGGAACTTATGTAGGTATAGGTGGTACCTAAATAATCATTCCCAATTTGATGTGTGTAGTTAAACACCCTTCGAGTCATTGAACGGCTTCAATGTGTTAAAAATCTAATATATATAAATCTCGTGTCACGATGTTTGTCGCTGATCTCCTCCGAAACGGCTAGACGGATTATTATGAAATTTTGTATATATATTAGTACCTAGGTAGGTCTGAGAATCGGTCGTAGGCTTTTTTTAAACCCCTAGGTGATAAGGATGTCCCTCACCAGTTCTCTTTCTTTTTTTGACAGATTTTTTTATGATTTGGCATAAAAAAATAGTTACTTATAATTCTCACTCTTCTACCACAAACTCCAAAAACAACGTTTGCTGGGTCAGTTATGATGGTGACAAACAAGCTTACAGCTCACCTGATGGTAAGCGGTTACCGTTAGATATGGATGTTTGAAACACCAGAGGTGTCGCTCGCGCGTCGTCGAACCTGACAAAAAATATTACCATATTTTAAAGACATTATCTACCCATTTACAACCCCTGCAAGGCACAGGGTACCTCTCATATTAGAGAGATTAGACTACAGTCACAGATAACCCTGTGACTATAGTCCACCACCACCTTTGTGGGTTGGCAGACTTCATACACTATTAAACAATATTTGCAATGCTACAGGCTTCCTCACGATGTTCTCCATCACCGTTTTTACCGCATTAGAATATAAAGATTTTTTTTTATTGTTTCTGATTGAGTATTAGAAGTTCGTAAAGTTCGTAGGTATACATTTATAAGTGTAACATCGATTAGCCATTTTTGGGCATACAATTTATGCATAGATAAATGATATTTATTTCTGTAAAAAGATCTTGTTAAGACACTTTCAAGTCAAGTATACGATTATTTTAGGATCTAGATGGCATCGGCATTTCCTACCTGACGACCTCTGAGAAGAAATGCCGAAACAAACTCAGAGATAAATACGCCACCTTCTGTCGGTTAACAGACTTCACATATTATCGAAAAAAAATATCAGTCATGCAGGTTTCCTCATGATGTTTTACTTTACCGTTTTTAGCATTATATAAATAGCACGTAGCTTTGAATGGGAAGTTGATTATGTAAGCTAGTCAAACAGTATGTTGCAGCTTTAATAGTTTTTGCGTCGGACAAACAAAAGACACAACTCATAAATTCTGAATTAGGTGTTAATTAATTTGCTTACCGTAAATCTTTGTTTAGCGGGATATGACCAGACCTTGTATAAATGTGTTGGGGAGACCTTTGATATAATGGCATACCATACCTGCCATCCCCGAAGGGCTAGGCAGAAATGTACAACCCAAATTTCGCCGGTATATTATCGGTCCCATATAATTGGGTGCCATAAAATTCAATAACTCTTCGCTCGATCCAGGAATCAAATTCGGGACAAAAAAATATAGTGATGGTAATGGTAAAAAAATTGTTCTGATCGGTCCAGTAGTTTCGAAGCCTATTGAATACAGACAAACAGAAAAAAAACAAATCTTTTCGCTTTATAATATTATAAATAACATAAGTATACCTTCACGCCTGTTGTCCCTGAAGGGTAGTAGTAAAAGTGTACTAATGTAAACCACATTTGTTAAATATATACTAATACATATATATAATGAAGAGAAAAGATTAGATTTTTTGTGTGAAATTTCGCCGTTATGTTTTTAGTTCCCATGTAATTGGAGGCGGGTCTATTGTTTATATTAGTATGCATAGATTAATGGAAATAACTGGTCTTTCATTTCAGCGTAAATCAAAATATAAATATGAATGAACATCAGGCCATAAGACCATGACCTGAGCGAATAATTAAAACCATCGCATGATAACCGCCACGTTATTATGATTTTAGTATTGTTTTACTATTCTATTCCACGAATGAAAATATTCTTAAGTCTTCAATTTCTGACTGTTCTAGTTCATAATCGAATACACGTCATTCCATTTCATTATTCATGGCGTGCCTTGGGTTCGAACTCGAGACCTCTGACATCTCAGTCCACTGGTCACACCGCTAGGCTACCACAACTGTTCAATATTAATGTTATAATATTAATGTGTGTATTTTGTAATAGTTGTGCATGTCTCTGATATCGTAACTCTTAAAAAGTTGAACCAATTTTAATTATATTCTTTTGTTTGATAGGTGACTTTATCAGCTCGTGTTATTTTTTATTTTATAACATACAAAACACATTAATACGCCTCTGCCTAACCCTTCGGAGACGACAGGCGTGATAGTGTGCGATAGTAATTTAGCATACTACAATTTACACACAGCAGTTGCAACAGTATTGCTCGAAACGCTAATTAAGTTAGAGCTACAAAAACGTCGGTTTCCTGCGAAAAATAAAAATCATCGTTCACACAGCAATCATGGGGTTCATCCAATTGGAAAAATATAGCTCGTAATGATGGCTTGAGATCGTGGATTGGTTGAAGACCTAAGCTAATTTATAGCTTTAATTTAGTACCAAAGATACACCAATGATTAACGATTATTGAGCTTTAAACGGCTGAACAGATTTTATTGAAATAAAACTACTTTTTAAGGATTTTAGCGCAGTATTAACAAACCTGTCACACTAAGTCCCTACTCTATTAAAAGTACCTGTAAGATAGCAGGTACCACCAGAAAATCGTCGAGACAATGAAGCCCGACGTGTCCCAGGGGAATGATTTTAACCGTTGTGGAACCAACTAAATTAACAATATATGTATAAGTGCTTATAACTTATAAATAAGACTTGTCAATAAAAAAAATGACAGTTAGATGATGTAATTTGAAGAAGTTCTTCAAATTACATCAACTTATTGTGACCTTTTCAGCCATATCTGCCTTTCGACGCAATCCAGTACTATTTAAGTTTTTATGAACATGGTCATTACACTAAGTGCAGTAGCTACTCACTCAAATAGCCTTGACTTTTGAGTCACTTAACATTGTAGAGATGTGATATTTACCAACCCGGACAGAAGCAACGTGTAAGTAGGTTGTAATACGAATACCTATTGCAATTGCCAGTCAGACAGTCAGAAACCCGAAAGTTCTGACAATCCATTTTACCCTTACGTTTAGGATATCAGGGATTAGGCGGATAGGCAGTAGCCCTGTGTAAAGTACTGATCATCATCAACCCGTTAGTATCCCACTGCTGGGCACGGGTATCCTCTCATTTGAGAGGGATTAGGCTATAATCCACTGCGCTAGCCTGCTGCTGGTTGGCAGACTTCAATTGCCATCGGGAAAAATCTCTCAAGCATACAGGTTTCTTCAGATGTTTTTTTCACCCATAACTTCCGAAAAGTCAGTGGTGCTTTGGGTTTGAACTCGAGACCTTTGACACTTCAGTCCACTGATCACACTTCTTTAAACTACTGATGTTCAGCCGCAGATGGGCAGGCTGGAACCGACTCCAGTGTAGTTGGGAAAAGCTATGGAAGATATCAGGAGACAACAGCAAATGCAAAAATCTCTGAAAGATTTCCGAAAGAATTGGAAAGAAGAGATCTTACAAGAGACCGTGATTCTCTTAGTGTCACATTCGGAATTTATTTTTAGAGGTCATCAAAAGATCTATTTACAGAAATAAACATCATTTACTCCTAAAAACTATCATTAATTGGAGCAGTTCGTTAAACTTGTAATGTTTAAAGTAAAATTATTCCGTTGATTTTTTTTTTTAAACACAAGGTGTTTTACAAGAGTAACTCCAAAAACTAACATGGAATATTCCACAGGTGAACCAAACAACGTAAATAAAAATATAAGTGAGTACAATTATCAATGTACATATACTATAAAAACTATGTACGCAAGTGAGGTAGTTAGAATCTTCAACTCTTCACAGACGAGTGAGCACGTTGAGAAGCAAGATTATTATTTTAATACGCTTATCGATTGTTAGAACGAATTCTAGAATCGAGAAATTGGAATCGACTTGATGAACCGAGTCGTCAAGCGTCAAGACATTATAATTTCTGGCGTGTATATAAGCCATGTTCCAGTGATGAGAGATCAGAGACCAGTGCCTAAAGCAAACAGTAAGTATCTGCAAGAGTAATGTGCAACCAGAGGTGCAGTGTAGCATATTCCCTCGAATGAGTGGAGCTGGAGACTGGTGCCCAGCAGTGGGTGACAGTAGATGAGTTGATGATGAGTGTCGGATTTGGTTTATTGTCAGTAGAAGTCGGAAGGCTTGTATTTTGTGTATTATGTAGTACGTGATGATACAGTCTCATTATGTTATTTTTACACGGTAGTGTTATCTCGCTAGAACGTGACAAAATATTTAATAAATACAGCCAATGAATAAGCGCTACTTTATTTAGTTGGAGATTAATAAATTATTGTAATATTTTGTTCTAATTTCTAGCGCATTCAATATTAATATCGACCACGTCAAATAAGCATACATAATATAGTCTTTAACTTCGGAATTAAGTTAAATTATTAATTTTAGGTTTTAAGTTGAAATTATATAATATACATATATACACTCACGCCTTTTTCCCATGGGGGTAGGCAGAAACTACAGAATGCCACGCGCTACGATCCCTGCATACCACTTTTGCCTCGTCCACATTCACACATCTTGTCAAGCACGCGCGCTGGTTACGAGTTCTGCGGACATGACCTTTTTGAAGGAGTTAACTAATTAGGTCCCGGCGTGTATTTATTAAATATTATATATTTGGATTCAAAATTTGACGACCCAGTTAGTCCAGCGGTAGTTAACACTGCCTTCTATGCATGCTATGGATCCCGGGTTCGAATCCCGGTAGGGACAAATGTTTGTGTGATGAGCATCAACATTTGTATCCGAGTCATGGATGTATCTATGTAGAATATGTATTTATTTACAAAAAATATATATATATGTAGTATATCAACCAACTAGTATCCGTAACACAAGCCTCGTTGCTTAACTTGGAACTAGATGGCGCTGTGTCATAATGTCCAGGAATATTTATATTTATTTAAATTATATAAGCAAACAGCCACATAACGCCACTTAATAAAGTTTATCTAGTTTTATAATGAGATGCTTCTGCGAGATTTTATCTATTCTAGTCGTACAGTCGTCAGAAATTATTTTACGTTCAAGCAAACATCAATGATCAATAATGTGTAGTGTAAATAAAAACGATTTGCTGTAAAAAAATAATGGTACATGTTATATATAATATATTTGCGCATAAAATGTGACGTGAAGTAGTGTTGCGTCAAGTCGACCTTTGGTTTTTAGCACAAACAAATGAGAGTGTTAAGTGCTCGAAATGTACACGAATGCAATAATTTTGTAGGTAATACATTTGCACTGTTCAGTAATGGCGGGTATATCGACGCATTCAGGCAGAATCTGTTTACTCAAGCATTTGTAGCACAATTTAATAAATCCTAAATACAATTTATTAGCTGCCGCCAGTTTTATCCTATTGGCTTTTTCATCAATTTTTTCATTATTTTTTTTCTGAATAGAAACTTCCATCCTACTTTTCGCCTTTTCCCGGAATCACAGCAAATTTCTTCCAAATCGGTTCAGCGGTTATAGCGTGGAGAGGTAACAGACAGACACACATTTTCAAATTTAAAATATTACTAGTATTGATTCAATTAGACCAAATTTGACCGGCACTTTTCGATATTTTTTATAGATAAATAAATACAAATAAATAAATGTACCTGAACATGATATAGCGTCATCTAGTTTAGCGCTAAGCCATGCTATGGTAACTTAGAACAAATTCGTTGGTTCGTTAACAACCGCGCCATCTAGTATCGCTTTCAAGTAAAACTCGTATGAATGTGTGTTTGGAAACAGAAATATATAGATGTCACTGTATTAGAATTTATATCATAGTTGACATTTTCATTTCAAAGTTACAAGAATAAAAAATGATATTCATTACAGTTGCATAAATTTATATAATTAATTATTATTAAAATAAGCATTTATAAACATCCTTTTTTTATTGAAGTTAATGTATAACTAGAAAGCAGCATAAAGAATAAAATTATAAAATGGTCATATTTTATTTTTTTATGAAAATTGCAACATTGCGATAAAATGTCGTTAAAATAAATTTCTGTTGATGCCTTTGCGCAAATTCTGTTATTTTCTTGTTTTCCGTGTTTTTGTGGTCGTATCTCCGTTCGGTTCTTTGAGTTGAACTTGCTTTTTCCGATCTTACGTCGAGTCTTCTTAAAAACGCGTTTTCTTAAACTTTTTCCGTTGTTGAAATTTCTTTACAAGAAATTACAATGGCTCAACGATCTTGTTGTGTACCCGGCTGTTTGGTGAAGCTTGGAGACGGTAAATATGAGTTATTACTTACTTAGTTTAGCGAGTTTCTAATTATGTACCAGTTATTGTGTAATCTCTTTAAAATCCAGTTGCAATATCATGAGTAATCATTGTTCTGAAATACATTTCAGGTGTACTTCTGCACCGGTTTCCGAATCCCAGCAATTCGGCTCAAATAGAACGTTTCCGCACATGGGTTATGAAAATTGGTGGTGATATTATTGGAGAAGATAATACTTTCGTTTATAGAAATAGAAAAGTATGTCATAGACATTTTGAAGAAATTTTCATATTCCCAAATAAGAAACTGACTTCACTGGCAATTCCATCACTGCATATTCCTGGTAAGTACACTAATTACATATTCCTCATATTTTTTTTACTATCATGGATAAAAAAATATTTGGAAATAACTGTTTAGCAGATATAATTTTTGTTGCTTTAAATGTTGGTGTGCCAAATGTTATCTAAGTTTATTAATAACATCAGTTTATTTAAAGATAAATGATATGTGAAACTATTTCGCTATTAATCATGTGTTATTTTTGCATTCCAGGTGTATATGTGTCTCAACGCAAAATGTGTGTGTCACAACCTCCAGCACCTGCTGTAGAATGTGGTACAAATACAAATACAGATCTTGGGCTACCTTCAACATCAGCACAGATGGATACATGCACTCCTTCAGAGACAGGTATGTTGTTGATTATAAAAACAGTGGTCTTTGTAGGTCCTTTTTAGGTTTGTGTATCTTACCAAGTTTATTTAATTATTGTAGTTTCTTGAATTTATTGTTAAATAGACAGGAATTAATTTAAAAGTTGTTATTTGTTGATTCCAGATGTATGCAAGCTTAGCTTACAGAATTCACATACAAGTGACCTGCCAAACATGGTCACCGATGGGAATATTGAGCTACCATCTACATCAGCTCAAGATAATAGCAGTATACTTGCCTTATCTTCTACATCAGCTCAAGCAATTCCCTTAAGAACAGGTATGATTAATAACTTTTATGTTTATTACGACTTTATCTATATTTACTAAAAATAATGTTGTTGATTTCACCTTCTAAGTCTTCAAGAGAAATTGATGTAATGCATCTTGACAACCATATGTACACTTTGATAATTCCACACATATATATTATTATTTTCAGGTCGTAAGAGGATTTTAAACCCCTTGACTGCTACGGAAAAGTATCTTGCAACTATAATTTCTGAGACAAAATTGAAATTACGCAAATCCCAGAACACGAGACACAAACTAAAGATACAAATGCAGACAGCAGATAAAATCATGAAATCCTCTGCCTATAATTCAATAAAAGAAAAAATGACACCAGCAGCTCAGACATTTTTCAATATGCAAATCAGCCAATTTTTGAAGAAACCCACAGGAAGACGGTTCTCTTTAGATGAGAAGATTTTATGTCTATCTTTATATAAACCGTGTCCCAAAGCATACCGTTTATTAGGTAAAATTTGTGTTTTACCTAAGAGAAAAACTCTAGATACACTGCTCAACCAAATAAATCTGCAACCTGGGATTAATAACCTACTGTTTTACCATTTAAAAAAGAGAGTGGATAAATTAAATGACCGTCAAAAATACTGCTGTGTCATATTTGATGAAATGGCAATTTCACCAGGCTTATCATATGATAAAAAAAATGACATCATTCATGGTTTCACAGATAATGGTGAAGAAAGATCAAAAAACTTCAGTGATCATGTTTGTGTTTTTATGGTAAGAGGGATATTTAAGAAGTACAAGCAGCCAGTAGCATTTTCTTTTTGCAAAGGAAGTACTAAATCGGTGGATTTGAGCAAGCTTTTAAATAACATCATTAAGAAATTAACTGACTGTAAATTAAAAGTAGTTGCAACAGTCTCAGATCAGGGTGCATCTAATATGGCAGCATTAAACATTTTAATGAATGCAACCAAAGCTGAATATTTAAGATGTGGCAAGAATTATACTGGTGGTTTCTTTGAACTAGATTCCACAAAAATATACGCCATATATGATCCACCTCACCTGATGAAAGGGATCCGTAATAATTTATTAACAAAGGATTTGGAATTCAAAGAAAATGGAAAAATAAAAATAGCTTCCTGGTCTCATATAGAAGCCTTATACAAACGTGGACCGGGATACAAAGGAGTTAAGCTAGTCAGTAAATTAACAGCTCAACATGTTATTCCAACTCTAATACCAAAAATGAGAGTTAAACACTGCACTCAAGTGTTCAGTGAAACTGTTGGACGGACAATGGGATACATGGCAGGTTTGTATTTTTATTTTTTATACATAAAATCGAATGACTATTACCATATTGAAAAAATATTATTGTGTATTTGAATTCTTTAATAAACTACATGTACAACTCTCCAAATTGATTATAATGAATCATATATACCCAATGAAAATGATAAAGTATATTTAATGAAAAACATTTTCCCTTAGCTTATTATATTTTATAGCTTAAAATGCTAACTTTTTAAATAAAATTGAAAATGCCATGAAAATATAATATTGGATATATTTTCTCACATTTTTATAATATCCTGGTATGGGATTTGTTGGATGTTATTAAATATTGTGATTGTTTTTTTTTTTCAGAAATAGGAAGACTCCCAAAAGCCAGCACTGACACAGCAGATCTATTAATTTTCTTCGATCGGTTATTTGACTCCATTAATGGAAATTATCACAAGCCTCAAACTGGAAAAGTTTATAGAAGTGCAGTAACTCCCCGATCGCCACATTTTAAGTTATGGTACAATAGCTTACCCATTTTAAAGTCTATGAAATTCGTAACAAGAAGTGGTACCAGAGCAACTGTCCCGTCTCTAACGAGTTGGATAAAAAGCATTGAAGCTTTTATTTCTCTGACAAAATTTTTGCATTCTGTAGGTTTGAAGTCGCTTCTGTTGCGCAATATCAATCAAGATCCCTTAGAAAATTTCTTTGGAGCCATCAGAGCTCATGGTATTCGCAATATTATGCCAAGTGCAACTGCATTTATTAATGCATATAAATCTTTATTGATATGTAATATTACATCATATGATTCGGTTGGGGCTAATTGTGAAGTTGATAATTTAGATTATTTGCAATCTTTAAGAACTATGTTAACTGAGAGTGTACCCCAACCAGAACCTATGAATATTACTATTGATGAGGAGCACTTAGGTATAAGTGAAGTTCATATGGATGTTGTATTGGAAAACCCGGGAAAAAAAGAAAAATGCGCAGCAGTAGCTTATTGTAGTGGCTGGTTAATACATGTTATAAAAAAAAAAACTTATAATGACTGCCAAACCTGCAAATTCAATTTAGAATGTGATCAGATGCAAGATTTTCATGAATATATAAAAATAAAAGAATACGATCCAACAAAAACATGGCTTATTTATCCAACTCGTAATGTGTTCTCTTATTTTTTAAATGTTGAAAATATTGTAACTATTATTTTAGAGTCTAGGTGTAATTTTAAAAATATTTACGAATATGTTGAAGTGATTGTATTGATGCACATTAATTTTAATTTTTTAACATGTGCTTATCACAAAGACGCCATTATTAAGAACATGCTTAAAAAATCAATTTTGTTTTTTATACATAATTGGTGTAAGGACATCAATCAGTTGCTTTCGGGAAAAATCACTTTTTGGGATGAAAATGATGAGATGAAAGTGGCAGCACGCAATTATTATACAAAACATTGTAAAAAACGCAAAGATTAATAAAAATATTCTTATTCAAATTGTTTTGTTTTAATTTACAGTTAAAAACAGATCAAGTACTTTATATTATGCATAAAAACCTACTACGTAGTAGTACGGTATAGCTATGGATAGTATGTATAGCCATAGCATATTATAGTATCTATACTTATATCGTGTAGTAGCTTTAGTTCATGATACGCCTACTACGTGGCAGCACTATTAGCGACCTCGAGCCAGGCCAGAGTTACCCATCTATAAAGGTATTCTAATCTATGCGCTAAGCAACGAGTTTTGTGTCGTTGTGTTAGATATATGAATGTTTGATGTGTTATTACTTTTTCACGCAAATACCGTTTGATGGATTTGGATGGAATTTAGCATATATATAGTTTATCACCTGGATTAACACATAGGCTACTTTACATCTATATATCAGGCGGGCAAAGCCGTAGGTAAACGTTACTACATAATTAACGAGATAAGTTCTTAACGAGGCTTACATGACCGCATATGACAGTGTGGCTTACTGCATGAGTTACCAGACTCCGTGGTAAGACTGTAATTAGTTCGACATATTATGTCCATCACGTGTAGGGTGACCAGATCTTTTACGGGACAACTGCATTGAAAATACATTTTTTTATTAAATATCTAAAAAAGAATACCTATTACTAAAATTTGGACATCAATTTAACCTATACGATTGCAAAATTTCTTAATGAATAACTTTTCTTAATTTGAAAGCCTTTAAAAAACAATAATAAACATTTAAAAACTCAAGTGTTTTTATATTATCTGAAAAGTAAAATATGAAATAATCAAATAAAGCCATTGAATCATAAAATAATGGGACAATGTACTATCCCGTATTGGTTTCGCCAAATTACGGGACAGTGAAAAATTTAACATATTGATCTGGTCACCCTAATCACGTGGCTTCGGTTGACATCGCGACAGGAAACGACAAAACACGAACGATTATTACAAGACGCTGCGAAGGCCGTCACAAAAACAACCACAATCATCCTGGACTTAAAAAATATTTTTCTGTAATGTGACATTTGTTTACATCTACATTTTATTTACCTATGAATGTTCCTTTAGTGCTTATTTCATTATCATTGGCCCTTTTATTATCCCACTGCTGGGCACGGGTCTCCACTCATTTGAGAGGGATAAATAAGGCTATAAGTACACCACGCTAGTCTACGCGTGTTGATAGACTTCATACGACAGTGAGAAATTGTCTCAGGCATAAAAATTTCCTCATGATGTCTTATTTCACAACTTGAGCATAATATGATAAATACGAGTTCGGAATGTCAGTGCTGTTAACTTGGGATGAACTTGAACCTTTGACTTCCATTCCACCACCAGGCTATCATAGTTTATTATAATAGGGATTACCATTAATAAGGTTAAGTCGTAAGAAATCATATTTTTTATATTATTACCTACATTGATTGATGCTCAAAAACATATGGCAAAAAAAACAGAATAATAAAAAATATATAAATAAAACAATACGTTGAGTACAGTACTTACACATAAGTGTGGTATGTGTGTATGTGGATGACTGTATTCATTTTTAGGCCAACAATTGGCAACATTATTTATAAAACACGCGGCAATAGTTGCTTGACAATGGTGTGGCCAGCGGATCCAATGGAGGCGTTTGTTTGAAAACTAACTAATATGTAATTGTAGACATAACAAGTCATGCACGTGCGACAGGGCAGGATGCTGAGGTACGCAATCGAATCACCGAGGCAGGCGAAGTTGCCAGGGACCCTAATTTGGTCGACTTATTCAAATTCAAAGTCAAAAATCACAGTTAAAATATCGTTTATTCAAAGTAGGCCAACTTTCATTGGTTATTTTTTTTATGGTGAGCGTGCAAACTGGCAGGAGGCTCACATGGTGGTAAGTGATCACCGCCGCCCATGGGCATCTGCAACACCAGAGGCTTGAAAATTCGTTTCCAAATGCCGTAGAAACCCTTTAGGTTTCTTAAAATAGGGAGTTACTAAACTGACAGAACGGAATTCCTACGCTGTCAGAATAGTCACTCCCCCGTGGGTTGGCAGAGTAAACAAAGAATAAGACTTGCTGGTTTCAAAATATCTTTCGGCAGTTATACATACATCCATATACTCACACCATTTTTCCATGGGGGGTAGGTAGAAACTACAGAACGCCACTTGCTACGATCCCTGCTTACCAACCACTTTTGCTTCGTCCACATTACGAATTAAATATATTTCATACAATTTTCTTTTAGATAGAAAACGTTGGCTCCGCACTAAGATTTTCTCCTGTGCTCTGGGACCTTTTTACAAACACAAATATTTATTCATTTCGTTTTCGGAACCTGTGTATCGCAAATTTTTTTTCTCCGGGCGGAGATCGAACCCACAACCCGTGACCAATGCGTCTATTGAGTCTCAGAATAATTACATAATGCTATGTAGTTGTGTATTTTCTATCTTCAGTCTGTTATCTAGTTATTATTTATCCTATTATTGTTTCGTAAATTAATGTATCTCTATAAAGAATATTTAATATTTGTACACCGAAGCATTAAAATACACGAACCATTTATGTTTATGAAATAAGGGTACAACTGGTATCTTATTGCTAAATAGCGATATCTTCCAGACAATCTTTGGATGGACAAGAAAAAAGAAAAAAAAATGTAGCGCACAAAACTACCTACTATCTCATAATTATTGATAAATCCAAGTGAAAAAAACAGTTATTATAAATATATGATACACTAGCGGCGCGCGACGTACCAGCTTCGCAGGCAAAAATAAAGTTCAAATGAATTTTTCATACGGATCCCTCATATTTTTTTAAATTAATTCTAATAGTGAAAGAATTATTCAAATCGGTCTAGTAGTTTTGCAGAATATGCAATACAAACAAACAAACAAACAATCAAATATTTCCTCTTTATAATATTACTATAGATAACTATAATAAATACGATATCTACATAAAATATAATAATACAGCAGAATTAATGATTAAAATCATTAAAACGAATAAATCTAATTAACGCAAATCTTCACATACGTACATCTAAATTACTAAGTACTTCCCCAAAACCAAAACTATTGTGATACTGATAATAATGTATGAATTTGTATGATGCTATGATTAGCCACGGTGTGTGAGCCGGAACTTGTTCATTACAATCCTATTTTGATGAAACACAATTGAGTGCAAACATTTCTGTATGGAAACAAAATGATTGTACGAATGTGATTGTTCCTGTTATTGCTAGGTTTGCGTTACATGTTCGAATGTATTATAGTAATAATAAAAAGATTGAAACGATTTTAGAATGACAAATTCAATAAATGTCGGCACTAAGTTAATTGGTCGAATGATGAGTCAAGTTCGGTTGTCGAGTGTGAATTTGGTGCTTAGGGAAAAGTGTTATTCCATGTAATTTTTTATACTCTTCAGTTGGTGAACATGCTTACGGCCTGCTTCATGGGTGCGTACCGTAGCCCATGGACGTTTGCAACACCAGAGGTATCGCTCACGCGTTGTCGACCCCGTACCTATAAACCTTTTACTCTTTTTTTTATGAAATCCTGTAGTCGTTTAGGCGGTTCATTCTGCAGCCTGATTTATAATTATTTCTTGATAACAATTCTTGATAGCAGTTATGCCCGTTATTACTAGCGAACATAAGTACATCTATCAATTTGTTTAAATCTACTTTTCTTTGATTTAGAATGCAACAAATTGATCTTGCGTACATAAGGTCCAATTTTACGCCCCTCAAGCTTTCAAGCATAATATGCTATAGAATAGTTGCAGTGAAATTAAACTTATATTAGGCGCCAGGTTTCTGAAATTATTTGTTTATTAATGAAAGGAGGTGTAATATTGCGCACAATTAATCAGTCAAAAAAAACCGGCTTCTAAATACAGTCTTATTTTAACCTCCTCCTTTTTTTAAGTCGGTTTAAAATAAAACGTGGTAGCCTTGTTGTGTGAGTAATCAAAAGTCTCAAGAATAAATCCAAGACCACCGACACCAAGACTTTTTGAAGTTATACATATACCGTCGAACAAACTAATCGGTTTACATCCACACATGGATCGGTCTGTAGTTGCATGTATACCAATTAGCTTGTTCGACTGTACCTACGTATTTATTTATACTAAATACCTCTGAATTAGAAGGCTAGTAAAGTATAGGTACTATCGCACTAGGCTAGTGTACCCAACTACAGCCTCTTACTTCCTATCAGAACGGAGACCTTCACCAAAAACCTTTGCCTGTGGGACAGTGCAATGAAACGCATTATTATGGCAATATAGTTCAATTTCGCTTGTTGTTGTTACAGGAATGTCGCGTGGCAGTAATAGCAGTACATCATGGCGGGCGGGCAGCAACTGCGCCTGCTACTTTGGAAGGACTACCTCATAAGGAAGAGAAAACTAGTGAGTATACCAACCATCAAAATAAATAATAATAATACATATTTCTGGACATTATGACACAGCGCCATTTAGTTCCGAGCTAAGCAACGAAGCTTGTGTTACGGATACTAGTTGGTTGATATACTTAGTGACTTTAAAAGAGACCATGATTCTCTGAGTTTGTTTCGGCATTTCTTCTCAGAGGTCGTCAGCTAGGAAATGCCGACGTCAACTAGATATACAAAAAAAATTACATGACTTGTAAAAGTGTCTTTAAAAAGATCTATTTACAGAAATAAACAATCATTCAATCATTCACATATATACTTTTTTTGGTAAATACATACTTATTATACATAGATACATCCATGACTCGGAAACAAATGTTGATTCTCATCACACAAACATTTGTCCCTACTGGGATTCGAACCCGGGACCCATAGCACAGAAGGCACAGTTAACTACCGCTGGACTAATTGGGTCGTCAATAATAAAAATATATGGAATATAAAGGACATGAGGACATTGAAACATCAAAGACTCAGATCAAATCTTTACTAACTTTAAAAGTGATATAAGTGTCAAACATTGATCAAACATTTGACACTTATATCACTTTTCGCTAAATATACAGAAATGTCTATGGCCATCGCACAAACATCTGCCTCTTCATGGATTTGAACCCAGGACTCTTTCTACAGAAGGTAGCCTTTTATTTCGCTGCAATAATCGGGTCATCACCTAAATTTTAATACAGATTTGGTTAATCTTTAGAATATAATCTAGAGAACTCTTAAGAATCCAAAAACTACAATAGCAGGGTGTGATTTCCAAAGCCTTTGTTGTACAATGCTCAACCATATATATACAAACCACATTTCAATTTTTATTTAACATCAATAAAATTATATTGTCAAGCAGAGAATTGTTGAATGTTTATTTTTAAGAAAATAATTTTATTTTATTTTTATCGAGTGCGTGTCGAGTATAAAAAATGTTGATTTTCTAATGGCAGGAACCAGCTGAAAATCAGTGCTGTGCCCTCCGCACAGCAATTATTGAGCTGGTTTCCTTGCCACACATATTATACTATTTTTTAAGTTTTTTTTTTGTTTTTAAATGTATTGTGTGGCAAAATAATCATAAATAAATAAATAAATAATCATATTAAATTACATTAGTAACTGAACTGGGTTCGATTCCCAGGTCGAGCAAAGTTGCTTTGGGTTTCTCATTAGCAGCTCAGGGTCTGAATACGTGCCCGATTGATTGCAATAGGCTCGCCCCCTATAACATAGGAACTAAAAAAACGTACTGGTGAAACGTGAGCGTACATTAGTTTACCTGTGCCTATCCCTTTGGGGGACGACAAGCGTGATGGTATATTATGTTAACATTTCTAGCTAGCTTTCGAAACCCGTCAATTTTGAAAAGAACAACCCGCAGATTGTATCATAACACCATTAAACAATAATTATCCTTAATTCCCAATATTATTACATACTATTGGGGCTGTCCATTAATCACGTGAGATTCGAAAGGGGGGGGAGGGGTTCAGCAAATATCACTAAATATCACATGGGGGAGGGGGGGTATAGTAAGATATCACGTGTAATTATTTTTTCGTCAAACGCATGATTTCTAAACCTAAAAACAGTATTACAAGCATTTAAGATTCTTTGTAGGTACTAAAAAATACACGTGATTTTTGGTGGGGGGTGGGGGAGTTAGTCTTAAAACTCACCACGTATCACCATGGGGGAGGGAGGGGTTAAAAAATGTTAAAAAAACATCACGTGATTAATGGACAGCCCCTAACTCAAGGAACGACTGAACCGACTTCCGAAGAGAAATATGTTAAATCCAATTGTTCTTTTGTTACAGATTACTCTAGCTGGCGTAGTATGGGCGACGGCTGTCATGCTCAGCTTATATATAGTTAGAGTTAATGTAGATAACGAAGAATACCCTACATGTAAGTGGTTTTTTTTTAAATATTCTCCTTCCTCTTCTTCGTTTCGATGGAACTTAAACAACGTCAAATTTAATACCCATATTTACTAAATAAATATGGCCATTAAATCTGATGAGCCCAGAATGATGCCACCAATTTACGGCATTTTCAGTGGCAAACCAACGGTCTCTCGACGTGAAGGTGTAATATTCTCCTAATATTATACATGTAAAAGTTTATATGGATGTTTCTTACTTTCACGCAAAAACCGCTTAACAGATGTGCATAAAATTTAACATACAAACAGTTTATTACCTGGACTAACCCATAGACTAGTCTTTAGTAAACACAATGCGGACAAAGCCCCGGGAGGCAGCTAGTAACGATATAAAATTTCTAAAAAGTAACGTTGCCGCAGGCTAGGATTATCTCCTGTGTCGGGGGTGCGTTTACAAATACAAATTTTCACATACACAAACATCTAGACCCGGAATAACTTTCTGTAGATCCTACAAATATTTGCTGCGCGCGGGGATTGAGCCCGCAACCCGTGACGCACAAGCCAATCGCTCAGCCACTGCGCCAATGAGGTCGACAAAATATTTATTATTGCCTCGCCGGTCTAGTGGTCGTAAATGCGACCGCCGAATAAGAGGCCTTGGTTTCGATTGCCAGATCGAGCAAAGTGTTGTAAATTCTCAATAGAAGCTCGAAGTTTGAATTCGTGCCCTGCATAAACCACTGCATGACAAATAACAAATTGAGGAACAAATAAAGGATAGCAAATTCATACTCGTATCTATACTAATATTTTAAATGCGAAACGTAAGTTTTTGTCGTGGAAATCATTTTTTCTAATCAGCTTTTGTATGTGGAATCAATAATTTCTCAAAAGAGGGTAGAACTAAAAAACATATTGATAAAAAATTAAACTAGGTAAATTATTAATCTGACGAAATCGCGCGCAGAAGGTAGTAATATATTCAATTGAGTATCAGGAATAAAATTGCAGCTACATAGAGAAAGTGAAATAAATTTGTCCAATACCAATGGTAATAACAATCAGTACACTTTTTCCTTAAACAAATCTGATCGGAATAACAAACGATGTGTCCATACTACCAGCTGGCGTATCATCATTCATCAAGCATATATACCAAGTAAGAATGCGAAGTGAATTTAATTAAAATTCTGTTGACATCGGATGGTGTGAGGGTGTTTTGATTTTAATGTTTTTTTACGAAACACGATAGCATTACATAAATATGTGTGTCTTTTAACGAGAATCAAATTGTTTTGTTCGTCAAGTTCAAGTAGGTATCGAAGTCATCCTATAGATTTTAAATATTTTTACTGATCGAGCTCTGTGGCGTTCACTAGGGTTGGCCTACGCCCAGCAGTGGACGAATATGGGCTGGTGATGATGATGATGGTGATGATTTTTATTATCTTTGAGTACTAGTTTCAGGTTTATAGAAATTGCTCGTATTCTAGATAGCACTATTAAAATGCTATACGGCTAGTGTGCTGGAGTTTTATTCTAGCTTCGACTTCAATGGACACAGGTCTCCTTTCAGAATGAGGAAAGAAACTATCCGCATTTCTGGAAAATTTGTTGCGCTGCTTCTAAGTGAAAAAACTAGGAAACGGTGAAGGCGGGGCGTTTTTGGGGAGGTCTCTTTGCTGTCGACGTTCAAAAGGAGCTTCAAATTTGGTCTACTTTAAATAAATAATATTTTTGACTTTGACTTTGCCCATTACATTCCTGGGCTGGAAGGATTGACAGACTTCACATGTCGTCCAGAAATTATTTGAATGAGTTGGTTACTTTAGCTTCTATAGTCTTCTAAATAATGTTGATTGTGTTTTCAGGTGGGTTCCCTGCGCGTGCGCTGCCCAGCGCGGGGATGCTGCCTTTCGTGCAGTCCTTCATGTGTACGATCAGCAACGAGTGTTCGCCCCTAGACAAGTTTGACGAAATACCCACTTATGAAAATTCCAAGTAAGTTTCTGAGTAAATAGAACTTAAGTATAATAATATAATAGAACTGCCTCGTTGGTTTAGTTTTTTTTTATGGAAATAAGGGGGCAAAAGGGCAGGAGGCTCACCTGATGGTAAGTGATTACCGCCGCCCATGGACATCTGCAACACCAGGGGACGTGCAAATGCGTTGCCGGCCTTTCAAGAAAGAATATACTCTCCTCTTGAAGGTTCCCACGTCGTAACGGTTCGGAAAGACCGCCGGCGTCAGCTGGTTCCACAGAGCGGTGGTGCGAGGCAGAAAATGCCATAAAAACCGCACTGTTGTGGAACGCTGGACATCGAGATAAAATGGATGGAACTTTGAGTTCTGGCGCGATGTCCGATGGTGGTCGTACAGTGCGACTGCCGAGCAAGAGGTCTTGCGTTCGATTCCCAGGGCGAGCAGTGTTATTGGGTTTTTCTATGAAATTCTCAAATCTCATTTTATCCCGGATGTGATCAAAAATTCGTTCCCCAGACCGTGCACAATATTATAGGGTATTTGTATGAAATTCTCAATAACAGTTCGGAGTTAACAATTAATGTTGTAATTAATCACTAAAGGCTCGCTCACCTTCAATTAATATAGTGGACCTAAAAGATACCGGTCTGTGTATCCACAAAATATAAGAGCACATTTAGTACTCCTGTACCTACCTCTCCGGGAATACAGACTAAGCTGTATATAAAGCAAGTTATAATAATAAAACACATATACATAATACATAATTCTACTATCTCAAGGCAGGGTCTGGGTCTTCTTTCATTGTTGACGCTATAGTCCACTGAGCGAGCCTAGCGCGGATAAGCAGAACTTATACGCCGTCCAGAAAATCTCTAAGGCATACAGGTTTCCTCACGATGTTTTACTTCACCGTTTGAGCATGTGATAAATAATGAACTTAGCACTTTACTTCAATATAACTTCCGAAAAGCCAGTGGTGCGTGCCTTCGGTTCCAACTCGAAATCTTTGACTTTTACAGTCCACTGGTAACGCCACAAGTCTATCACATTTATATATTATGATATAAATAAAATGCTTTTGATTCTACCTTCAGATTTACCCGTCCGTAGTCACTGCTATTAAGTATCATCTATGCACTATAACCTAGAATTCACAGCCCTTTTACATACCTATAACCACAATATATTTTCCAGGTTGACTAAACTTCAACGGAAGCTAGCACCGATCATGAATGAGACTGTGCTGGATGTAGCGTCTACCATGCCAGATGCCATCAAACTACTGGCGACCCTCGCGGATGTGGTGGATGAACCTACCTTCATAGATATAAGTAGTAAGTCCCATAGAAGATGGTAATCAAGTTTAGTTTAGGCTCGCCTGATGGTAAGCGGTTACCATAGCCTATGGACGTTTGCAACACCAGAGGTGTCGCTTGCGCGTTGCCGACCCTCTTTTTTTGAAGGAACTTAATACATATGTATATCTACCTATCTATGTATACTATATCCATCTTTATTTTATTTTCTTTCATTTTGTTAGGGGCTTTTACGCATAGTGTATGTCAGTCCCGTCGTAAAAACATGTCATGTACTCTTCGATAATTCTATAAGTCGCTAGTGCAACTCCTGCACATGAAATTCCAGATTTACAGATAAAGTTTTATCTGGTTTTTCTGTTTCGAAATTCTCAGTAGATACGGGACACGTCGAACTTCATTGTTTCGACTATTTTCTGGATAGCAGCTATTCTTGATCCATTACAGGAGTTGCAGTAGCAGGGACATAATAATGCTCGTTAGAGGCTAGTTCCAAAAAGAAACCATACTTATAGAAACTTAACCATAAATTAATTATTATAATATGTCATGTAATTGTGACTTTATTTTTTCAGAAAATGGTTTAAAAGTAAAAGATTTATTCAGCAAGCCGATGAGAGTGAAAAGATACTTATCAGAGAAGTTGAAGCTAGATGACAGTGTGACGCAGAGCGTTATGGATGCTGAACTTAGTTTTCATGGTGTGAGTTTAATGAATAAGGACTTATTCCTACCTTCGACCGACCTATGTGGTCTAGTGGTTCGAGTACCGGACTACTGATCACGAGGTCGTGGGTTCGATTCCCACGGGACACAAATATGTGCTGTGTAAAATGTCCCTGAATATTTATTTATTTATTTTTATTTATTTAAAACTACCTTTTGCTCGTGAGTTTGTCTGCGTTGAATTAGTAATTTTATCCAATCTACTTCATCGAGTGTTACGGATAAAATAAAATAAAATAAATAAATATTACTGGACATTATGACACAGCGCCATCTAGTTCCGAGCTAAGCACTGCCTTCTGTGCTATGGGTCCCGGGTTCGAATCCCGGTAGGGACAAATGTTTGTGTGATCAGCATAAACATTTGTTTCCGAGTCATGGATGCATCTATGTATAATATGTATGTATTTACAAAAAAAGTATATATGTAGTATATCAACCAACTAGTATCCGTAACACAAGCCTCGTTGCTTAGCTCGCAACTAGATGGCGCTGTGTCATAATGTCCGGTATCAAAAGATACAATCTGGCAGCCCTGCTCATCACACAACTATTTTCTAATATCGCAATTTCCAGGACTCTTACCACGGCATAATAGTCTGTTGTCTTTACCGGCGTATAACTAACAATCTTATAAATTGTATTTTTGTTACAGTTACTAAAAGGAAACATTAATAGATGCAGCGCAGCCTCCTTGAATGAAACCATAGTGATATTAAATGAGGAACATTTAAATACTTTTATGGAAAAATTGTGTTTATTGTCAATGGAGGAGATACAGAAGATAGCCATCGATGTCTTGTTTCAAATTGA
Source organism: Craniophora ligustri (assembly GCA_905163465.1). Taxonomy (NCBI): domain Eukaryota; kingdom Metazoa; phylum Arthropoda; class Insecta; order Lepidoptera; family Noctuidae; genus Craniophora; species Craniophora ligustri. Next base: position 13,404,600 of record LR990971.1, on the reverse strand, counting down.
TTTTAGCAAGTATCTGAAAATGGTGAGTACCTACCTTTATGATGAAGATCATCAAACAGTTATATGAATTTTCTTCAATCATAGCTAAAAACACTCTCTATCTAGTCCAGTCTTGTCGGAATGGGAGTGGGAGTGGGACGCGACATTCCGTGCTCAAATTGAGCTGCCCGACTGGGGAAGCCTCAACCTCCGCCATATCGCAGTGAAACAACAATAGTTACTTTGGGTTCCTGCGAGTGAGTAAGGTTACCAGAGCTCGCTAGGGTTGTGACTATTCTAACGGCATGGGAATTCCGTTTGCTGTCAGTTTAGTAAGTAACATCCCTATATTAGGAAACCTAAACGGTTTCTAAGGGTCAGCAACGCGCGAGCGACACCTCCGGCGTTGCAAACATCAGTCTATAGGCTACAGTAACCGCTTACCACTTGATGGGCTGTACGCTTGATTACCACCGTTGTGGTATAAAAAAAGTCAACAAGAAACATGTTAAATAAATTCGTGTTATCCGTTTAAGTAGCTATTAATCGATTCACAAACAAATGCACAGGTACGGTATGAGTGGCATTTTACTTAATATAATTACTTCATGTTGCCCGGGAGCCCATGTCGCTTTGAATGTTTGACAGATATTAAGAGAACAGACGATATAATCAATGATGATACAATATACTTCGAACAAAGAATAAATCTTTCTATCACTATTTCTATTTCAGTTAGGAGACATGTATTTCAAAATGTCCGGCGACAATAGATTAAACTCGCTAGGTGACATGTTTATGGCTATGCTTCGTATGATGAAGCTGCAGAACTTCCTGCCACCAGAGCTGGTCTCCATCTTCCAGGGTGAACGGGTAGACTTCAGTTACGTACGACTAAGTTTGTAAGTATAATGTAAACTGTATCATCATTATATCTATATTTATCGGGATGTTTTATACATAGTTATGATCTTAAAGATCGCTTTAAATGACTTTAAAAAAATGTATTTCTACATTTTCTATAAGTGGTCATTTATATGCGTATGTATATTAAATCCTATAGAAAAATATTATTTTAATTTTGTGTTTGTTTAAGAATACCAAAACTAATGGACCTCTTCAAGCCAACATTTGGAGATACTCAATCCTATGGAATAATCAAAGACTTAACTGATGCTATTGTGGTTGGTCTCCAATATTTGGATAAAGTGGTTTCGAAACAAAGAAGTAACCAAACAGATATAGAAGACAAGAGTCAACCAGGCAGGTTACAAGCTGTGTCCAGTGTCTTCCACAATGCTGCTGACGTGTTCGAAGAAGCTATGCAAAAGGATTCTTCGATAGATATATTTAGCATGTAAGTAAATAAAACGTCTAATATTTAAAATACACAGCCAGTAAGCGAACAGTGCGCTCAAAATGATTACGATCATTTGTTTTAAGAATTATAATTAGTTTTTAAAATTGAAAAAATGTAATTTTATACTTTAACTATCCATATTACAGCTTAACCCAAGTTATGAACTTTATCAACAAGTTTCTATCAGCTAAAACAAAACACGACGTATTGTTTTATTCCACACTCTTGGCCAAGCTAATAGAGAGTGCCTACAAAGTAATAGATATAAATATGCACATTGAGCAGCTGACCTACAATGTTACCTTGAGGAACCCCGGCGCTGTTGAAGTGTTGAAGGGTATACCACCGAAGATAGTTGGCAAGGCTTTCGAAGCATTGTCAGATGCTGAAAGAACACAAGTAAGTCTATCAAGATAAATTGTACTATATTCTTAAACTTCAAAGCTTTGTTTTGTGGTGTTAATGTTTGTCTAACGCTACTAACAGTTCAAATTTTAAAGGATAATTTGTATGTTTTTTAAACAAAACAAAATACCTAATGACAACTTGTTTCCTTGTTTTATCCTACAGATTCTGACATCAAAGATTAATTTTCCTGGTCAAATGTTTTGTGATGTTTACAAACTTCAAACGTTCTTCGTCATATCCAAACCTGAGGCGGAATCTATTAAGAAACAGCTTTGCACAGACTCATGGAAAAACTATGTGGCGGATTTGATCAAATCTTTTGGAGTATTTGAAGTTAAGCATAATGTATGTTTGAGAATATTTATTTAAATAATATACGATAGTAGAACACTACATAGACCATCAAATCCTTTAATACAATTTGTATTTTATAATTAGATTAACAACATGGCATCTCTCCTAATCCAAGAAACCCTCGGCAAGGACACTAGTGACCAGTTATACACCATCGAGCAAGACTTTAATGTTCTAAAGAACTTCAGCCAGGCCCTCATGAGGATGGAGACAGAGGAAAAACCAGCAGTGGACTGGAAAGGTCTGTTCAAATTGGATGATGAATCTGAGCTCATGAAGGTAGCACAGGCAAAGGGATATCTAGGGAAACAGATGTTGTAAGTGTTAGTGGCTAATAAAACTCTTTGCAAGTCATGTGTAAGGTAAGTAACACATAATAATTAAATGGTTCTTTTTTCAGAATAGTATTACATGGTGCCATAGCCAAAGAAATCGTCCAACAAAATCCGATTCTGGACTTTAAGATCTCTCCATACCTGAATGATGTCATCATCTTGGTATCAGCAATTAATCAGCAACTGGATTTGATGCCGGAAGGTCAAGCTCGGAGTTTGAAGGATGTGTATGTGGATGTAGTGGTTACTTTGTTGATGACTGCATTGAATGAGAATAAGGTATTCTTCTCCATATTGCTAAAACAATTTCACTGATAAGAGAATTTTCTTCTTTCTCCTAATAAATTATTATAATACCTATACAAGCATTTAGAGATCATTGCTTGGCTTTTATGCCAATTGCACCATCATAATATATTAATATGCCTTCAACTATAAGCACGCTTCTTAATGCTTATGCATGCACATGTAAGTTATATATTTAACAAACCCATATACCTATAATATTTATATTTGATGGCTACCCTTTTCAGACATACAGAGCCTTGTCAACAGCTGGAGAAGATATCTTTTGTAATGGAGTAGAAATAGCAAGTGAATATTTAGAACTACCACCAGAGGAGGATACTAAGCAGATTCTAGTAGAATCTCTATGTAATGCCACTATTGCTATCGCAAATGGACTCAAAGCTGACTCTGCTATTTCAAAAGCCGTATGTATAGTTTAGTTTATATAAGATCTATAACACATCAGTAATGAAAATTTGAATTAAGATCACTACGTTACTCCACAACGCATATGCAAATAGATTTTGAATATGCGTTGTCAAACGAGTTTATACAGACTGTTATTTAAGAAGAATTTTATAACACGTTCACATTATGTAACATTGTTATTCAACATTGCAACTTAAAACGATACTATACAAATTAAAATAACAATGTTATAATATAACAAATACATTGTCGTTTTCGTACCTATTCACGCGCATAAGTTATATAACATTGTTGTACAAATTAATAACATATTTAATAACATGTTATGTTACTTAATCTGAACGCACCTTAACAATTTTTAATTAATATCAATAAACTCTTGTTAATACTGAAACATGGGTGATGATTCTAATACATCAGATCGTTTTCAATAGTCCTTAAATTAAAAATTAAATTAAGGACTAGAATAAGAGTACACTCTCAATCAGATAAGGCGTATATACAACCTTGTTTCCTTTCCAGATTGCTACAATGAGGAACTCCACCCACTCAGTTATCATCCTCAACTGGAACAACCTTATCAACAGCTTGAAAGAGCTCTACGTAAAGCTGGATCGCGACTACTCCTACCTGTTTCAGTTCGAAAGCTTCAACATGAATAAACTTACTAAAAGGCGCATTGACTCTTTGTTTGCTGAGGCCAAGGAGTACTGGTTTGGTGTACAGAATATGGAAAGGAGTCTTCGATTAAGGTACAATTTGTAATTTAAATTGAATTTAATAATTGATTGAAGATAATTAATGCATTGTATTGTCGCATAGAGCTGTGGTGGCGTAGAGTTGTGTCCAGTGGATGGACTTGTCAAATCTCGATTTCAAACCCGGGCACGCACCACTGACTTTTCGGAAGTTATGTGCGTATTTATCACAAGCTCAAACATCGTGAGGAAACCTGCATGCTTGAGAGATTTTCTCAACGGCATGCGTAGTTTACCAACCCGAAGTAGGCTAGCGTGATGGACTATAGCCTAATCCCTCTCAAATGAGAGGAGACCCGTGCCCAGCAGTGGGACAATAATGGCTTGATGATAATGGATGATCGTCGCATAATATTTTCAGTCAAGATTTCTCGTGATGGTTTGGTCGAATTGGTTTATTGTGTCAGTTATAGAACATGTTTTTACATTTTTATTTGCTCCGTTTGGAATCATGAATTCCGAAAATTGCTAAGATTTATCAATAGTAATATTTTGTGAATTTGTGGGTCTTATTTCTTTATTTTTTTATTCTTTGTCGATGAAATCTCATACTGTGCGACTTTTTACAGTAACTAGTGAATTTCTAACTAATGAATTTCCTTATTTCAGTGTTAAGCTAGCGTTGCGTTTCCTGGATATCCTTGACTGTGGCCTGCTCGATATTGGTGGTGAGGTCTGGCTCAAGATGAAACAAATCATCGCCAACACTGTCGGACCTTTCAGCGTAGTAGATGATTCAATTAGATTGGTTGCAGGTAACGTGCCATTTTGTCAAAAACATTTAGTTTACTGCAAAAATATTTCTAAAGAAAGACAAACTATTAATTCCTTCTTCTTCTGTTGATGTATAATAGATGAAGAGGGATAAACGAAACATATAATGATATTATGCCTGTATCCTTGATAAAAAGAAAATAAAGTAGATAGAAAATAAAGTTACACTTTGGCGGACCTTCAAATAAATTCGTTCGACTTCTATAAAACGCTTTCTATTAGAACCCAGATCCGTCTGACTATTGTTTAATATAAAACCGACACAAACGAAATTATTGTTATGCAAAACATGCATTACTAAATACCGCACTACGATTTCAGCGTTAATGACGAATGGCACATACAGCAGTGACCTGCCGCCTACCACTGTGGCAGCTCTCAGCAACATCATCCCAAACATTCCACAGCTCACTGTCGACGCCGTTGATATTATCATACGTGATGATACCGATGTACGTATAACTTAATACAAGCTTTTGAATCCAATCAAAAACAATCAGCGCTGGAGACATAAAAGGGAAAAAAAAAGACGCCATAAATTAAGACAGAAAATTAAGACTAGGTGAAAGGGGTGAAAGCACTGATTTGTTGTTCTATAGTAGGATACTAATATACTATCTTCAGGGAAAATGACGTGGTCCAAGATAATAACTGTGACCTGTTTTAATCGGAAATATTTTAACATCAAGATACCTCTTAAGTAGATTTAAGAATTCGTTGACAGTCTTCCTTCTCTGTCTTTTTCTTCTATCACGTCAGTATCAGCTATTAGTTTTTCAGCAGATTGATAAAAACTCGACTCCCTGCGGTGAGAGGGAGTATCATTAAAAAAATCGAATGCCCACAAATCTTTTTAACCAAAAATCACATAATGAAAAGTTCATTATTCCATATTTTACAGATCCAATCAATAATATCTATTCTGAACTCGGAGCCTCCATGGCCCTGCTCCAGCAACAGCATGTCAGAGCTATTGCAGCTGACTCCCGCCTCCAAGGACGCCGTGAGAGGACTAGAGACCATTCTCTGCATGAATGACGAGTTCCGAGAGGAATGGACGGAATATCTTGCTGCTAAAGATGCTGCTAAAGATGCTGCCATTAATGTAAGTACATAATCCATTGTCATATATAACACAAAAATACTACGAAAGTAGATGTACTACGTCATTGGCCTCTTCAATAACAATTTTCTTCTGTCCACTGCTCGGCACTAGTCTCCTCTCATATGGAAAAAAGTATAGTCTACCATATGGGCTGTTGTGGGTTGGCGAATATACCGTTAGGTACCTGAAATATATCGTCAAGTAAAACCAGCCAAGCAAGTTTTCTAACTTTAGTTTCCTTCACTGTTTAAGCAGTTTCGATTGTAAACCTGCTCACTGCAAGATGTGCTTAATTAAAACAACTTGATAGCTAGGCTTCTTCTGAAAATATGAGTTCACTTGTTATAATTTTTTTTTAATACATAAGATCAAAACTTACTTTATGCAGGTCTCGTCATTATGGAACACTACAGAGGCCAAGCCACACGTGTTCCTCAAGTTGTCATCTACATTCGACTCCTTAGTAGATGACTTGGTGATCACTAATGACGTTCTGCAACACGTATTCAACGACTCTTTTGATGGACGGCTAGGATTAAAAGAAGCCTGGAAATATGCTGTCAATGCTTTAAACTTCACCAAGAGAAATATTATCTTAAGGTAAGTTGAGAAAGAATCTAAAATTGCCAAAAGGATAAAAGGAAAGCGAACCGAATACCCGTGAAGGAAAACATCGCGAAGAAACCTGCAAGCCTTGAAGGCGTGTAAAGTCCGCCAACCTTCACTAGTGTTATATGGTGGACGATAGCCTACGCTCTCTCCAATAAGAGGAGACTCGTGCCCAGCAGTGGCCCAGCGAATGATAATACGGTAACATAAATGAAGCTGAATGAAACAGAAGGGATTTACGATAGCGAGACTACCAGTGTCTTTACTGCCAACGCTACAATACGATATAATATATAAGTATTATGTGATTATAAATGAGTAAATACGTCGTTGGGGTACAATAACAATAAATAGATAATATTGAAAGCTAAATTAATGAACATTTTTATTGTTACTTCGAATAATTTTACCATGTTAGTTAGTGACATAAATATAAAGACAAATTATGTTAAAAGACTACAACGCTTCACATCAATTCATTCGTAACATTCTCAGGAACCTCTTCATCAAGATCGACACAGTCATCAACGCCGTGAACACCTCCTCGTTACCGAGCGACGTGCCCCTCAGCACCCTGTGGGAAGGGTTCACCAACTGCAGCAGCACCATGGATGGCGACTGCAGACTCCTCGGCAGGAAAGCTTGGAAGAACTTCTTTGAATATATGTCCACAACTCTGGAAATTATAGCCAGTGATCTGCTGACTTACTTCCAAGAGGCCAATGGTAAGAGGAATTTTTTGTCATTTTTTTTTCAAGTAAAATGGCCAGATCTGTACTTCTCTACTGTCTGTAGTCTTTAGAGTATTGAGTAGTCCAAGAAACGTACTGTGTAGAACCCAAATAAATTATGATGAAAACAGCAAGACTTTTTAACCTTTTCCTACACATAATTTACCAATAAATTATTCATGAAAAGTTGATGTTCATAATATTATTCATCAACTACCTATCATAGAAAAACTAATAAAATTGTTGCTTTTATCTTTAGCTGTTAACCCAACTACATCTACAAAATTCACAAGCTTATAAATAGCAATAACATCTAAATTTCCAGAGCCCAATTCGAACTTGCTGCAGCTCATAGGATTTACAAGAAACACTGGACTGTACTTGCTGTATGACAAAATGCCGGAGTTCATGGGTGTGCTACTGAACTCTTACTGGGACTATGGTTTCATGAGTCAGGTGAGATCAATGACATACATATAATCAGAGGTCTGCTAAAAAAATTTGATAGTACTCATCTCTATATGTATACATCTATAGATTTTTTCATTGCTTTCTGCTCCGATTATTTTTTGTAGAGCAAAGAATAATAAGGTATTGTGCAGGTCCGTCGAGCGTCTTTGTCTCAGTTCTGGGACTGTGAGGAAGTTGTGCAGTCGCTGGTGCCTCCTGCGGGTAGTAGCATCGACTCCACCATTATCAAGAAGATGCAGCCGTTCCTCTGCCCCTCGTTGCTGCATTGGCTGTCCTTACCGAGAGGAGATAATACACTGCTTGATCTATTCTCTAAACCTGTAAGTGTAAATGTATTAAGTACTAGTAAATATTCTGTATTGTTTATTACGATAGACATGAGGATATTCTTGTCTAAAATTTTCCTACCTAAATGATCTTAGAATACTATTTTTTTTTCAGCAATATTTCTTCTTTACACTTCAAGTAAATAACCTAACGAGCAGATTTGAAAACGCTTATACCAAAGCTGTAGAATTAGCTGACTACATGACTGAAATATCTAATAAGAATCAAACCCTACTAACAGATGATGACATAAAATTTAATACAATGGAAAGAAAACTGGAGAATCTAGTTGATTCAGTATTAAACTTTAAACTAAATGTCACTAGTCCTAAATATCGTATGTTTCATGAAATAAATATGAAAGAATTCGTCGCCAAAATTTACCTTACTAAAATTGTTGGTATCATTAATAAACTTTACGAAAACTTAGATACTTTACCAATTACTGAAATCTTCCAAGGAACTGATGAAGAAATTAAATCAATGACAGCCGACTTAGACATTATCAAATATTTATTCAAAAGAAAACCAACAGATGCCATAAATATACATTTTGATATACTTACTGACGTATTATGGAAAAACGATGAAAATTATACTCTAGTTAACGCATTCGACAAAATGTGCAAGGATTTAAAAGCGAACATGAGTAAAACGATTCTTGTGACAAATGAAAGAGCAAGAAGTCAAGTATGCAGTAAAAAATACGGCATTATTTATGGCGCTGTACAGAAAAGTATAGTTGAGGATTATGAAGATGCTAGAAGAAGCTTGATTAACTTGGTGAAGATACTGCCGAGTGATGAAGGTGACGTCACAAACGTCTTTGATTTTCTTGGTAACAGGTATGTTTATGTAACCAAATATTGTTTTCTCTTATTTACCATATTAGGAGATTTATTAATAGATCAAGATTTATTAATACTGCGCTGACCGGACCGTCTAGACTAATGAAAGCCCCAATTAGCAATATTTTAGTTACTATACAAAACTTCCATTCATCATCATCAACCCATTATTGTCCCACCGCTGGTCTCCTCTCATTTGAGAAGGATTAGGCTATCCACCATGTTGGCCTACTGTGGGTTGGCAGACTTTACATGTCATCGAGAAAATCTCTCAAGCATGCAGGTTTCCTTACGATGTTTTCCTTCACCATTTGAGCATGTGATAAATACGCACATAACTTCCGAAAATTTAGTGGTGCCTGCCTTGGGTTTGAACCCGAGACCTTTGACATCTCAGTCCACTAGTCTCACCACAAGGCTACCACCACAGCTACAAACTTTAACTTACATTCATATTTTTTCTTTATACTTCAGGAAACAGCTCATATCTTCGCTCCGAACCTCCACAAAACATGCATATGACCTGACTTTGCCCATCTACCTGCAGTACCTTCAGTCCAATATACAAGGCTATGACATCATCCTTGGCTTCCTGGCTGGTGACGACTGGTGGAAACTACTGCGGGACCAGTACAATGGACCCTACGCTACCAAGGTCTTTGACTACCTGGAGAACAGCTTCGATGTGGCTGAAGATATGCTCACTAATTTTGATGGGATACATGTAAGTATGCCAGAAAATTTTGATAAATTACTTAGTCCCTTAACCCCTTGGTTTAATTTTTTATTTTTTATTTAACTATTTATGTACACACAATTATTACAAAAATACATTAAAGGAATAGGAAAAACAAAGTACAAAGGTAATGCTTATTCCTAGAGATTAATCATACTACGCTACGTCCGTTTACATTTAATCATTTCTTGTCCATCCAATGGTTATCTGATTGAAATCACTATTATGCTATAAGATCGCCTTTGTACCCTTATTTCAGGAGTAATTATATGTATTAATGTAACGTGTATTATAATCTTAAGCTGTACAGTAAAACATATTCTATCTAACTATCAAGTCAGCATAATCTTACGTGTAGCCTAATAATCGCAAGCGCGTCCTCCGATTTTCGGTATATTTTTAAGTGTTTCGGATTTTTCTATGATATTCTCAGTAGCAGGTAACCCAATCAGATAAATTACATTTTGTATCGTCCCGTATTACGGCAGATTAGAAGAGTACATAACTACACCATTTCTTAAGCTTACCACACTTCTTATGTTAAAATTCCAAGCTTTATTTAATGTTACATTATTTTACACGGGAATTAACGCGAATTTACCTTTTAAATGCTTGACGTTTCGACCAGGTTGCACTGATCGTGGTCACAACGTGGTCGAAACGTCAAGCATTTAAAAGGTAAATTCGCGTTAATTCCCGTGTAAAATAATGTATTATAATGCAACGCGAAAGTTTAAAAGTTTTTATTTAATGTTTTACCCCAGATAGTGCGACTGCTGCATGACATCGACGTGAACCAGACGGAGTCGTTCTGCCGTCCGAACCTGACGCTGTCGGACTACGTGCCGGACCGGACGGGAATGTGGAGCGACCTCAAACGGCAGATGTGCGACGACGACCAGACGGAACTCTACCGGGAACTGCCGCCGCTACTGTTTGCCTCACAGGTAACAAGTTTAACCGTCTCGTTGCTCCAGCTCCACATACGACGTGCGACTGCTGAGTGGTGCGATTCCCAGATCGGGCTTATTGTTATATTGGATTTTTCTATAACATTTTCAGGAACATCTTTAAGTTTGGATTCGTCCCCGGTAAAACATACCGACGAAATGTGGACATTAAACACTTCTACCGAACCCTTCGGGGACGGAAGGTGTGATGATATGTAACGAGTTTAACACGTTCGGTGCGGTATCGGGTTGATTATATCCGATGCCCAACTTTCCTCCGGTGCGGCGTAAAAATTACTGTGCTAACCGCTAGTGCGGGACAGATATATTTGGCCTCCTTATGAATATGAATGAGATAGTTAGTGTTTTGGAATTGTCTCGTTAAAAAAATAATATAGGTAAGAAAAAATTGCATCGGGTTCTTACGACCCGACGCCGACTGAAGCCAATTTTTTAACGTTCAGTGCGTTTATCGGTTCAAAACGACCCGATGCCCGATGACCCGATAGCCGCACTAGATTACATGCTCGTTGAGCTAGTGAGGTCTTTGTGTTTAGATGAGTTTTTTATGCTATTGAGAAGAGAAAGTGAATGAAACATGAAGCGTTCCAGGAAAATGTTGTTTATGTTATGTGAAGGTGAAAAGCCAACGAAAAATAAATTTAATTCCGGAAATGAATTCAACATTAACTTTACCAACATCTACAGCAGAAACAGTTCATAGCTTAATCATGCGTAACAAAAAACTAAATTGTTCAGGATGTTACAATAAATTACGCCAAACACTAAGTAGAAAAGTAGGTAATAAAGTTAAAAACGATGAAAATCTTGTGTAATGCATGTAAAAAAACATTATAACGAGAATGCCATATATAATGAAAATCACACGTCTAATATTAGGGTATAATTAATTTTTATATTTAATCAACAGATCTCAAAAATATAATTATAGGTAAATTGTATCGCTATCGATGTTTTTTTATCATTCTCAACACTAAAAATGTATCGACACTTTTACTAACCAGTGCGGATAACGGGTCGTAAGGATCCGACAGGCAATCCCTTTATTTACAAATAAACCATTCATTGTATGTACCTACGATTTTAGCCTTTTATTGAGTGTTTATTTGTCAACATATTGCTCTATAGGAATATGCGTTAATCATGATACATATAAAGATACATCCTCCTAAACAGATGAAGTCGAACGGGTTTTTTCGACCCAACAACGCACCAGGAACAAATCATGCTTCGGATATAATAGACCCCATACCGCACCAATTGAAAGTCATCAAATTTGACTAACGCAGTGAACGTGTTAATATGCTCTTCGCATAAATATAATCTGTCATGGTCTTTCTCATAAGGAGAAATCCCACTACGGTTGATACGTCGTGTATTTAGGGAAACATAATGCTACAAATTAGCCCAATTCCTGTCACCTACAATTTTAATGAAACCACTAGATTGTTGGACCCTGATGTTCTGATTTTATTTAAAATCCACCTGCATAACCACAATGAAATGCACTATTACTTTCCTCACATGTAATTCAAACACAAGAACTAACGAACATGTAAATATGTACGAGTATAACAATGCATAAAATATTTTTCAGGGTTACGAAAATTCCTTAAAACTGTCGAAAGACATCAACTACACTGCACTCAACGCTGATATATCAAACCTTGAATCGAGACTGGATCTTATAAGGAGTGGACCTCAGCCTCCAAGGAGCCCATCCTGGGTGACGGACGAGAAGATCCGTCATCTGAGAACAGTTGCGATGCAGTTGCTGTCCAAGGAGACGCTGACCAAGATCTCATTTGCTGTTGTCAGCAATGTAGTGGATGCTGGAACGCTTTTCTTAAACAGCAGGTATATTTTACATACATTCAAATTTTAGCTCTCAAAATCAAAATCAAAATCAAAGGGTTTTTATTTCAAATAAACTTTTTCAAGCACTTTTAAAACGTTATGATTCTAGTTGCATTGATTCTCTCGACCATCGCTTAAGCTTGTGATGAATACGGACGGACACAATTAGAAAAAGTTTATTCAATAATGACGCAAAAACCGTTTTGCACCGATTTTAATTTAGGTTTTTCCATTTGAAATATGACTTCATCAAGAGTATTTTAGCTACGATTTATGAAAATCAGTTCAGCCGTTTGAAGATTATTAATTATATTGATTTCTGAGAGTTACGCGTATGTTAAACTTTTCCATGAGTTCACACCTCTACTCTTAGTACCTTCTCTCTTAGCCTTCTAAAAAAACATTTGTATTGCAGCCAGTGCACGCTGTGCTCTCAGCTGACGACGTGGTTCAAGCAGCTGAACCTGCAGCTGTTTAAGAAGCAGGAGTACGACAACCTGCTGTGCCACCTGCACACCACCAGCCTTCACGACGTGTACCTCGCGCTGAAGAACGACTTCCACTGGGACATGACCATTAAAGAGGTGAGGAGGCTTAGTCTTTGTTTCTTATTGTAGTGTATTAATATTAGCGATATTAAAGCTGCCGTCCGTGGTAAAAGTCTCAGATTCAAATCCCGTAACGGTCAACAGTTTGCTTGATGAATATGAACATTTTCTTTGTATGATAGTTGCAGCTACTTTATTTGCATACTGCATATCGACACTTTAGTAATTAAATCAAGATTTAAATAATTCTTACATTTTTTTATCCTATATTGTGTACATGTATACATCATATCATCAAACACCAAAAAGTTATTTTAGGCATTATGACCTCATGTGATACATTTATACAATTTCTATCCCCACAGTTAATCTCGACCCGCAATTACACGAAATATGAGATGAACAAGTCGATGAACGAGTTCCTCGGCCAGGTGAAGTTGTACCTGCTCGAAGACATCAGCGCCAAGAGCACTAAACTCACGGAATGCCTCACCAAGAACGTGTCTCGAAATGAATTTGGAAATGCCACACTGTAAGTATTTGGATTGAAAAATAGATACATTTAAAGCTGCTTGAGTTTTCCTTGTTTCTGTCTATTAGTTAAAAAAACATAAATATTTGCCTTGGTTAACACCTCACATTTTAACAAGAAACCCCAGTACCAGGCTATTACAGAAGCTGTGATATAAGGCTTAGTACTGTGATGACCAGTGAAGTGAAAAGTCTTCAGTTCAATCCCAAGACACGTACTGCTAACTTTTAGTTTTTTAGTCGATGTTTTCCTTCTCCGTTTGAGCATGTGATAAACATGCTCAAACGGAGAAGGAAAACATCGTGAAAAAATTTACATGCCTGACAGATTTTCTCGATAGCACATATTTGGAGTCTGTCATCCCGCTATAGGATAGCGTGCAGAGGAAGGAAGAGAAGTCTCTTATCACTTGTGATACGAGGTTTGCCGTGGGATAGTCCATGGGTCGATGATGAAGAAGACAGGAAGCCATTAACCATTAGACCTAGAACTAGAAAATTAGATTTAAGCTAAATTTTGCTATTCCAGATTCGCTTCAGTATTAGCTCATACTACCAAACTGATAAGAGCTGAGCTCCCCCACATCCATGAAGTAGAAGGATTCAAAGACGCCCACTATCTCCAGGAACTAAAAACTCAAGTAGCCCACAACATCGACGTGGTGAGACCACTGAAGGACTACATGGTTGAGAACAGTGATTTACAAGAAGAGTTGATGAAGAAAATAGATGATAACGAAGTCGTTAGTGATATTGAGAAAGCTCAAATCAATTTGCGAAAAGTAAGTACAGAGAAATACGTCATAATGTTTACACATATTTAATTAATGCCAAGGTAATTTTCTCCTGAACTGTTCAGTTTACCTCTCCCATTTTGCTGAGTGAGCCTAAATCACTTAGGATTAGATAGAAATATAATTGCAGATGGATAGGATTTGCCTAAATAACATTATCAATTACCTAAAGGAGAGTCCGGCCAGTACTTCTTCAAAAGATAATAACAACAACAATTTGGAATCAAGTAATAGGTCGTTCATTAGTCTAATTAAAATAAATTTACTTTTAACTTACCTTGTTGCTACTCATACTTATAGATCCGAACGGTAACCTTACAAAATCACACGTCTTTTGAGAAATAGTCATGTTAAAAGTCTGTGGACTTTTTTCTCTGTAGAACACTAAAAGACACATTGCTCTGATAAATAACACAATTCATTTTTAGATCCGCAGTATCGCCGAGTCGCTGGAGCAAAATATAATTCTTTCAAACAGTGCTTGGAACACAATTTGTGACCGACACAACTGCAGTCAAATAGCCTACATAATCGAGAGCAATGTCAACAAAAGCCTCGTCGAAAAAGTGGTAAGATTTACCTACTAAAAAATTGTAGTTAAAAAGGTCCACTTCTTGTATTTAACCTAAGTGCCCTTGAACCATCAAATAATGTCTGAAGTTTGACCTTCGACCATCACTTATCTCTAATATCTGATTTGGTTTGGTAAAAGAAATGTTGGTGCCGAATGTTTTGAAATATTTTCACGATAGCCTATGAAGTCTGCCAGCATGGCGGACAATAGCATCATCTCGCAAATATGTTAATAATGACAGCTATTTAAATGTGCATGCTGTGACAGACATGCTATTGCTTTTGTATACTGGATCAAACGAATTCTATAATTTGTGTCTCTCAAAAATGTTTGGTATAATTCTTACAGCTGCCAAAATATCAAGACGAGGAGTTTTGGCGCTTCAACTTCGTGTCCACAATCCTTCAGCACGTCGGTGAACTGGTACAGCACGGCGCCCGTCTGTTGGGACTGGCCAGCCACATGGATGTGTCCGGTATACTGCAGGGAGAAGTGGAACCCATGATTAATGCTCTCCTGCTGCTCATCGGCGATGAGGCTTTGGATACAGTCACTTACAGGTACGTACCTAGTTAGAAGTTAATAACTTAATAACGTGAGAAGCTTTATCGATCAAGGATCTTAAATAAGCCTTATTTTTCAGTCTGCAGGGCATCATCATAGAGCTGCAGCCTCTGCTGCAGAGCACAGCGCTGGAGTACGACCTCAATGCTTTGTCCTCCGGCCTCTCTGTAGTGAGGCAGCTGAAGAACTATTTACTGGAAGAAGACAACCTTAAAAGTGAGTGATTTAGGGATTTAATTATCAGCTAAAGTGGTATAAGCCGTCATGTGGCCACGGACGCATTGGTCTCGAGATCAACTCAAAGGTACGCACATCTAACTTCTTGAATCATATTTATCACGTGTTGATACGGTGAATGAGGAAACCTGCATATCTTAAGTCTAACCTATCCCAGTGCCCAGTAGTGTGATAGTAAAATGGGTTGATGATGATGTGTGGTATTTGGGAAACCTAAAAGCAATAGGTATCGTCATTGCTAATTAGTATTTTAAGTGTTAGTATGTGTGTGAAATAAATATCAAATTCAAAATAACAAAAAAAAATGCTCTTGTCCTCATTAATTCTCAATTTTAACGCTGGAACTGTTTGGTATTTTAGTGAAAGTGTCGCAGCTGTTCCCATACGCCGAGAACATAGAGTCAGGACTGAGCGTGCTGGGCATCAACAATACCAACTTCTGGTCTATCGCCGCAGCCAGAGTACGCGCAGGATACATACAACTAAAGCCGGTTAGTCTGATTACTTTTTGACCTGTGTTTACTTTGTACGTACCATCATACATGCTAGCAAAGGAGGCGAGCCCTTTCCCATGCCAAAATAATAAGTTTTCTTTCTTTCTCTTTCATTAACAGGGCACAAATGCCGGAAAAACAATTTACCCGTCCTGGGAATCAAACCCAGGCCTTCACGGTTAACAGCCGGTGATTTATAAGTAATTGAGACAGTTCCATTCAATTTCCAATATACCAACATTTATTCTTCAGCTCCTGACATCAAAGGCAGAAGACACTGAAATATCGAAGTACGTGTGCAACTTGGAGGCGATGTCCCGCGTCCTCTCCCCCGCCGACCTGGACGTTGTGACTGCTGAGGATGTGCTGGCAGCTGTCAGTGAGCAGTACTGCACCCTGCCAGACCACACCGTCAAGCTGATGCTGCCTGTACTGCTTCGGAACTTCAACTTCAGCCTGATTATGGACCAGGTAGGATATTCTTCTGCCAGTGAAAGTAGGACTATCATGATAATACTACATATCTTCACGTTGGGAAATCATGTATTCAAAATTTAATCATGTATTATAAATCTGTTTACATACTGCATAGCCTATCATGCAGTGGGTAATTAGCAAAGATTGGATTTATTAGTTTTTTAACCGAAAGCAGATCAATAAAATAAAACATATTTAAAATAAATTGAATTACTAGATGACCACTAATAATATAGATCCTAAATAATACTGAATTGGCAGTACTATTAGTTACGTTTATTACAAACTGCATTTTTTTCCTTTTTATCAGGTTTCAAGTATCCTTTTAAACAAATTGTACTCTGCATCGAACCTGACTGAAGAGGAAGGAGCCACGGTGTTGGCCAAGTACCAGCAGATGGCGGCACTGATGCCAGTTATCCAGGAGAACGTGGCCGACGTAGGGCAGGCCTTCGCCAACGAAACTCTGTTCCAGAGTCTGAAGGATTTTAGCTCCGTTGGGAATCTATTGTCGTGTGAGTATTGAGGGATATCGTCATCATCATCACATCAACCATTAGACATCCACTGCTGGATATAGTTCTCCACCAAGGATCGCCACGATCACCGTTTGTGTATTTGTTCCACAGCCGGCGAGTTTTTGTCGAGTGCAGGCAACATGCTGTGTGGCACGCCGTTCCAGGCTAGCAGCAACCGGTTCTACAAGTCCATCGCGGCCACACAGGACTTCTCCACACAACCAGACCAGGCTCAGTTAGACGTGCTGCCCAGTAAGTTTTCTGCTGCTATAAATTTTCAGCAGATTACAGTAAAGTTATAACAATTTGAGAATTATGGCAATGCGTAAAATAGTTGGTTAGTTTTAATGAGTGTTAACAAACGATCATCTCTTTTTTATATATGAGTCCCTAATTTTAAATAGGTTAGTTTCTTGTCCGTCTAACCTCAGCTCTTGTTAATGGAGACATTGCCACTGTTCTTCAACTACAGCCTCTTTTTACATGTTCTAAAGATTCGACTGGGTCTTTCTTGTCTCCTTAATTTAGATGTTCTTCTAAAATTGTCTTCCTATATTCGCAGCGGATTTCTGCAAGTCATTATATCGAGACATAATAAAGGTGGAGGGTGGCAAGATTGTGTGGAGCTTCGTGAAGCCGCTGGTGATGGGCAAGATACTCTACACACCGCCTAACCTCACCGTCAACAGGATCATTCAGAAGGTAAAGTCGAATGCTCCTAAGAAGCAGCATAATATATATGTAGAAAGTGGCATAAGAAATGGTAGGAGTCGTACAATGGATTCGGGCTGTATGTATCAGAGTTCTAACACTTTAAATTATTGATTGTAAGATTCATTTTCAGTCGATGTTTTGCACGTGATAGGTACCTGCTGCTAAGTTCGTCCCGAATCTCGAAGTACCTCCTATCATGGGGGTACCACTACTACACAACACTAACCACTTATGCCTTGTCCATATTTCTAGGTAGAATAATTCCATATATTTTTTTTTGTCTCTCCATAGGCCAACTCGACATTCGCAACCATGATCAAGATGACTCAGCTGGTCCACTCGTTCTCTGCATCATTCCCAGCAGTGGACAAGCTGTCTAGCCACCGCGAAGGCATTGCTGTATTGCGGCGCGTTATGACTGGACCACAGTTCAGCGCCATCAGGGATCTGATCATCGGTGGGGATGGTGCAGAGGAATTAGCAGTGCCTGATGTCGATGTTGACGGACTGTTCAATGAGTTTGGTGATTTGACGGTAGGTCATGCAATGTTGCCGAATATTATTGTTTTAAAGGGGTTCAATTTCTTACAGATACCTACGGGAAACATTGAAATGAAACTACTTTTTACTTATTTATTGCCGTGTAGGTATTGATGCATCTTGCCGTGACCATAGATACCATAAAGATTCCGAAATATCGGAATAAAATAATATCAATATCCCGCGATAAACTCCTTCATTTTATTGCAAGGGATAGATCCTTCCAAAAATGTTTTCCATCTATTAGTTAAGGTTATTTTCTGACCAACTAATCACGCTTAAAATCTGATCACCAACAAACTCTACAATATAGTATAAGCCACATCAGCTTGATGCTCTTCTAAATCATCCACATGTTCCAGGATATCGGAAACCTACTATCAAAATTGTCAGAGCTGCTGCACTGCATCAACCTGGACAGGTTCCAAGCCTCCCCGGACGAGGGTCACCTCACCCGACACGCGGCGCAGCTCAGCGTCGTCAACGAGTTCACCGCTGGTAATAAACTAAACTGTGATAGCTTCAGATAGTATTGAAACTTGATGATGAAAAGTACAATAATATACGTAATACAAACTCCTCTGAAATTTTGTAACACACGGTATGCATTTTTTAATGTGCTTCCTACGAAGCTAGCGTCAAAAATTAATATAATTTAATTTTATAGCTATGTTGACGACATTTAAGCAAATACTGTTAATATGGTAGCCACCGTAAATATATAAAAAACCAGACTCCATCTAGTTGAAATTTGTTAAGAATACACAACAAGACATTTATTTGCACTCGAAGTATTCTAAGCGCTGTCGAATGTAACTTGGCTACTGGACTGATACTATGTGATCTCCTAGGTGTGGTGTTCCTGAACAGCGAAGAGCAAGATAACTCCCTGACTAATGTTGAGTACAAGATCAGAATGGACATCGACAACGCGCCCACTACCAAGAGACTCAAGGACTAGTAAGTGTTCTAGACCTGAACAACCTTATGAGAGGCATTGCGCCTACTGGAGTATCGGGTAGCCAAACGTTAAGGTATTTTCGGCACAATTTATTTGTTTGCTAGTGTTCGTTGGAAGAAAAGGAATGCAATCATTTAGTCTTCAGAAGTCCTATATGAGAAAAACTTTGGATAACACTTTCTTACTTGCTTTTCTTACTTCCCTAGTCTTTGGATCCCGGGCCCTGAAGCCAACTTCATCGAGAACATGCGCTACTTCCGAGGCTTCGTGCAAATCCAGGACATAGTAGACAAGGCCATCATTGAACTAGCGCACAACTCCTCGCGCCGCCAGAAGAGAGATACTCACCAAGAGATGGATTGGGCAATCTACACGCAGCAGACTCCGTACCCTTGCTATAGGAAAGACTAGTAAGTAGCCCATATCTAGAGTAAGATCGTTAATATTGTATGTGTATAGGTGTGAGCCTATTTTGACGACCCGATTAGCCCAGCGGTAGTTAACGCCACCTGTTGTGCTATAGGTCCCGGATTTGGAACCCGGTAGGGACAAATGTTTGTGTAGTGAACATCAACATTTGTATCCGAATTTGGATGTATCTATGTATAATATGTATGTATTTACAAAAAAAATAAGTATATACGTAGTATATCAACCATCTAGTGTCCGTTACACAAGCCTCGTTACTTAGTTCGAAACTAGATGGCGCTGTGTCATAATGTCCAGAAATATTTATTTCTATTTATTGATGTAGGCAGTGGACTATAAAGTCTGAGTTTACGAGTTCAAACCCAAGGCATGCATCACTGACTCTCCGAAGTTATGTGTGTACTTATAACATACTCAAACGGTGAAAGAAAACATTGTGAGAAAACCTGCATATCTGAGAGATTTTCTCGATGATGTGTGAAGTTTTAAAATTCGCACTAGATTGGTGGACGATAGCGTAATCCCTCTCAAATATGAGAGACAATCTTTGCCCAATAATAGGACAGTAAATGGGCTGATGATAATGTTAATATCAATGGTTGTTGTACCCAGCTTTACAGTAGTGAATGATGATGACTAGCAGATAGAATTTAAACTTAGTGTTACACTTGCAGTTTCCAAACGTCGCTGTATGAGTCACAATCGCTGATCGTGGCGTTCTTCTTCGCTCTGCTGTTCACCGTGGCCTCTGCTGTGCGGTTCATAGTCTCTGACAAGGAGTCTGGCAATACTATGGTATGTTTGTTATTTTTTATATAGGAGATAACATAATTAGAGGCTTGTGACATGTTAGCCAACCAAAAAAATATTCATTTCTATAAATATTTATTTTAAAGAGATAGTTTTACAATTCATAGTGGATTTTTCTGTAATAAGCATTTTGCTATTGAAGTAAAACTACTTTTTATCCGGCTTCAAAAAAGGAAGATGTTCTATGCTCTACTGTATATTTTTTTGTTACGTAAACGGTAGTTTTCTTTCATTGTCTAATATTCGCAATTGTAAGAAATCAATAAGCATTTTCTATTATAAAATTTGTGACCAATTGTAAAGGATCAATCAGCACTGATCTATCCAAAACTGACCATTCTACAGCTGATGTCGGTGATGGGAGTAGACCTCCGCTGGCACACACTGTCCTGGTTCCTGTCATCCTTCGTGGAGATGGTCCTCACAGTGATCTGCGTCACGCTGGTGCTGCACCTGGGTCGCATCCTGCCAACCACAGACCCAAGCCTCGTATTTACCCTACTCTTCATATTTGGACTGTCTGTACTTAGTTTTTGGTGAGTACTTCTTTCAATCTCTAATCTTATTTGAATGTACGTTTTTTTTATGTATGTTTTCGTGTATGTTTTGTTGTCTACTAGATGTGTTTCTATTTAC
Source organism: Craniophora ligustri (assembly GCA_905163465.1). NCBI lineage: Eukaryota > Metazoa > Arthropoda > Insecta > Lepidoptera > Noctuidae > Craniophora > Craniophora ligustri. Next base: position 13,383,433 of record LR990971.1, on the reverse strand, counting down.
CTTTTAAGTAAGTGTAATTAAAGTTAAATTAATAAATTACATACCATCTCCCCACTTTTCCCAAAAGAACTATACATTCAACACCTGCAATTATTACAGGTGCTTTTGAATAGTCAAAACTAGTTGCACGGTTTCAAAAAGTAAGTCATATGGAGAAGAACCAGCAAGAAACTCCGCAGATACTCTTTTACTCCATAGCAATGATAAATGCACAGTACCTATTGATAAAACGGGACTTAAACGTTAGGCGAAAACAGACACTATTATGCCGATTATGTTGTCTATATTCGCCTTTATCGAAAGAAATCAAAATGTATTTTATCCAACAAAAGCTGTATATACTCTGTCTTTGTAGATCTCTACCGCACCAGCTAATGACAGTCTTCTCTCCACAGCTACATGATCTCGAAGCTGTTCTACTCCGCCAGCTTGGCGGCAGTGTGTGCAGCCATCACATACCTGGTGTCTTTCATGCCGTTCATCATCATACTGTCACTAGAGGCCGTGCTCTACAGCTCCCTCAAGACATTCATTGTAAGTACACAATTTTAAAGCAAAGGTGCAATGAGGAATACGCACCTTAATATTAAAAAAGTGCATGCATGTTTACGGTGTTTATGGTTGCTTAAACTAATTTATATACAACTGTGGTCCTCACACTAATTAGGCCAGGATCGTGGGAAAAAATATTTGGACGTTGACATGTAATTTCTTTTTTAAAGTGTCTCTCGATGTCATCGTCTCTCTGCTACGCGTTCCTGTACATCACGCGGTTTGAGGCGCACGGCTCGGGCGCCGGCTGGGCCCAACTGTGGGCTTCGCCCGATGATTCGAGTGATATGAGCATTGGGCTCGCAGCTGCCATGATGCTGATCGATGCTGCTATCTACCTCGTCATTGGATGGATCATTGACAGATATTTTGGTAAGTCATGCTTGCCTACACTTATCCTATCGTATGGGCTATAAAATTTGTAAACTCTTCACCACGTCCTCAACACTCCCTACTGTTTGAATTAGGTAATCTATTAAACAACATATTTAAATAATAAAGCAAAGAACTTACATAACGGGTAATACCGCCTACAGGCAAAACTCATTCACAATTTGAGCGAGTCGTGTTTAACGCGGCATGCCGAAGTGTTTGATATGGACCCGTTTGCACATAGTGATAGCCAACTTAAAAAAATAATGTGTTACTGTTTCTTTGTGTCTATAAACTAAAAGTAATTGTGTCTATTTCTTTCTTTCTTCTCCATGCATGCATTCTACATGTTCTCATTTAAATGCCTACTTCTATTATTTTTACTTTCCCGTTATCTGTGAAAACTTTTCTTTTGTTTTGTAACAACTCTGTGTATAATATTAATTTAGCTATAAGTTTTCCTATAATTGAAAAAAATATTAATATAAAACTTGAAATTTCTTTCTATATCGTTTGCACTTAATAAGTGGCTGGATAGTCAGACAGCATTCCCCTTTTCATGCATTTCCCCAGGCATAAGAACACTCAAGGGCAACATAACGCACTGCACTACGACGACCGAGAAGGCTGGAGTAAGCATCGTGGGCGTCAGCAAGGTGTATGGAGGGGGGTCCACGCGCGCCAAGATCGCGCTGGACAACGTGTCCATAGAACTGCACCAGGGACAAATCACCACACTCCTGGGCCACAACGGAGCTGGGAAGACTACACTTATGTAAGATTTTACTATATATATATAGTATATATAATATGTATATTCGCTCGAAGAACGGATGGCCGATGGGGCTTGAAGGTTCTCGAGAGGCAACCACGTACTGGAAGACGCAGCGTGGGCAGGCCCCCGGCAAGGTGGACTGACGACCTGGTGAAGGTCGCTGGAATCCGCTGGATGCATCCAGCGGATTCCTTGGGGGAGACCTATGTCCAGCAGTGGATGTCTAACGGTTGATATGATGATGATAATATGTAGTCTATGATTCAGGAATATGTATTATCATTCAGGAAGGTCCCTAAAGTGGTCATTCTTATTCTTATTTCCTTTGTGTGTAATTCATATATTTCACATCAAACTGCATTATTCTCATATTGATATTATATACATAAATTATTGTAAATTAAAACCAACAATTTTGTAATTTTCATATTATTTATTAAAAGAGTATCTATGGAGTTTCTTGCCGGTTCTTCTCCATAAGACCTACCTTTTGGAACTGTGCAACTAGTTTTGACATTTCAAATGTACTTTTAATACCGGTCTAATTGAAATAAAAACATTTAACTTGACTTTGACTGTGTCCTTAGGATTTAGAAGGTCAGTTTGTATATTTGACAGTACGAGCTTATTATTAAGAATATTTTTTGCTGGACCGATCATCGTAGATATACCTGAGGAAGCTTATGTCTATCAGTGAACGTAATTTAGCTGAAATGATAATGATGATGTTGATTTTTTTCCATTTGTCTGCAGTAAGATCTTGACGGGCATGCTGAAGCCCAGCAGTGGGCACGTGACGGTGCGGTCGGGGCGCGGCGGCGGGCGGCTGGGCGTGTGCCCGCAGCACGACGTGCTGGTGCGGCCGCTGTCGGCGCGCGAGCACGTCGTGCTGTACGCGCAGCTCAAGAGCGGACTCACCGCCCACCAGGTGCACGATGAGGTCGAAAGGTCAGTTGTCACCAACCTATTTACTGCCCTACTAGGCACGTGCTCTTTTTTAACCCCCGACGCAAAAACGACAAGGTGTTATGAGTTTGACGTGTCTGTGTATGTGTGCGTTTCTGTCTGTGGCATCATAGCTCCCGAACGGGTTAACCGATTTTGATTTTGTTTTTTGTTTTGTTCGAAACTTGAGTTAATTTAATGTTTTAGCCATATTTGATGAAAATCCGTCCATGATAGCCGTCACAAAATGTGTCGGGTTTGTTTTAATTTTTTTTAAATTTAAGTATTGAATGCAAGGGGTTAGGCAATTGTCAACCACATACCTTACTGCATCAAGGAAAACTACACATATTATCGAGAAAATCCCTCAGAAGTACAAGCTTTCCTTCACCGTTTCAGTGAGAGATAAAATGAAATCACATGATTTTGAAAAGATCGAGGTGCTCTTGGATTCGATCTTGTGACACTCCTATGACCTAGTTAAACGTAAAAGGTTATTTATAGAAAAGCACTCTGCCATTATTCTGACTCTATTGAACTACTTCAAACTATTATTATCTAGTCTGCTCTCTTTAAATGCTTGCTACGAGTCTTCTCAGTGTTTTAAGTCTTCCCAATATTTTTTCCCGTTTTTGCAACATTTTTCATTTGTGCTCAGCTCCTAATGGTCGTAGCGTGATGTTACATGGCCTAAAACCTTCCTCGGTAAATAGACTATCCAACACAAAAGAAAATTTTCTTCAGCTTTATTATATTAGTATAGATATAATATGATATAATAAATCATTTACCCATAGTGCAAGTTTTGCTCTGCTTAGTTTGGGACTAAATGGTGTTGTGTAAAAAATATCGCAGAATATTTATTTATTTCTCAGAGTATTACATAGTAGAAAAACTATTGCCTAAACACTCCACACTAGGCTATGCCCGTTCTGTGGAGAGTTTTATTTTTTAAGGACATGCACGTAAGAAGTGACGCACTAGATATAACTTATATATTTTTACTCTATACAGGATTTTGGAAGTGCTTTCCTTGGGACCAGTGAGCTCGGAGCCAGTGTGGCGACTGTCGGGTGGCACCCGGCGCCGCCTGTGCGTGGCGCTGGCCTTTGTGGGCAGGCCCCACCTCGTCACACTGGATGAGCCCACCGCTGGAGTGGACCCTGCTGCTAGAAGGTACAAGTAGACCACAATCTTACTACTCACTTATATTTATTCAGTGGCGTAGCGTAGGTTTTTGCCGCCCGGGGCCGACCAGAAATTTGCCGCCCCCAATTTTAGCTTATTACTACAAGAAAAAAACCATTTACCAAATATTCCGCCCCCAAAAATCTGCCACCAGGGTCCATGGCCCCCCTATCACCCCCACGCTACGCCACTGTATTTATTATTAGTAAAGCGTATAAATATACATATTGAGAAGTAACTGGTCCTTGTAACTACTTGTAATAAGTAACGTTCCTTGGGACCTTGAGACCTATGTCCAGCAATGGACGTCTAACGGTTGATATGATGATGATGAGGAGCAAAAGCTGTTATACATGATGGTTTTTCAGTGACATCTGGTCGATGATAGTGAAGCTGAAGCAAGACAGGACGATCCTGCTGACCACGCACCACCTGGACGAAGCTGAGCTGCTCAGCGACCAGATAGTCATCATGCACAAGGTAACAAACTTGATCAGGTATTAGGGCCTTTTTTAGGGATCTGTAAGGGTAAAAACGGGACCTCGCTACTAAGACATCACTAGGGTAAAAACGGGACCCTATTACTAAGACTTCGCTGTCTATCCGTCTGTTCGTCCGTCTGTCTGTCTGTCTGTCAATAGACTGTATCTCAAGAACCGCGATAGCTAGACAGTTGAATTTTTCGCAAATTATGTATTTCTATTGCCGCTATAACAGCAAATACTAAAAATTTATTAAATAAATATTTAAGGGGGGCGTACAACCAACGCGATTTTTTTACCCTTTTTTGCTCGACATCAATAATAGCAACAGGTAGGTACTTGAAATATTTACAAAATACTCAGTTGTATTTTTACTTTAATAATAAATAATAAAATAAATATTTAAGAGGAGATCCATTCAAAAAACGCAATTTTTTGCCTAATTTAGTACGGAACCCTGCGAGGCGCGCGAGGCAGACTCGCACTTGGCCGGTTTTTATAATTGTTGACATTCAATGGAGGAATGGGAGCCCTTATAACACAGGAATTTCGTAGTATAGGGTAATTTGACGACTCGTTTAGCTTGGCGGTAGTTAACGCTGCCTGCTGTGCTACGGGTCCCGGGTACGAATCCTGGTACGGGCAAATGTTTGTACGGTAAGACATTTGAATCGAGTCGTGGATATTTCTATGTATAATATGTATGTATTTAATAAAGAAATATATATATGTAGTGTATCATAAATCTTGTATCCGTAACACAAGCCTCGTTGCTTAGCTCGGAACTACATAGATGGCGCTGTCACGCCGCCTGGTAATGTCTGTAATTAATAAATAACGGTTATTAAGGCCTTGTTTATAATTAATGAATTTTGACGACTCAGATGGTGCCGTGTCTGAGCGTTCGGCTTGTGCGTTACGGATTGCGGGTTTGATCCCCACACAGGGCGTACTTGTACGTACGTTCTGCAGTATTTGAACCGGGTCTAGGCACTGTATGTGACGATATGCGTTTGTAAACGCACCCACGATACAGGAGAAAATCCTAGCGTGGGGCAACGTTTTTTTAAATAAATAGATGACACAATTCCATATGAATCATTCGTTCAAATAAAAACCCTTTGCCCTGTTGTTAGAGTCGTAAATCTCGTGAACATTCACCACGATCTTAGTTACAGGCTACTTACTGTACTAGATATAAGTGAATCACATGTAATAAAATGATACATTTTCCCTTTATATGGGCTATCGCCTAATCCCTCTCAAATGAGAGGAGACCCGTGCCCAGCGGTGGGACGTTAACGGGTTGATGATGACTTCCCACTGTGGGCACTGGTCTCCTTTCAGAGTGAGAAGGGTTCATTTTTATAAATATTTAATAAATAAATAAATATTACACAGCGCCATCTAGTACCGTGGTAAGCAACGAGGCTTGTGTTACGGATACTAGATGGTTGATATACTACATATTTATTTTTTTGTAAATACATACATAATATACATAGAAACATCCATGACTCGGATACAAATGTTGTTGCTCATCACACAAACATTTGTCCCAACCGGGATTTGAACCAGAGACCCATAGCAGAGCAGGCAGCGTTAACTACCGCTGAGCTAAACGGGTCGTCAAAACGTTTATTGTACTGTACATGCATACGTCAGGGCTAACTTCAATACAAATAATAATGAATGTATTATTATAACATTGTCAAGTTTCATTTCATTTGCAACTTTATCTACAAGCAAATTACGTATAATTTAGGTTAACAAAGTTCAATTTTGAAATATTGATCCAAAAATGTTTTGACACTTTTTTTCTCTGTACACTTTATATTGTTGCTGATACGGGTACTTAGCAGGCAACATTTGTTGTCTTTTTAAGGGTTTTAGATATTACTCTTAAATTTTTGGAACAGCATCTCGAATCGATCTTATTACCACTTGGTATTTTTTTAGTTTTTAATAAATTTTATAACCTAATAGATGAATATAATAATTTATTATTTATAAATACTTATCATGATGCTGATGATGAATAGTCATCATCATCAGCATCATGTCAGCTAGAGGACGTCCTAGCTGGACATAAATATAGTATTATATTTTAAAACATTATATCAAATCCATTCAAATCATTTATTTCAATTAGACCAATACCGGTGCTTTTGAATTATCGAATTTAATTGAATTTAGTTGCACGTTTCCAAAAGGTAGGTTAACTTGATGAAAGTTACCTATCAGCCTCAAAATGTGTCATTAAGTTCTGAAAATCAACCTATGCTACCCGGTTCCGGCAATCTTTTTGCATGTTTATTTTATTATTTTATTTTGCATTGTATTATTTGTTACGTTCTGCATTACGTTATTATAAAACATTTATTCCTTATTTGCTGTGGATCATTATTGTTTATACAAATTAGTCTGATTTAATAAGTTGTCTCAAAATAAACTCCTGCTAATTATTTTTTACGTTATCTGCCGTTTTTTTACCTTACGTTTCACACAATAAACACGACATTGGGGTAGGAATAATTTCCCTATATTCGTCTCTTTTCCAATCATTCACAACATCTATTTCCATCTCTGTCTATTAGGAGGGTTTTCTTCCCTTAACGAGTGGTGTGAGAATATTTTACCTCCCCACCCCATGTTGTTACCATTCCATACAAAAAATAATATATTGTTCGTATAATATATTTTCCAACTGAAATAAAATCACTTTTTATCACGGTTTATTAATGTTCTTTAATCGTGATATTTCGGATCCTTTACAGCATCCATGATCACGCGTAGATGATCGGTCTATGATACTGTACCGCGATAAAATACGTAAATTCCTAATATTTGCGTAAGTCGATCAAAATCTGTATATTTTCTAATATTTCCATCAAAACTTTGGTATTATGTATGTATATCTTTTAAAATTTAATTTACTTACAACTATTCATTAACGCATCAATTGTAAGGAGATTGAATCTATATGAGTTTATAAAAAATATAACTAAACGTATCTAAATGAAGGAACTAGCTGTTCGCGGCTTTTGTATAGGTATGTACGCGCTAGTGAGTGCTTCAAGAGAGAAGAGATGAGAAATATGAAGTATTTAATTATTTTTTGTAGGTATATGAAACAAAAACACTATTCTTAAAGTATTTTGAACGTAAGAAACATTTATATACAGGACATTTCACAATGATCGTAATGATTCGACTTTTAATTTCATTGCACATTAGTTTTTTGTCCACGGAACTGTCAAAGGCTGAACTGTCAGTTACATTTGAATAGTGTGGGCTCTAAGTTCAACGAGTTGGGGGTTAAGAGTGTCCATTTTGCACTATTAGTTGACAGTTAGCTGTGAAAGCCTAGTCGACAGTGTAAGTAATTTAGTGGAAAATGAAATCAAACATCTCTAGTGAGACGCACCAATGTCTTTTCAAAATTATGTGCGCATCTATCACATGCTCAAACAGTAAAAGAAAACGTCGTAAGGAAATCTGCACGCCTGAAAGATTTTCCGCATTAGGCTAGCGTGAACTACAGCCTAATACGTCTCAATTCAAAGGAGACCCGTGCCAACCAGTGGAACAGTAAATTACTTGATTATGAAGACTATTAGTTATTCTGTGATTCCTATAAAAAAATTGCTTATGTAGCGAAGTTTATGAAATTTTTCACTTGTATGAAGTGGCAATGAAAAGCTTAACTCTAGAATCGATAATAGGGCGGGCACAAAAGCTTAGACTAAACAGGGGTAGCGTGTTATCGGACGATGATACGACCAATCAGAGACGCGCGTTGCGAATTGAAATTAAATAGTCTTTACATCTTGTTCACTCCTACAGGAAAACCCATGACACAGGGCAGAAAATTACAACATTAAATAAAATCAAAAATACTAACCCTACACTAAAATCAAAATTACTATTAGAAAGATTCAACAAAATCTAACACAATTCAAGAAAAATATCACGACAAAGTAGAGTAGGTTTGGCGTGAACAATTTTCAAAGCTGAAATCCTGAATCGCGCAAGCGGAATGTTCCCTGAAATTCCATGTGAAGATGTTTTTGAAATCGTACTATCGGGAGGTCCGTAGCTACTCCGGGAACCGGTCGTTGGTAGGAGCCGGTCTAAGTCCTACCCACTAATATGCTGAACTGCGTATATTCAACACCCCATGGTAACTGAACTGTCTAAAGAAAATGTCAGCAAATGATAATGAGATATGGACCGTCTCAACCCCACGGTAGTAGCTAATTCGACTTCCTTTTGTCACTCTAAATGGCAAATTAAAATATACATCATTTTAATTTCCTCTTTTTGCATTTTCTACAGTTTTTCTATACTATTTATAACATTTTTCAGCTTTACTTAAAGTACCTACTTATTTATTTGTCGCTCTATTACCCACCTTGCTAGTTTCTAATAAATTCCCTATTTAGTATATTAATATTTTTTTAATATTATCACACCTGACTACACGTTGTTGTGGTTTAGTTATTCATTGGCGGTTCCGCGCTTAACATCGACGCTTGTGTTCAGTAACACAAGCATCGTTGCGATATTTTTTTTATCACATACATAATTATAACACTAGATAAATCCCGCGATTTCGTCCGCGTGCAATTTAACTAAAAAACAAAAATTACGTATTAACTTTGCACCCCAGTTTTACCCCCTTAGGGGGTGAATTTTCAAAAATCCTTGCTTAGCGATTGCCTACGTAATAACATCTATCTGCATGCCAAATTTTAGCCTGATCTGTCTGGTGGTTTGGGCTGTGCGTTGATAGATCACTATGTCAGTCAGTCAGTCAGTCACCTTTGAGTTATATAGTTCGAGTCGTCAATCATAAAATCTATCATATCTCTGTCTCAAGTTGGACCAAACAAACAGGCTTACAGACTATAATAATTATTAAGTTTCTAAACATCGAAACTCTCTCCACGCGAATTTAACTCGCACTTAACCGGTTTTATTATTAAAAAATCATAAAAAAATTAAGAGTTGTAAAATTTCGACTACGCCAACCCTCGTTGCGGTTGCCATAAAACCTCTTAACACCGGAAAATAACTGAGAAACTTATTTTCAAAATTTTAGGGTCAAATCCACACAACAGGCTCCCCAATAAAGATCAAACGTACCCTCGGCAACGGGTACAAGCTGACCGTCATGTACCCCGGCCCTGCTGACACCGATGACTCCTGGGAGGAGACCAGCCAGCAGGAGAAGACCAAGCACTTGCTGACCATAGTGCGTGATGTCGTCAAGAACGCCAATGTGATCGACGTTAATGGACTCGAAGTGGAGATCGCACTACCGTTCTATGATTCCAATGGATTGAATAATAAGTAAGAAGATATTTAAATTTGTTTTTATGTTCCCCACGTGAGGATTTTCAACTTAAGTATAATTATGTAAGTACTAGTCATATGGAAGTCGAGGAATAGAGACTTGTTTTTTATAAACGGGCTCATTCGTTTACTTACATGAATATTATGGCGTCTTTGGGCAGGTGAACTAAAAATCTGCAAACTGTTCATGTCATACTAATACGATAAGTAGGAGACAGTTGCAGTTATTATTATAGTAATAACAGGCTAGAAATACTGCCTGTAGCAATAGGTTTGCCCCCTATAACATGGGACCTAAAACATACCGGTGAAATGTGTCTGTACATTAGTACACCTCTGCCTAATCCTTCAACAACGACAATGACGACAATCGTGATGATATGTATCTACGTAAATACTGTCCTTGCATCAAACTTTTCATTAGTTAACAGACAGAACTGTGTTGTTGGGGAGTTTGTTGCGCCGCTTCTTCTTCCCAACAAAAACACTAGGAAGCGGTGAAGGGCGGGCGTTTTTGGAGGCTGTTTTTATTGTCGACGTTCAAAAAGTTCCAATTAAATTTGGCCTACTTTGAATAAATTATATGTATTTTGATTTGATTTTAATTTTTGCCTACTAAACTCAAATTGGTGGCAATACTTGTCATCAATTATATCGAATTTAAAACATACCAAAGCCTAACTCATCGGAAATGCAGGTATCATGGTATATTATGTTCCACAAAACTCTGACGCTGTACATTGTCTATAGCCTGATGCAGCTGTGCTCGGTGCTAGAGGCGACGCAGTCGGCGCTGGGATTCAAGTCGTTCTCGCTGGACTGCAGCAGCCTAGAGCAGGTGTTCTTCAACATCTGCCAGCAGGCTGATACGCCGCAGAATGGAATTGAATATGGTAACAAATGTCCCACTAACATATAGTTATAAATCGATACATTTCAGTCAATAACCTGATGTACTGAAGTACTAGAACTGAAGCTGTGTTATGACCAGTGGACTGTGAAGTCTAAGGTTTTGACTTCGCTCCCAAGGGCACTGACTTTAGAAGTAACGTGCCCTTAAGTGAAAGACAAAGTCAATGTAGGAACTTATAAGAATTGGCATAAAACAGAATAAAGAAAATCGCTAAACCAATAAGCACAGAGCACGTAATTTGTTGGTGATCACCAAAATCTGTATATGTTATCCGGAAACTTTGTCCTCCCAGTGTTAGATGGTTCTCCGTCGAAGAGTGCTTCTAGTTCCAGCATCCGCACAGAGCGTGCTGCCGCCCTGGTCCCGCCCGATGGCCCACTCAAGGGCAGCGCAGCCCAACAGTTCCTAGCTCTCATGCACGCCAGATTCTTGCATCACATCCGAAACAGGTGGGTGCATATTTCAAACGCAAATTATCTAAGTGGCCCAAGGAAATCAAGTACTTCAACTTTACATACTAGCTGTGAGCCGAAGTTTTAACTGCCGCCCTTCTATGCATCGTCGCGCGATATTCAGCAGGCTTTACCTTTACCCTCCATTCAAATAAAAAATGTAAATTGCATTATTGTATCATTGGGAAAAAAACCTAAACAACAGGACGGTGACAACGTGCAGTCACTATTGTCAATTACTTTACCAAGATTTGCTGCTTTAAATAGGTACTTCTATGAAATAAATTTAGTAGGAGGTAGGGCATAGCGAGATTTCTCGCTCAAATTGAGCTGCCCGACTGGGGAAGTACCTCCGCCTTACAGAAGACCGCAGTGAATCAACAATAGTTGTCTTTCTGCGAGTGAGTAAGGTTACCAGAGCTCATTGGAGGAGTGACTATTCTGACAGCATGGGAATTCCGTTTGCTGTCAGTTCAGTAACTCCCCATTTAAGAAACCTGAACGGTTTCTAAGGGGTTTCGCAACGCATTTGCAAGCCTCTAGTGTTGCAAATGCCATGGGCGGCGGTCATCACTTACCATCAGGTAAGCCGCTTGCTCGTTTGCGCCCTTATCACCATAAAAAAAATGCATTTAGTCAAGTTCAAATCTATGATATTTAATTCACTAGTCAATTAATTCTTACATTCAATACTTTTACCATATACAGATGGCTGTTGTTCATGCTCATCGCGCTGCCGGCTCTCTTCGTCACCATCGCCATGGGCTTCTCCATGCTACGGCCTCCAGCAGACAACGAGGTCTCTCTCAAACTGGACGACCATCTGTATGAGGGCAGCACTGAGTTCATTGTGTAAGTATACAAAACTGATAACAGCGACATCTATCCTCCTACGTCAGTACTTACGAGGCTAGTCCTGCATCGCGCAAGCAAAGTTTGCATGCAAGTCGTACACTCGACATCAACTTTAAGCAATCAAATCAAATCATTTATCAAATGATGACTTTTGACCCTCTATAATATGATTAGATATATAATTACTAATATTTCTTTTAAAATAATCCTCATACTTCTTATTTGCCTTACTTTCAGTCCCCGACCTTCAGTGTACTCTCAAAATATGGACCCGTCGATGGCTGAGAGCATAATGCAGTACCTCATGTTGGATAAAAATGTACAGAACTGGACCTCTGCGGTAAGTCTACCTCCTTACTTCACTGTACAGTATACGACCGTATTACTGTTTCTCTGCCTAACCTTTTTGAATAGGGAAGACTTGTAGGAGTTTAGTGGACAATAGATACAAATTTCTGTGGAATAAAAATTAGAGTATTTTTTTATTAACTGTTATTATTATTTGGCCACTATACGTTACGTCTTACAATTACTCTTAGCTATCAACTACTTATTTTTCCTACTGTTCTGCAGGATTCACCGCATTGTGAGTGTGGGTTGACGAGTCAACAGTGTGACGTCACCGCCAACCAAACACGGCTACCGGAGATGATGGCGCTGCCTGACGCTGACACGCTCAACCACTGGCTCGTGGACACCCAGGATATCTACATCGAGAAGAGGTAAATGACAATAAAAATATTGAATTATTAATAATAATAATAATCGCGCATATGTACCCAATCCTATGAATTTTGAAATAAATGCTTAAACCGTGACGACAATCGACGATTTTCTTCTTAGATAGCTTGCAAGTCTGAGCGGTTTTCTCGATGATGTGTCCAGTCTGCCAACCCGCACAAGGCAGTAGTAGACTATAGCTATTCCCTCCCAATCGAGAGGTCCCTCATGTCTAACAGAGAGGCAATAATTGGGTTGATGGTGATGATAATTGTGAATTTCATTGATAAACCTGGCCATGGGAACCGATAGTCTAGAATTCTAGATGAATGACGTCATAGAAATAATATGATATTACAATACTCTCACATATTACAGTCTCTAAAAGTTAAAGGATCATCATCATCATCATCAACCCATTAACGTCCCACTGCTGGGCACGGGTCTCCTCTCATTTGAGAGGGATTAGGCTATAGTCCACCACGCTAGCTTACTGCGGGTTGGCAGACTTCACATGCCATCAAGACAAATCTCTCAAGCATGCAGGTTTCCTCACGATGTTTTCCTTCACCGTTTGAGCTTGTGATAAATACGCACATAACTTCCGAAAAGTCAGTGGTGTGTGCCTTGGGTTCGAACTCGAGACCTTTGACGTCTCAGTCCACTGGTCACACCGCTAGGCTCCCTCAGCTCCCAAAAGTTAAAGGATGCGGGCTACATATAACCGCTTTGTGCAAATCTATAGGCAAGGCCTTTACACAGTAATGGACGTCTTTTCCCAACATAAACTTACCCCCACAGGTACGGAGGCTTCTCAACATCGCTCAAGAATAATGTGACGCACCTGATCGCGTGGTACAACAACAAAGGTCACCACGCGCTGCCGGCCTTCGTCGGCGCCCTCAACAGCGCCCTCTTGCGGACTGTCGCCAACGCGCCCGCCGCCAACATCACCACCTACACGCACCCCTTGAAGATCTCCAAGGAACAAATCAGTAAAGCTACCGTGTAAGTATACAATTTCGATAGTTGGGTTCACAGGCGTGAATATGCTAAGGGTGGTTTTATGATGAGTAAATAATAAATAAGAGTAGTAGTATATGGAAAAGTCCCTTGGCTACTATGGTCTTTTAGAAGGTCAATAAAGGACGTCTCACATTTAAGAAGGAAAAGACGCTATAAAGGCTTTGTGATATGTCAAGTATGATTCAAAAATGCTAAAAATACAACTGCAACGCAACTTCAATTATGATGAGACATTAGGGTAGAGAATGTCCTTCAAACGTGCGATAAGGGTGGGGGCGCGTCTAAAAATTATGAAGAATTCATTTATGGATAAACAAAAAAAATATATATAATCAAAATATAATCTAATTATCGTCGGGGCTATTATATCGGGGGTAGTATGTGAATTGTGAAGGAATAAAAAAATCGCTAATTTTATTGACGTTGCCGCCCCATAATTTCAGTGCCAATCTCATATATTTACTCATACACTTTTTTCCCGGATAGGCAGAAAGTACAGAATGCGATCCCTGCCAAACATCTATTTACTCCTTCTTATAATGTCCAGATACCAGCACATTGCGGACGCAGGCATCTCCGGTCTGGTGCTGATCGCGTACAGTCTGATCAGCGCCGGTGCTGCCATCTACCTGGTGGGCGCTCGCCGCAGCCAGGAGAAGAGGCTGCAGCTGCTGTGTGGAGTCAGCCCCGCGCTGTACTGGGTCACCGCACTTGTATGGGACATGATGGTAAGTCATCCATGATGAACTGCCTCGTTGGTCTAGTAGTCGTACAGTGCGACTGCCGAGCAAGAGGTCTTGGGTTCGAGCAAAGTGTTATTGGGCTTTTCTATGAAATTCTCAGTAGCAGCTCGGAGTTTGTGTCCGGTTAATGGCAATAGGCTCGGCCCCTATTATATAGGACCTAAAACATACCGTACCTCTGCCTAAACCTTCGAGGACGACAGGCGTGATCTTGTAATAAGAGAATTTAAACTTAAAAACCAATTGCTACCATCATCATCATCACATCAATCATTCTCTCTACCATGCTTAAGACGAATTACATCATAATAAAGCCGTTTACTTTCCAACTGTTGAGCGTTGGCAGATTCCACACGCCATTGAGAGATTCTCTCTAGCATGAAGATTTCCTCACAATATTTTCCTACATCGTTTGAGCATGCGATAAATATGCATGTATACATATACTTCAAAAAGTCGGTAGTTCATGCCTTGGGATTGAACTTATCAGCCACTAATATCTTTGTACCAGGTGTATTTTCTTACATATCAATCTACATAAAGTGCTTATGAATTTGAAGTAATTTGGGATAATATTGACTGTTGGTGTTTGTTTAGGTGATGGTGATAAACATGGGCATCACCGCGGCGGTGATGGCGGCATTCGGCTTTCCTGTGTTCGTGGCGCGGAACAACTTGCCCGCTATTTGTCTACTCTTCGTACTTTATGGGTGAGTTACATATCTCTAGCTCTAAATGAAAAAGATAAAATATTAGTGAAAGGTGAATCTAGAAAAAAATAGTATTTATCTTTGATTAATATAAAAATACAGTATCTTTGTCTATTAAAAGAAATTTGTCTCCATAATTTATTAGGAAACACATAGAACTTCAACCATTTTGGTGTATCAGGTTAAATCTACCATGAAATAGATACATTTGATTCCACAATTAAGTAATTGACAAACAAAAAGTCAAGATTGAAAGAATTGTCTCAAATATCCAAAATATTTGTCCAACGCTGGAATCAAGACTATAGCCTGACATCATTTGCAACTCCTATAAATGGGTTCCAGAAATACATAATAATATCGTTTATTTGCATAAAATGTGGTACAAGAGTTGGTATAAAATTTGGTTACAGATCTTTAGACACAAGAGGAACTGTTAAGATTAATAATCGTATACTTATCGCCAGGTACGCGTGTGGTAATCTGATCCACGTCGCTGAGAAAATGTTTTCGGAGCCCAGCGTCGCCAACATGGTGTTGTTCTGCGGAAACGCCTTCCTAGGCCTCTCGTTCCTCGCCATACTACTCATCTTTGACATCATCTCGCAGTCTGAGGTCAGTTATCCTATAAAAAGTATGGAAATTTTATGAAAAACGAATTATAGTCTCTAGGAAGTTGCAACAGTTTAAAAAAAGAAAGAAAAACAACAAACAAAATGTAAAAAAATAGTAATATGCGTCGCGACTTACGCGAAACGGTTGGAGGCTCAGCATAAAACCGAGGCTTGTGCGCGCAAGCACAAATCCTCGGCGCTCGTTGTCAGCGTTAGCCGGTAAAGGTTTTCCATTGACTGTCTCTCACCTGGTCTGGGCACGGGTCTAATCTCAGAACGAGATGGATTAAGCTTTAGTCTACTACGCTGACCAAGTGAGGGTTGGCAGACTTCACGCGGTGAAGTCTCACTTGTCATTATTCACATAATAAGTAATTGCGTTTGCTACTGTTTTAATCCTTATCCGGAATATACGCTATCGACCAGTTTTTTTCCAAAATGGAGCATCATTTGTACGAATGTATGTGTCAGATAAAATAACTCGAACTTCTTAGGAAAAGGTGAAATAGGCTCTTAAAAAACAATAATATTGCGGTGTACAGGCCACCGATAACGCCCGCTATGTCCTGCACAAAATCTTCATGCTGGCGCCGCAGTTCGCGCTCGGTGATGGACTGCTCGAGATCGCCAAGAACACCATACAGGCACAGGTTAGTTAACGACCCTTATAATGATATCATTAGCCAAAAGACACCCAAGTTAAATAAAAGGCCATCATATTAGCAGACCACTGTAAAATACAACGCTCCCCCAATTTTAAAGAAAATTTATTTATTTTATTTATTTATATTTATTTCAGGACAAACATCCCATACACTTTGTTAGAAAAGTAATTTAAAATTTTACCTCCATTGTTCATCCATCTTTTGTATGCCTATGCTGCCTTTTGTGTCTATCTGCAAGTTTTCTAGTCTTTTATGAAGAGTATGCATAGATCCTAACAGAAACCTTAGTACGAATTAGGTGTGTAATAATTTAATTTGAAACCAAATATGAATTTAGCACTGCAACGGGACTTTTAATTTGTCCTTTACAACGCCTTTTCTTTTTTTTTCCAATTCAGACAAGGAATGTTTAAGTATTGATTGACCCACGTTGTTGACGATTTTACAGAAAAAATTATCATGTTAAATTGTTAATCAATAACTTGGATCTCACTCATGTAACAGTCTAGAACTTCTCTTTTTATGGTGTCTTTAAAACCTTCCACATAGAGATGAAGCGTATATACTAGAACAGATCCAGGGACTAGGTATTTAACGAGACTAGGTAGCACCTATTCCCACGTTACAAAATACTCGATCCACCTAGTCCGCCTAGTCGGACTGTTCCTGCACACGGCGTGCGCCGTGATACGGCCGAAGTGCCGATACCCGAAGTGTCCCGAAGCTCGCGCGAATTGATCACGAACCGTTTAAACTTACATTCAGTCATTTGAATTTGAACCTTATTTCAATCAATATAAAATTAATGCGATACGCACCTGTGTCGTGCAAGAATATGTATGCGCTGTCTTTTTCTTTCGCTCACTATTCCAAAGTCTATCTTTGCGTGTTTAATACTCGAGACTAGTCGGGACTTCATTCAACTAAATATTAGGAAGACTTCATACTAGAGATGAAGCGTATATACTAAAACAGATTCAGGGACTAGGTATTTATCGAGACTAGGTAACACCTATTCCCAAGTTACAAAATACTCGATCCACCTAGTCTGACTGTTCTGCACACGGCGTGCGTCGTGACATAGCACCCGAAGCCCGCGCGAATCTTGTTAGATTGCGAGCTTATATTATATTTATTATAAATAAACTTTAAAAAAACTAAAAAGTTAAAAAATGTAAACAAAAATTAAAAATAGGCTAAAACTGATTAAAAATCAATTGAAATCTTTTAAATACGTCAACAATCTACAATATAGATAGATATTTTACATTGACAGTCCTAAACCTGTGTAAAGTATGAAGCGAAGATTACAATTCATTACTGCGTCCGTAACTATACTTTCAGGTATCACTAGCAGACTTCACTAACGGACTTTAACCGAAACATACTTTATAGTACGCGTACTTCATGGACTAGGTGGAATAGGTATTTAGATTGAGTATTCAGGTATCACTAGCAGACTTTAACCGAAACATACTTTATACTACGCGTACTTCATGGACTAGGTGGAATAGGTATTTAGATCGAGTATTTGTACGGAATCGGACTAGATGCACCTAGTATCAAATTTACCTAGTATGACTCATCTCTACTTCCACAGGTGCTGAGTAGGTTTGGAATGGACACATATAAGGATCCCCTCGGCAGTAGCCTAGTGCTGTACCACTACGTGTACTTGTTCGTAGTGGGGACGCTGCTACTCCTGCTGAACCTCGCCATCGAGTACCACTGCTTCGACATGCTATTAGACAGGTACAAACAACGGATTCTTTTTCTTCTTACCGTAATAAACAGAAAGAAAAGAAGGCAGGTGGTAAGAGATAAAAGTAACAACTGTTTTATTTGACATTTTTAACTGTCGCGGATACATTTGTCTAGCTCTAGACGCTCTTATAGACGCTTTGCCTGTGTTTTGGAGGGTACTACTATTCCTGTCACTCTTTGAGATCAAACGTCGGCGTACCGATTCGAACTCTAAGATGTGCTTTTTTTAGTCCCGGAAATCATCCTTTAAAAGGGCAAAGGGGGAGGAAGTGTGTAGAATTATACTATGTGATCAAATATGCAATAAAATAAAATAAAATAGTGTAACGTTTGAAGGACTTCATCGGTCTCTGTCTTTTGAAGAACCAAAGTAGATAAATTAAACCTTAAAGCTACTCTACATTTTAAGTGGACCATCTCCATATTGTGTACTTGTGTGGCAGGTTTAGGTCGGAGAGTGTGTCTGAACGCACGTGTGAACTAGAGCCGCTGGACGTGACGGCCGAGCGGAAGCGCGTGCACGCCGCGCGACTGGATGCGCACGCGCCGCTGCGGGTCAACACCATCGGCAACATCAATAGAGGTCAGCCTACTATCGACATACATACCATCACGCCTGTCGTCCCCGAAGGGTTAGGCAGAGGGCTACTAATGCACACCTATATTTCGCCGGTAACTTTTAGGATGAGCATATTGCTATCAACCGGGCACATATCATACAAACTTCGAGCTGCTACTAAGAATTTCATAGAAAATCCCCAATATAAGTCAAGTGTTACTTGTAAAAGGAGCCAGTTATAATAGTTGATACATTTATTAACCAACTCATCATTTCATTTACATTTTTTTGATGGAAATACGTGGGGAAATGGGCAGGAGGCTCACCTGATGGTAAGTGATCAACGCCGCCCATGTACATCTGCTACAACAGAGAACGAATATGTTATATTCTTGAAGATTCCCAGCTCGTAACGCTTCGGGAAAACTTATGTCGTTAAGTTAAATTTCTTGCCGGTTCTTCTTCATAAGGTCAACTACTTGAAACCGTGCAACCAGAATCTTAACGTTTCAAAAGTGCTTGAAAAAGTTTATTCGGAATAAAAACGTTTTGATTTTCATCGCCGGTGACAGTTGGTTCCACGGAGTGGTTACGCGAGGCAGAAAATGCCTTAAGAATCGCGCTATTCTTCGCATTATAAGACACCTTAATGATGCCTGTATACTTCATCCCTCAGGTTTCATTCACACGGAAGGCAAGAAGAATTCTATCGAGCGTATGGTGTATGGAGCGAGTGACGCGGCTCAGTGCGTAGATCTCGCCAAGTCTTACCCGACGTTCGGGGGACGAAAGTTCGCAGTCAGGGGCCTTACACTCGGCATACCACCCGGACAGGTGAGCGCTGAGTCAGATTTATTTATTTTATAAGATTGTTGATACACTATAGGTTTTCGATAATACTAATAGCCATTAAAAATGAAAACACAAAACATCATTCATTGTCTGTTTCATTTTGAGGGTGCATATTATATTTCAAAGATACTCCTTTGAAATATAATGTGAAACTTAGAGCTACACTGGTCGCAACGGGAAAAAAAATCGATTAATAATTGATTATTAATCCTATAATAACTACAGATTTTTGTAAACTCTGTTAAAAGTCGCCTTCACTACTGATATCTCGGTATTGACTTAGATTCTAACTTTTCAAAATCGAAACCTTCCATGCTTGAGCGATTATTTCAGTGGCGTCTGAAGTCTATCGACCTGCACTGCGGTAAACATAACCTAATCTGTCGAACAGTAAATAGGTTGATGAGTGACTTATTTAAAGATAAAATTGTAAATACTTGTAGTGTGATAGTCGATGTGAGTTATTTAATCACTCATACAAAATATGCTTTTATTGACGCTCATGTTTCGCAACAGTGCACCGCGTTGCTGGGTCAGAACGGCGCTGGCAAGTCGACCACGTTCTCCATGCTGACTGGTGAGGTACGACCCACTTCGGGACAGTTGTACCTCAACAACAAGCTGGTCAGCGCCAACGAGCTGTGCCGTGGACTCATCAGTAAGTAAGAGATACCTTACAAGTAAGAAAATAGAGGGTTTTTTTAATATCACGAGGATGGCGAACGAGCTTATAGCCTGCCTGATGGTAAGCATTTACCGTAGCCTGTAAACGTTTGCAACACTAGATTTGTCGTTCGCACGTGGCCCTGTAAAAACCTTATCACACCTTTTTTTGAAGAACCCTTAAAAAATAGGGAGCGTTAGGTCTTAAAATAGGATGTGCTGCACGAACAGCCAGCGGATTTTCCATTCTATCAGAATAGTCACTCGCTTATCGAGCTGTGGTAACCTTACTCGTAGAAACACGACTATTGTTGTTTCACTGCGGTCGTCCATAAAGTTCTCCAGTCCCTTTCCAGTCGGGCAGCTCAATTTGAGAAAGAAATCTTGCTATGGCTATAACCTCTCGAAAATAATCGTCACAATCTGTTGAGTTATGAGAGACAGAGATCACAATGAATACATACATTTTATTTTTATTTACAGGCTATTGTCCTCAGAGCGACGCCATAGACCCTCTGATGACTGTGAATGAGACGCTGAAGTTCTACTGCCGCCTCAGAGGCATTACAGATCAAGAAGAGGTAAGGAAAGATAATAAAAGGTTTATAAATATTATTCCCACAACTAGGGCTGCCATCACATTAATTACCGAAGCCAAATAAACACGGCAAATAACCCGGACTTTTGGGCGAAATATGGCATTTTCCCCGGACACATCTAAAAAAATATTTTTTTGCAACAAAAATAAAACATCGTTATAATTTTCGATCGTTGACTATTTTGCCGTGCCTTCTTGAATGCAGGTTATAATGAATGATTTTTAAACTAAGATTTATTTCAATTAAACGCTTATCTATAAAAAAAATGATTTTCCCTGACAAAACTGTCTGGATTGCACCCTGACACTTTTAAAAACCCCAGCCGGACTGCCCCCAGATGCCCTTCAACTCGTACGAATCCGGGGAAACCTGGACAGATGGCAGCCCAACCCTCAACTCCAAATCCTCGTCAAGTGCTCACAGTTTTTCTTTCTCTTGCAGGTTATAAAGCGTACAGTGGAGATGTTCGACCTGGTGAAGTACGCGGAGGTGCGCAGTGGCACGCTCAGCGGCGGCAACAAGCGCAAGCTGTGCACCGCCATCGCGTTCATGGCGAGGACGCCGCTCGTACTGCTGGACGAGCCTACTAGGTAAGGAGTTAAAGACATTTTAATAATTATTCCACTTTGAGGACAGTCAATAAAGGAACATTTATGGATTCTAGCACATAATTCTAATGACACTACCATCTTATTTATGTAAATATACTTTATGATATGCTTTAAGATTTTTATATGGGTGATTTTCAAAAAAATTGACCCCGTGACGATCAGGAAATATAATTTTGGCATTAAGTGAAATTGGTTAAATTTGCTCTGGTATCAAAGAATATGTAATTAACTAGCTAAATATGCTATTTAAATTAAAATTTAAACATAAACATGAGAAATATTCAAGATTTTTGGTCAACATATGACACAAAGTGTTCCTGTACGTCACACAATATAATCAGTCAGAAATAAAACAACCAGGTATTGAAACAAAATCAACTTATATTAGCATAAAGATATGCTTAAAATGTTTCCAAAAATAACAAAAAGTTAGCATAATTCTATCGCAATAATAAATAATCAGCCAAATTGTTTCATTTTCGTCATTTCTTAGACACATCGCCCTATAAAAGTTGTTGTTTACTAATAATACGTGTTACAAATCAAGCAAAAATCAAGCAAAGTGAGGAATTTTCGGCAATAACAAAATTCTAATAGTAACAAAACTTAACACTCTAAAGAAATCTAGATACTTTTAAAACTAGTTTTGTACAATTTAGAATATAGGACAGTGACTATTACGAAAATTGCGTGATGAATAGGAATAATTTGAGCAGTATCCACACTGCCTATTTAAAACACTCTTGCTGATTTTTCGCTGACATCCGAAACACTTCTCAGTGATTATGAAATAATCACTGAGAAGTGTTTCGTGAGAAGTGTTACGTGTAACATTGATTTAAATCAAAATATGTTAGGATTTTGTCAACGTCCCAATATACTACTATATCGGCTAGCTGAGTGATTATACAGTCATACGAGTAGGTATGTTAAATGCGAACTTATATCTGAAACAAGAAAGATATCATTTTTTGTAGTAAAATTGATAATAAGTAGTGTATAGCAATTTTTACACTCAATTTAGATTCAAATCCAATGAGTCGTCACGGGTATTACGTAAGTTCTAACAAACAAAGTAAATTTTTCTTCTTATCAAAATTAGGTAACACGTAGGTAAGTATATTTTACAAGATTAAATATTTCGTTGTACACTAAGCTTTATAATTCAAGTTCGTCACGATTTTATTCCGGTAGTATGTCACATGGCGCACAGGAGGTGACGTATTCATACAACGAAACTTTTAAAATTAAAAACAACTAATACTCTGTTACATCCAGAAAACTTTTTCTGCACGCTGAAGACACCAACACTTTCGTCACAGATTTTGTCGCAATTGGCGTTTAAACAGTAATGACACTATCAAAATACGATCACAATGTTGCCAGGAAAGTAGAAAAAATATAAATCAGTAGATTTTTTCTTATGTAAGATATCAAATTCACCGTGACGATACCGGATTTTCCGGTACTATGGTTTTAGTAGAACAACGTTAATTTAATGATATTGCCTAAAAATAACTATAAATTAATCACATAAAGACCAAAAACACACTTTTAGACATAAAGACATTATGTTCGAACACCTATATAATGTACGTTAGAAAAAATATATCACATCATACGAAAAGATGTGAACTGCATAATTATAATACTAGATATAAGTCAAAATTAATGCAGCCACAGCTTCGTCTCGCTAAAGTCCATACCTCTTTTGTGGGATATAGTGTCAGGTTTTATAATAAGATTCCGGAAATAATTTTAAACCTCCCGGAAAATAAATTCAAATCCATCGTAAAGTCTACTCTATGCAAGAAAGCATACTACAAATTAGAAGATTATCTTGTAGATAAAAAAGTTTGGCAAAATGCTGGTCCAGCTCCACAGGTTTGCTAGCCTCATGATTATTATATTTTCTTTTATTTATTTTTTTATTTATTGGTTTGACTTCTTTTTGTTTTACATAAAGATATTTATAATTTTTTACAGTTTGACATGCTCAATTATACACTTATACAATTTGACATGTTTAGTTATACACCTTTACTGATTGACATGCAAATTATTTATTAATGTAATTTATTATTTATTAACGCAATAGTTACTGATTAGTAAAATAACTTGTAAAATATGAGACTGATGTTGGCTTTGATGTTGTTTTATTAATTTTTTTTAAATGTGAAAATGCCTACCGGTTGCCGGGCATTCTGGGCTTGTCATGCTCACTCAAATGTCCTGCTGATGGTGGCGTTGTGTGTCGGGTCTTTTTATTCCCTACAACATGGTTGAGTAGACAGACGCCGATACACACGTCATGCTCGTGAACGGGTGCTATCAGTTGGGACTGGTCGGCTCATACATGTTATGGCAACCGAAATTGGTTTTAGTTATTTCTTTTACTTTCATAAATAATACGTTTCACATCGAACTGCACCAGTCTCATATTGATATTACATACATAAAGCATTGTAAAACAAAACCAACAATTTTGTATTTAATTTAAAAAGAGTATCTATGGAGTTTCTTGCCGGTTCTTCTCCATAAGACCTACCTTTTGGAACCGTGCAACTAAATTCAATTTAATTCGACAATTCAAAAGTACCTGTATTGGTCTAATTGAAATAAATGATTTGATTTGATTTGATTTGACCTAAACATACTCAAAGCTCAATAGTCTACAAGTAAGAAGTATTCGAAATCTCTGAGAGCACCGTGGGACACACGAAATCTTCACCTCCTGAGGTGATTTTTTTTAAATATAAATTTATCTATCGTCTTTTTATGGTGTTTTTCAATTTAACTTGATTTTAAAATGTCTGCCTTAATCATATAACGTTTCAAATCTACATGTGCCATATAAAAAAACATAAATAAAAATGTTTGAAGTTGTGGGACAGTCCGATTTTGCTAGGGTCATTTTTTTTGAAAAACACCCATATATATTTTTACTATTTTTGTTCCTTGTTGGTTTAACTAGAGGCACTTTTATGGTAGTTTGTTATTTATCCATTTTTGTTGTAAAAGAACAAACTCTTGTCTGAATTATTTATTTTCTGAATTATTCTTATATTGATATTATGTTAATAGATAAAAATTTGTAAAACAACGTGAAGCAAAAACTTTGTATCTTTTTTACGAAAATAGTGCGGACGGAGTGAAATGAAATGAAATGAAATTTCCCAAACTTATAGTTCTTATAGAGAAGGAGAGCAGAATGCATTTTTTTTTCAACTTAAAATTAAAATTAATTAAGGTTGAATTTCTGGGTGACTACTAAGTAGCTATTATTACTTCATGATATCAGTGACATAGCTACATAATGATGTAAGTTCGGTGACATTAAGTCATGGAGTCTATCTATAATCTGTGTGTGTCGGTACAGTGGCATGGACCCGGTGTCGCGCGGCTGCGTGTCGCGCGGCGTGTGGGCGGCGTGCGGCGGCGCGCGCGGCGTGCTGCTCGCCACGCACGCGCTGCCCGACGCGCGCCGCCTCGCGCGCCGCGTGGCGCTGCTGCGCCACGGCGACCTCGTGGCACTCGCAGACCTCGACGACTGCCTCAACAGGTAACCTATCTAGTCGTTACTGTTCGATAACATATTATCATCAACAGTTTGGGCTCAAGTAGGTTACGCAGACAGCCCAATCTACGCGAATCAATGCTCGATCAATCGGCTTACTTGTAGCATTAATTAGCATAAAGTGTCGGAATAAACCCGCTAAATCTCATCTCGGACTTAACAGCTCATAATGTAGCGTTCAGTAACCAAATTCAGTCGTGTAAGAGTGTTACACGCTTTGAAGAACATCATATGATTGCTTTATATTCACTATCCACTGATTAATTTTCGCATTGTCCAAAACTACCTACATATTTACAAGAATTAATTAAAATTAAATGGTTAGTTTTCGTTATATGATAAAATAAAAAAGCCCAAGGTAAAAATTCCTACTCTGCGCTAGAGGAGGCCTATGCCTAGCAGTTAGCACGGCAAACGGACACGAAATAATATAATACCTTTAGATATAATCATCAGTCCTGAATTAGCCTATAAGCTATTTATTCATTTAATTAATAGGCTTATCGACCTGAGATGACCGAACGATTAATAAAAAAACGCTAGGTGATCAAGGGTAGGGCTAAAAAAAAGTCACCCCGCTTTAGAAGCTGTCATGTTATGTTTTGGTAATATAACTGCTCAGGGCATCAAGTTACCTTAATCCGGCACTGGTAATCGTCGGACAATATTTTATTGGGGGCCATGGCCCCGGGCGGCATATGAAAGGGGGCGGCATCAAGTGCCACTTCTTTTATATACTACTAGAAAAGGGGGCGGCAAATTTCCACTGAGTGACCATGTTATTTGTCAGGTACAGCTGCGGCTACGTGGTGCAGTGCCGCGTGTCGGGCGCGGCGCGTGCGGCGTGGCGCGCTGTACTGCACCGCGCGGCGCACGCGCGCCTGCGAGTACTGCACCAGCACTCGCTACACTTCCTCATCCCCACGCGGACCACAGGTAATATACGAACATGTGAACTGCATATAAGTTATATTCTGTGCAAGTAAATACTTATATAATAAATACTACTTAGCAGTAAAAATTGTAGCACTTAAAATCGTACCTCAAATATTCAACAAATTACTTTATAAAACTCACAGTTGACAAGAAAGAAGTCACGACTCGCCTGAGCGAGATCCTCCGGCTGATGGCGGAACTACAAGGCACCTGCGACATCGAGGACTACACTATTAACCAAAGTTCACTAGAACAGGTAACGCAATGCAACTTTTATTCGTAATCTAATTAAATTCAGTAAAAAAACATATTTAACATAGCCTACTTTATGCCAATTTATGTATTTTCGCGAAAAAAAAAATAACTAGTACGTTACGCTTTTTGCATACTTTACTTTAATAATAAATTCTGTGGTAAGGATAATAGATTTGAATTCCGGTAGAGGCAAATGTTTGTGTGATGTTTACTGACTAGATGATGTTGTTACTGTGATATCCTAGCTGT
This sequence comes from Craniophora ligustri, assembly GCA_905163465.1. Lineage (NCBI taxonomy): Eukaryota > Metazoa > Arthropoda > Insecta > Lepidoptera > Noctuidae > Craniophora > Craniophora ligustri. The sequence goes on along the minus strand of LR990971.1, from coordinate 13,356,998 downwards.
AAGTCTTCCATACTTTAAAATAAATTAATTAATTTATTAATTAATTTTAATGATATTCGTACCTGAATTATAGATTGTGTCTATGTATAATATGTAAGTTAGCACGAAAAAAATATAGAGTAAGATCCCAGGGCCATCAGACGTCACGTATTTACCATAACATAAGCCTCGTTGCTTAGATTGAAACTAGATGGTGCTGTGTCATAATATCCGGATATATTAATTAAGACAATAGATTCACAATGCTTCGCGCTGGTCATAATATGTATTTATATCTTTGAATCTATTCAGTATTCAGACAGCCTCTTAACTTTCCAACGTAGCCCTCACTTAGCTATGATAATTTCTGTGCAGATGTTCCTAAGCTTCACGGACAAGTGTGATGTGGAGGCCGACACAGTGGAAGTGGAGCCGCTGCCCGCGCCCGACACCATCCGACACGGCGACGACCTCGATAGCGTCACCTCGCTCTAATGTCACCGACTAACATACCACGTTTAACTCTAATTTATAAGCAGCAAAGCACTTTTTTAAACTTCTTTGTTGCGCAAAGTCCGTTACGGAACGTCCCGCCGTCTAGGGAGGCGACGGGGCGTGTCTGACTCCGCCCACAGTGGGCGTCTACCGACTAAAAACTGCAACCGTCATCGCCACCAGCCAGTGGGTAGTGGACTGTGAAATCCAAGATCTTGAGTTCAATCTCAAGGCTAACCACTGACTTTTCATAATCACGTGCGTATTTATCACATGCTCAAACGGTGAGGCAAAGCATCGTGGGAAAACCTGCATGCCTAAAGGAATTTCTTGATGGCGAGTGAAGGCTACCAACCAGCACTAGGCGAGCGTGGTGGTCTACAGCCTATTAGGTACACTAAAAATGAGAGAAGTTCTAAGCCCAGAAATGGGACAGTAAGTTGATTGATGCTGGTTGAACATTTGAGCAGCCCAACTCTTACATTGTGATAAGATTTTAAATTTAATTATTAAATTTAAATATATTTATCATCGTCAGAAAATCTATAAAAAAAGGTTATAGATTTTCTGACGTTATGATAAATGGAAGTAATAAACCTATGATTGTGTAGATTGTATTGCTATAAGTAGGTATGTAAATGTAGAATACAAAGATAGGATTAATGCTAAAACTAATGATTAAAATGTCCTTTAAGAGCCTGACGGAAAACACCTTTATAGAGGGAATTTTGTAAACGTCATGTAGGTTACATTAAACTCGTTCGGAGTTAGAAACACATGCTGCGTTTTCGTTGACGTAACGCAAGTACGCTCACACGCCTGGCGTGTTTTGTTCCTTTTTATACTAGTGTATTGTCGACTGTGCGGCCGCACACGCCCTGCGTGTATCTTCTGACGCTTCGCCGGTGTTGCCAACCCTACTGTTTTTTACATGGATATCCCTGTTTTTGACTCATTCCTAATTTTTACTGTACTTTTAAACAGTGCTTCCTATTCAAAATCGCTATAAAGTACTGAAGATGAGGCCCTGGGGGCTAAAAAAGGTCCCCATCCCACTTCGATTACCAAAAGGTGATTAGTTTTATTTGTATGACGAAAGTATGAAATCTACCTGTTTTACTTGACCTACTGTTTTCTCCTATTTTTTATTGGTCAGCCGTTGTTTTTTAGTTTCTCAGGGTTGGCAACACTGTGCGTCACCAATGCTAATTGCACGCTCAGCGCGTTCGGGCGTCACACTGTAAATGCCAACAAAATGCTGACCACACTAGGATCGTTGCTCAAAGTAATAACATGTTACCAAACTACAAATTAATTTAGTGATATTGGAGTAAGTGTAGGATCAATAATTTAGTGATAGTTCTCATGGTGATAATAATATATTTTATCTCTTTCTAATGTCACAATGTTTTTCCCTTTCCGTCCTAATGCAACTGTAACTTGTTTATATCATGCTAAATAATAGATTCGAACGCAGATCTGTAAATATTTAGAACAAAATGTATGACATACAATATACATAGAATTTTAAGTGTTTATAATTATATTGTTCCTTACTTTATTGTTTTCTTGGTTTTGATTAAATAATTTAAATTAAAATACGTTATGAATAGAGTATATTTTTGAGCGAATTTATTTAATATTAGCAGTAATCATTTTAAATTGATATAATATATAAATAAATACTAAATAATATATAGAGTTTCTATATAAGAGTGACTTGTAAGATATAGTATACTTCAATTAATATAATTTAATATTATCGGTACAGGCAGCAACACATGTGATTTCTGTTGATGTCCGTACCTAAATTGTCTTAAAAATATAACAAATATGCAATCTCTGTGATATTTAATATTTTTCTAGAAATAAACAATAAAGGATGGTTTTTGGATAATTGTATTTTATTTTAAATACACTTAAAACTAGTTACAATTCAAACTTTGGAATGTAGCATAAAATATATGTATATAAGAATTATGTTTTTATCAATAAATCACAATCAATTTTAATCTCATGTTCAAATGTCAGATCTGTTTAAAAGACTAGAAAAATAGAACTAATTAATAATAAAAATATTTTCTATACAATTATTTGATACAGAAGTCACGTGAACCATTCTAGAATATTCTATAAAATAAGTATTAGATATTGTTGCTTGGATGCCAGTGCTGGTGTTAGGCAAGACCAGTCTTTGTCATTTAGGGAAATTACCAGAGAGTATAATAATTTTAATTTCAAAATCCATATATCCATTTTATGTAGTATATCAACCATCTACAATCAGTAATACAGGCCTCGTTGCTCGGAGCTAGATGGCACTGTGTCATAATGTATGTTACATTTATTATTATTATATCCATTTGGCGGTCAGTTAAAGCCTTAAATTATGCCTATTTAAAATACTGATCTCGTTAGTTTTTTTTATCATTTATAGGCCAGCGTTTGAACGAAATCTCAACTAATGGAGGAATGGAATGGAATAGAAGAATGGAACAATGGAAGTCAACTCATATATTAATTAATTATAAATATAATTGAGATAAAGAGTTCATCAGAGTTGTCGCTCGCGCGTTGTCGACCATGTAAAAACCGTTTTAGGTTTGTCCAAGTGGGTATAGTTACTACACTGACAGCAAACGGAATCCCCATTCTGTCATAGTCACTGTGTTGGCAACCTTACTCACTCGCAGAAACACAACCATATATACATATAATAAATTAGTCTTATTTGAAAGTCTAATAATGCCTAAGTTTAAGAAATCAATTCATTGTTTAATATTAATTGTTGTCAAAAGACGGGTTCCTAAGTCCGGCGGACTTCTTGAAGTGTCCGGCGAGCAAGTCCAGGATCCGGAAGACGACGTCCTTGTTGACCTGCTTGTGTGTGAAGCTGGAGACCACCAGCCTGACAGCTTCGGAGACTGTCTCCTCGCCAAACGCGAACAACAAGGCTGTGAACATGGTTGTAAATCGGTTGTACTCATATTGTATGGAAATCTATATTTATAATAAATAAATAAATATATCTGGACATGATGACACAACGCCATCTAGTTCCGAGCTAAGCAACGAAGCTTGTGTTACGGATACCTAGTTAATTGATATACTACATATATACTATTTTTTTTTTGTAAATACGTACATATTATACATAGATACATCCGTGACTCTGATACAAATGTTTATGCTCATCACACAAACATTTGTCCCTACCGGGATTCGAACCCGGGTCCACACAGTTAGCACAGAAGGCAGCGTTAACTACCGCTGGACTAATTGGGTCGTCAATAACAATTTATATACAGGACCTGTAGCTCAGAATGCAGCGTTAAATACTTCGACTAATCGGGTTGGTGTAATATATTACACATTCATCAGTCATCGTGTAATGACTGATGAATGTGTGCTGTCGGCATGGATAGGGCAATAACAAATTGAACTATATCAATACACTGCGAAAACGTCCGTAAAAAGTAGATTTACTTCAAAAGAATTTAAGATATATATTTATGCAAAAGCAATAACATAAAAACAATTGAACATTTAAAAAAACCCCGAGCAGATTAATTAAATCCCGAATCTTGACTAACTCACTATTCAAACAAAGAAAACAAAATCTAAATCGGTTAATCCGTCCGGGAGCTACGATGCCACCACACACACACATACAGACAGACAGACACGTCAAACTTATAACACCCCATTTTTACGTCGGGGGTTAAAATAGCGGTCTTGGCCTCCATTTTCCTTCTTCTAATAGACAATTCCATCTACCTAAATGGACATTTTTCATACCTGGCGTGTTCTCGAGCACGGCGGCGCACGTCTTGTCCACGTCGACGTCTCTCAGCTGCCCGCGGGGCTCGAAGAAGCTGGTGTCCTTCTCCGACAGCTGTTCAAACACCACGAACACCTGCCGCCGCAGCCACGCCGCCAGCTCTACCAGCCATGCGTCCAGCAGAGACTCAGTCAGGTCTGTAAAGGTACTTATATATAACTAGCAGACGTGTTATAAACTTCGAGAGACTTAATTTTTTTATTTATTTTATTTATTAAAACTTTATGCACAAATGTACAAAGGCGGACTTAATGCCATAGGCATTTTCTCCCAGTCTACCTTAGAGTGGTGCAGAGACAAAACGGTAGGTGCAACCAAGAAGGAAAATAAACTAACGAATACTATTATTGTAAACCAAAATACAAAAATAAATACATAGATACATACATAATATAATAAATAAAAACAAAGGAAGTCGGGAAAGATAATAATTAAGTCGATGGTGAAAATCTAATTTAATAAGAGACTAACTATGATGAATCAGCTAATGTTTTGCGTATGTGATCCCTTGCCATTACTTTAAATTTGAACCGACTTTTAGCCAACCTGATATTTACAGGCAATGCATTCCAAAGGAGGACTACCTGGACAAAGAAAGAAGAGTGAAAAAAAACCAGAACGGTGAGAAGGACATTGTAGAAGACGATTATTCGTAGAGCGAAGATTTTTTTCGTGGGCAGAGCATAAATATTGAAAATAAGAAGACAAGTAAGATGGCGAAGTGGGATTATTTAGAAGAGAAAACAGGGTTGTCAAAGCTGTCGAATGGGCAGCCATTTTAAAAATGATCGTTGGGCGGATACGTGATCATATTTACGGAGATTGAAAACAAATCGAATGCAGTTATTAAGAAGTCGGTCAAATTTGTTGAGGTGTTCTGCATTCAGGTCGTAGTAGCATAAATCTCCATAATCAATAATGGGGAAGATTAGAGCCTGAACAAGCATTGCCTTAACACGTGCCGGAAGGAGATTCTTTAGACGATAAAGAGACCGTAACGTACCCGTGACTTTTTCACTGACAACCGCAACCTGCTTCCGCCAGTCAAGACAGGTGTCAATATGAAGCCCAAGATCCTTGACATCAGAGCTAAACGGAATGACCGCGTTGTTAAAGAGTACCGGTGGTACTGTTAAGTCATTCAGTTTCCTCATACTATGTGGGCTTCCTACAATTATGGCCTGACACTTAGCAGGATTAACCGCCACCCCAAATCTATCTGACCAGTTCTTAATTGCCAATAAATTACCGTTTAGCTCCTCGATCGCATTGGATAAGTTATCAACACCTGCCTGACAGTAGATTTGTAAATCGTCAGCATAAAGATGATACGCACACTGAAGCTCGGTTGTTATGAGATTTATAAAAATAGAGAACAGAAGAGGAGATAATATACCGCCTTGAGGGACGCCCGCGAGAAGTTCACTCCATCCGGAAGAAGAATCCCCAGCATGAACTGACTGCTGACGCCCCTGAAGATACGAAGAAAACCATTCCACCGCCTTGGGAGAGACCATAAGATAGGACATGATTGATAAAAGGATTTCGTGACTGACGGTATTGAAGGCATTTGAGAAATCTATTAAAACTAAAACAGAAACTTTAGTATCTTCCATGCCCCGCTTTAAATCATGAGTCACTTTAAGAAGAGCAGAAATAGTACTATGGCCTGGCCTGAAACCGGATTGAAGTGGACTGATGAGGGAGTTGCGGTGAATGAAGTTGGAAAATTGTTTATGAACACAGGCCTCAAGTACTTTAGATAAAAAGGGAAGGATGGAAATCGGCCGAAAGTGACTGGAAAGGGAGGGATTAGAAATCTTTGGAAGAGGTCGGACATAGGCTTTCCGCCACAGAGAAGGAAACACACCGGAAAAAAGAGAAAAGTTTATAATATGGAAAATAACAGGAAGGAGCTGATCAAGGACCATAACAACCATATGGCGGCTGATGGCATCACACCCCGTGGCTTTAGATTTAATCGAAATGATAATCTTTTTGATCTCTCCCGGGTCGACTGGTGCGAATAAAAAGGGGGAAATATTGAGACGCCTCAGACCAGCGAGGTAGGCAAGTGTTTGAGCTTTAGTTAGACCGTCTAAAGAGGGAACAGTGGAGAAATGGCGATTTAGGTCGTCTAAATCAATTGTGTTAGGAAGGTCTGAATGTCGCGATCGGCCGATACCTAGAGTTCCCAGGAACTTCCAAACATCAGCCGGAGAAGAAGAAGTAATATTATTTAGAATGTGGCGGCGTTTAGCGTTGCGTATCATCTGATTGCAACGATTTCTGGCAGCTTTGAAAAAAGTCCAATTATCCTCCGAACGATCCCTTTTATACTTCCGAAACGCGCGGTCCCTTCGTCGCATAGCCATCCGTACTCCCCTATTCATCCATGGAGCAGGCGGTCGCTTCAACTTAATTTTCCTGACCGGAGCATGGTTATCATAAAGTTTGACTACAGTATTGTTGAAGATATCGACTTTCTCATCAATGGAAGCAGCTTCCTCCAAGGATGCCCAGTTAATATTCGAAGCATCGAGTTGAAGTTTCTCCCTGTCCGTACGAGCAAAGACACGCCTGTACTGGAATATAGGTTTAGGTTTAGGAGGTTTAAGATCGTAGGACAGGAAAATAAGGTCATGATGAGAAAATCCAGGGGCATCATATTGACCATGTGAGTAGACTAGAGAAGGATCAGAGGTAAGGATCAGGTCGAGCCAAGTATCGTCACTGCCAATATTATGATGAGTAGGTTGGAGGGGTAACACTTGTAGACTAGCTGACTCGACCAGATGCAGGAGTTTATTGGACCGAAGGGAATTAGTGGCAAGGTTAGTGTTGAAATCGCCCATGATTATGTGATGTACATACTCCGAACCCAAAGATTCAAGAACTGATTCGAATTCAGTGAAGTAATCAAGGGATGGGGGGCAATAGACAACACCCAGAACAGTTTTAGCACCTTTGACACAAACCTCTAGAAAAAGGAATTCAGCAGAAACATTGGAAGAAGAAGTCACTAAAATTTTATATGGAAAATCACCACGAAGGTATATTGCTACACCGCCACCCCTCTTGCCAATTCGATCATTCCGTAAAAGAACGAAACCAGGAAGAGGATAAGCGGTAGATAGGAGGTCAGGTTTGAGCCAAGTCTCGGAAATCAGGACGGCATGAATATTGTTGTTGCTGAATGTGTCATACAGTTCATTATAGTGACTGGGAATGCTTTGAGCATTGATATGGCATACATTAAAAAGTCGGCTCTGATTATGGTTGAATCTTTGACGCAAAAGATCTCCAAGAGTATCACTTACAGAAGTAAAACTATCATCACTAGCGATAGATTCATTGGCAGAATAAAAAGATTCATCAGATAACATCATATATAAGATAAAATATATATATATATAATACAAAAAACACAATAATAAATGTTTAAATAAAAATTATCTTAAAAATTCAAAGACTACCCAAAAGGTTGGCACAGCGTTTGTATCACTACACCACCCGCCAGCTTACATGATTAACTAAGTGATTAAAAGACTATACTAAAAAAAAAAAAAAAACTTCAATTCATTGTGCAAAAAAATAATTAATAAAATACAAAAACAATAAATTTTAGTCTACATAATTATGTGTTCTGAACGCACACCAAAATGAGTCAACGTTGAAAATTACTAGTGAGCGAATCCGAACCAAAGTTTTGCCAATTTTGACATTACAATGACAGTGACATTTTAATTTGATAGATTTATATTTTGAGGCAGAAGGTAAATCCAACTTAACAAACTTATGCAAATATTATGCGTTGAGGAATCTAAGAGAGGAATCCACAAAGTAAACAGCTTAAGCAACAATTGAATTGTGTATCAATTTATACCTGAGTAAATGATTACAATACTATTACGGTAAGCCAAAACTATCATTTAAAATATGTTTAATATATGTATTAACTAAGAAATTAAATTAGGTTTTACTTGCTGTTTTTTTTGCAGGTTAGCTCCAGTTCCTTGGGCTCCAGGATACTTCACCAGTAGCGGACTTAGTTCTTCTAATGAAGATACCTAATGTTTACTGCCATCTGGGGCCTTAATTACAATGACACCGTCCTGAGTCCAACATGAGCGCATACTGAAGTGCAACCTCGCCTTCCCAAAAACAGCCTGCCTGGTTTTAGTCAAGAACTCCTTGAGTGATATTGATGAACCCTTCAAAGCTGCCTTAGCCCTCCAAACTGCAGATTTGTCATCATAACTGGCGAACTTAACCAGTATGGGCCTATGGTGATCCTTATTGACCACGCCAAGTCTGTGGCATACCTTTATGGATGATACAGTGAAATCCTTCAGCGCCAACTTAGTTTTTATGACATCAAGAATGATGTCACTGCTAACCTCGCTATCAACCTCTGCAATACCTTGGAAGACTAGTGCTTTTCGCCGATTCCTGGTCTCCAATACGTCAACCTGTCTAGCACACTCACTTATTTGCTTTTTAAGCAAGCTGAGCATGCTGAAGATAAGCTCACGGAAGGTCCGAAACTCATCAGCAATTCTGGCCACGGTATCCTTAGCAGGTCCTGCGCTCTGGATTTGGGCTTCAAGTTCTCCCATCTTACGAATAAAACTATCCTCAAGGCTTCTTTGTGCAGATATAATCTCTTCAAATTGAGACATAGTGTTCCACTTATTTACTTAGAGACAGTGAAATTAGTGAGTGTAAAATGATGAACTGGCAGGTGGTGCAAAATTATAGCATAAGTCACATAAATGTGCTACAAACGTGAGTACCCGTTTCGTAGAGGATATACTCTGAATATACTTAAGAAAAGTGTATAAATATTGGACTTTTTTAATTTAAATATAAATATAATGACTAAGGCACGTCTTATCTTTTTATGCACCTACCCGCGAAAAGAAAAAAAAAATTCTAGCAATAAATATAGCCTTTGTCACTCAGGCATAATGTGGCATTATAATGCTAAAGGAATTTTAGGAATCGGTCCAGTCTTAGAGTTTATTAGTTAAACATACAAATCTTTCCTCTTTATAATATTAGTATAGAAGAGCCGTATAATACATATGGTTTTAAGTGTTATAATTTTGCTCACTTTTTTTATAAAAGTGTTGCCCTATACTAGGATTTTCGCACATAAAATTTTCACTAAAACCAAGTTCCAGACCCGGAACAATTTCTAGTAGACCGTAAAAATATTTGCTCCGTGCGGGGATTAAACCCGCAAGTCGTAACGTTCAATCCGATTGAAGATATTAACTAAAGCCTAATCCTTTTCAATAAATGAGAGGAGACCCGTGCGCAGCAGTGGGACAATAATGGGTTGATGATGAAGATATTAAGCATAATTTAAGAAAACATGAGCGCTTTCGTTATTTTCGTTATTTCGGTCGTCCTGCACTACGATTGCCGAGACGCGGTCTCCACACAACAACTGGATTCCTCCAATGTTCCTCAGTTCTCTGAGAGGAACAAGTGGTGATACGATGGTAAGCAGTAACAGGGAGGCTACGTACCGGCGACGAGTAGTGTGGCGAGGCGGTGTGCCGCGTGCGAGCGCGCCAGCCCGGCCGCCGCGCCCAGAGAACATGTGCCGCACCAGCCTGATCCGCACGTGCCGCACCACTCATCTGCGTAGGAAAATATGCCATCATCATCATCGCTAACCCAATTCCAGCCCTGAAGTCCCACTGCTGGGCACAGGTATCATTGCTATGTCATGCTAGCCTAGTACGAGTTGATAGACTTCAAACGCCGTCGAGAAAATGCGCGGGGGCGGCAGCTGGTGCAGCGAGTGCACGTGTACCGTGTGTACTGACCGAAGTCGTCGGGTGTGTGCGGGCGGGGCGGGCGCGGGGGCGGCAGCTGGTGCAGCGAGTGCACGTGTACCGTGTGTACTGACCGAAGTCGTCGGGAGGGGGCGGGGGGGGCGGGCGCGGGGGCGGCAGCTGGTGCAGCGAGTGCACGTGTACCGTGTGTACTGACCGAAGTCGTCGGGTGTGTGCGGGCGGGGCGGGCGCGGGGGCGGCAGCTGGTGCAGCGAGTGCACGTGTACCGTGTGTACTGACCGAAGTCGTCGGGAGTGTGCGGGCGGGGCGGGCGCGGGGGCGGCAGCTGGTGCAGCGAGTGCACGTGTACCGTGTGTACTGACCGAAGTCGTCGGGAGTGTGCGGGCGGGGCGGGCGCGGGGGCGGCAGCTGGTGCAGCGAGTGCACGTGTACCGTGTGTACTGACCGAAGTCGTCGGGAGTGTGCGGGCGGGGCGGGCGCGGGGGCGGCAGCTGGTGCAGCGAGTGCACGTGTACCGTGTGTACTGACCGAAGTCGTCGGGAGTGTGCGGGCGGGGCGGGCGCGGGGGCGGCAGCTGGTGCAGCGAGTGCACGTGTACCGTGTGTACTGACCGAAGTCGTCGGGTGTGTGCGGGCGGGGCGGGCGCGGGGGCGGCAGCTGGTGCAGCGAGTGCACGTGTACCGTGTGTACTGACCGAAGTCGTCGGGTGTGTGCGGGCGGGGCGGGCGCGGGGGCGGCAGCTGGTGCAGCGAGTGCACGTGTACCGTGTGTACTGACCGAAGTCGTCGGGAGTGTGCGGGCGGGGCGGGCGCGGGGGCGGCAGCTGGTGCAGCGAGTGCACGTGTACCGTGTGTACTGACCGAAGTCGTCGGGTGTGTGCGGGCGGGGCGGGCGCGGGGGCGGCAGCTGGTGCAGCGAGTCGAGCGCGGAGTCCACGTGGCCGAGCGCTCTCCTCGCACCCACCAGCCTCGCCAGGGCACCACATACCTAAGAAAAGACATATTACACAATTACTAATGTTTTATACTTTTATAAATATGTCTTCAAAAGATATACTGACGCTGAGCTCCATGGAAGTGCACACGTATGTCCAGTCGTGCAGCGTGCGGGGCGCGGGCTCCTCGTCGCCCTCGGCACCCACAGCCGTCTTTATGGAGTTGAACACACCCGTCACCGTGCGCTGGAACAATCTGGAATCAGACAATATTTGTCCTGGGTTGTTATAAGGTTTCGGGCACGGTTACTGGTAGTAATTTGCTTCCTAGTACGTGGATCCGGAAAATCTACTAAAAGGTCTGAAGCTCTCACTTCTGGGCACGTGTCTCCTCTCACCACGCTAGTTTGAGTAGACAATCTTCACACGCCGGCCGTCGAAAAAATCTATGAGCAAAAGCAATGCAGGTTTCCTCACGATATTCCCTTTCACCGTTCGAGCTAAATACGGGCATAATAGATAACAATGGGCAGTACTCGTAACCGGTGCGCGTGCATGACAAGATGTGTGAATGTAGACGAGGTAAAAGTGGTATGCAGGGATCGTAGCGCGTGGTATTCTGTAGTTTCTGCCTGCCTACCATGGGAAAAAGGCGTGAGTGTATTTATGTGTGTATAAATACAAAAAGTCTGTGGTCAGCTTTGGTAACTCAAAGGGATTGAACTCAATATCTTTCGAGTACTCAGCCCACATCAGTACTCCTCAATTTATCTTTTAGCCTAAGAGACACGCCCCGAGGTAATTTTGTCGATGCAAATCTTACATTAAGACAATACAAAAAGAAGATAAAACGACGAAAAAGGTATGTCGCGTGACACACTCACTTGTCGAGCCTCTGCATATTGTTGGACGTCTGACCGGGCGACGAGTTCCTGTCCATGTTCATGTCGTACTCATCTGAAACATAGACCTTATTGAGAAACGTGGACTGATTGGTTAGTTCCAATCATTTATCGACCTTATGATTATAGAAATAAGGTACAGTGGTCTTCGGGTAGTTCTTCTAGGTCTGGATGTTTGTGTATGTGAAAATTTGTGTTTGTCACATCCACAACACAGAAGAAAATAAGTGTGGGGCAATGTTTTAAAAAATAGCTGCACCTCCTCCTTTTTGGAGTCTGTTAAAAAAAAAAGAAAAAATCTTACCGTCGAAGAGAAAGACTTTTTGACTAGTGAATAGCGCCGTATGTCGCCACACGACCGCATTAACAGTACGTGGGGCTCTCTACCTCGATGGGCGGCCACCAACGCTCACACCACGGAAACGACCGAACACGTGACAAGCCCTATTGGGTGGCAGTTAAATATAACAAGTAGTTACCGGCTAGCGTAGCGGTGTCCACCGGCCGTGAGGAGTGATGGTGCTGAGTCCTCCCGCGAGTTTCCTCCGCGCTCTCCCACCAAACATCTTCCGCTCTCTCAGCTCTGAAACATAAATTATGATTATACTTGTAATTCAAAAATTACATACAATAATTATAGACACAAGAATCGTCCAACTCAAAAGGCTGTGGGCAAGGCACATCGCTCGAAGAACATATGCGCCAATGCCATCTAGATACTAAAATCTATATAGTATATAAAAGGAGAACCTGACTGACTGACTGATAGACATAAGGGTTAAAAGCTTGAAACTTTGCACAGGGGTTACTTTTATAACGTAGGGGAGCACTAAGAAAGGATTTTTGGAAATCCACACCCTAAGGGGGTAAAACGGGGTTGCAAAGTTAGTATTCAAATCATTGCCATTTTTGAAGTATTCGAATAAAATTTTATTTAGTTAAATTGCACGCGGATGAAGTGATGGGAATCAGCTGTCTTCAAAAGTTCTATTTACAGAAATAAATATCATTGTGTCATGTACCTGGGGCTGGTCTCAGCACGCTGCTGCAGCAGACACCTAAGCTTGGCGATGCTGGTGGACAGGTCCGCCGCCTCCTCGTACTCCGGCTCCGGGGACTCCGGTGCTGGCATCACGGGTATATCCGCTTTCGGAAACGGTTTGGACTGTGAAGGCTGCACAGGGCAATATAAACTGAAATTAAATACTGTATCTTGCCACATATAGACACACTTTCGCATTTATAATATTTGTATGGAAAAATGGTTTATTGTCACGGATATTCACACTTAAACCTCTTTTCAATCAAGCCACTAAAAAGAAATGTAACAGTAAAAATACAAATTTAATATAAAAAAATTGCCAAGCTTTGCGTGTCTTGAAACATTAATATTATCTTCCAAACCTTCCCCAATTCATATATTTAACAAAAAATTTAGTCTACCCAGATTTGGAACTATCAGTATTTTACACGAAACAACTACCTGCGATTTCCGCAACTTATAACAGGGCATTAAATCCTATATTATAAATTCGTTGTCAAGATATTCTTTAGCTCTTTAAACTACCCATCTATAGTGACCTCTGCTGGCGTAATTCAACTTCTGATCGATTGATCAGAAGGGTTATTGGTTAGCCACGAGCCTAGAAACCCTAAATGGAATTCCAAAATAAGAACTTACCACACTGTCTTGTGAAATAACTCGTTGTTGTTTCAGTAACGGCGGTACATTGTTCTCATCTGTAGACAAAACAAATTCAAATTCTAACTCTTTATTGCGAAATAAGTGTGTTAAAACACTCATATTAATTTATTATCCAAAAGCTTTGACCCGCCACTTCGTCTGCGTAAAATGAGTATTTCACGGCTTTTTTTGGTAGGTATTGAGTATCGGTAACGTAACGTAACGGTATTGATAGAATATGTATTAATGGCGTCGAAATGTTGGCGTCTGTATTGGTGGAGTCAGTATTCATGGCGTCGTTTTTGTTGGCGTCAGTATTATTCGCGTCGGTATTGAAAGCGTCAGTATTGGTGGCGTCGGTATTTATGGCGTCGATATTGTTGGCGTCGGTATTGGTGGCGTCGGTATTATTGGTGTCGGTATTGGTTGCGTCGGTATTATTGGCGTCGGTATTGGTGGCGTCGGTCTTAATGGCTTCAGTATTTGATGCGCAGTTATTTGTGGCGTTGTAGTTGAAAGCGTCGTATTTTGTCGACGTTGGTATTGGTAGCGAAGGTATTTATGGCGTCGATTTAGTTTGCGTAATTATTGGTCGCGTCGTAATTACAAGCGTCGTTTTGGTTTACGTCAGAATTAACAGTCGGTATTAATGGCTTCGTTTTTGTTTGCGTCGGTATTGGTGGCGTCGTATTTGTTTACGTTGGTATTGGTGGCGTCGGTATTTATGGCATCGTTTTGGTTGACGTCAGTATTGATAGAGTCGGTATTATTGGCGTCGGTATTGGTAGCGTCGGTATCTGTGGCGTCGGTATTATTTGCGTCGGTATTGGTAGCGTCGGTATTATTGGCGTCGGAATTGGGGGCGTCGGTATTGGTGGCGTCTGTATTAATGGCTTCGGTATTTGATGCGCAGTAATTTGTGGCGTTGAAGTTGTAAGCGTCGTTTTTGTCAACGCTGGTATTGGTAGCATAAGTATTTATGGCGTCGAATTTGTTGGCGTAATTATTGGTCGCGTCGTAATTGAAAGCGTCGTTCGTGGTTGACGTCAGAATTAATAGAGTCGTTTTGAATGGCGTCTGTATTGTTTGCGTAGATATTGCAAGCGTCGGTATTATTGGCGTCGGTATTGGTGGCGTCGGTATTGGTGGCGTCGATATTGAGAGCGTCGGTATTGGTGGCGTCGGTCTTAATGGCTTCGGTGTTTGATGCGCAGTTATTTGTGGCGTTGTAGTTGAAAGCACGTTTTTGTCGACGTTGGTATTGGTAGCGTAAGTATTTATGGCGTCGAATTTGTTGGCGTAATTATTGGTCGCGTCGTAATTGAAAGCGTCGTTTTGGTTGACGTCAGAATTAATAGAGTCGGTATTAATGGCGTAAGTATTGGTGGCGTCGGTATTGGTGGCATCGGTATTGAGAGCGTCGAATTTGTTGGCGTCGGAATTGATAGCGTCAGTATTGTTAACGTCGGTATTAATGGCATCGGTATTTGTTGCGTAGTTATTAGTGACGTCATAATTGCAAGCGTCGTTTTTGTCGACGCTGGTATTGGTGGCGTCGGTATTTATGGCGTCGATTTTGTTGGCGTCGGTATTATTGGCGTAGGTATTGGTGGCGTCGGTATTATTGGCGTCGGTATTCGTCAAGTCAGTATTCATGGCATCGTTTTTGTTTGCGTCGATATTGAAAGCGTCAGTATTATTGGCGGCGATATTGTTGGCGTCGGTATTGGTCGCGTCGTAATTGAAAGCGTCGTTTTGGTTGACGTCAGAATTAATAGAGTCGGTATTAATGGCGTAAGTATTGGTGGCGTCGGTATTGGTGGCATCGGTATTGAGAGCGTCGAATTTGTTGGCGTCGGAATTGATAGCGTCAGTATTGTTAACGTCGGTATTAATGGCATCGGTATTTGTTGCGTAGTTATTAGTGACGTCATAATTGCAAGCGTCGTTTTTGTCGACGCTGGTATTGGTGGCGTCGGTATTTATGGCGTCGATTTTGTTGGCGTCGGTATTATTGGCGTAGGTATTGGTGGCGTCGGTATTATTGGCGTCGGTATTCGTCAAGTCAGTATTCATGGCATCGTTTTTGTTTGCGTCGATATTGAAAGCGTCAGTATTATTGGCGGCGATATTGTTGGCGTCGGTATTGGTTGCATCGATATTGAGAACGTCGGTATTGGTGGCATCTGTATTGAGAGCGTCGAATTTGTTGACGTCGGAATTGGTGACGTAGGTATTATTGGCGTCGGTATTGGAGCCGTCGATATTATTGGCGTCTGTACTGGTGGCGTCGGTAATATTGGCGTCGGTATTGGTGGCGTCGATATTGTTGGCGTTATTGGTGGCGTCGGTATTATGGGCGTCGGTATTGGTGGCGTCGGTATTATTGGCGTCGGTATTGGTGCAGTCGATATTATTAGCGTCTGTACTGGTGGCGTCGGTAATATTGGCGTCGGTATTGGTGGCGTCGGTTTCTGTGGCGTCGGTATTATTTGCGTTGGTATTGGTAGCGTCGGTATTGGTGGCGTCGGTATTATTGGCGTCGGTATTGGTGGCAACGGTATTTATGGCGTCGATATTGTTGGCGTTATTGGTGGCGTTATTGGTGGCGTCGGTATTATTGGCGTCGGTATTGGTGGCGTCGGTATTAATGGCTTCGGTATTTGATGCGCAGTTATTTGTGGCGTTATAGTTGAAAGCACGTTTTTGTCGACGTTGGTATTGGTTGCGTAAGTATTTATGGCGACGAAATTGTTGGCGTAATTATTGGTCGCGTCGTAATTGAAAGCATCGTTTTGGTTGACGTCAGAATTAATAGAGTCGGTATTAATGGCGTAGGTATTGGTGACGTCGGTATTGGTGGCATCGGTATTGAGAGCGTCGAATTTGTTGGCGTCGGAATTGGTGGCGTAGGTATTATGGGCGTCGGTATTGGTAGCGTCGGTATTGGTGGCGTCGGTATTATTGGCGTCGGTATTGGTGGCGTCGGTATTTATGGCGTCAATATTGTTGGCGTTATTGGTGGCGTCGGTATTATTGGCGTCGGTATTTATGGCGTCGATATTGTTGGCGTTATTGGTGGCGTCGGTATTATTGGCGTCGGTATTGGTGGCGTCGGTATATGTTGCGTCGATATCGTCGGTATTGAGAGCGTTGAATTTGTTGGCGACGGAATCTGTGGCGTCGGTATTATTGGCGTCGGTATTGGTGGCGTCATATTTGTTTACGTCAGTATTGATGGCATTGATATTGAGAGCCTCGAATTTGTTGGCGTCGGAATTGGTGGCGTTGGTATTATTGACGTCGGTATTGGTGGCGTCGGTATTATTGGCGTCGGTATTGGTGGCGTCGGTATTGGTGGCGTCGGTATTGGTGGCGTCGGTATTGATGGCGTCGGTATTGGTGGCGTCGGTATTAATGGCTTCGGTATTTCATGCGCAGTAATTTGTGACGTTGAAGTTGAAAGCGTCGTTTTTGTCAACGTTGGTATTGGTAGCATAAGTATATATGGCGTCGAATTTGTTGGCGTAATTATTGGTCGCGTCGTAATTGAAAGCGTCGCTTAGGTTGACGTCAGAATTAATAGTCGTTTTGAATGGCGTCTGTATTGTTTGCGTAGATATTGCAAGCGTCGGTATTATTGGCGTCGGTATTGGTGGCGTGGGTATTGGTGGCGTCGATATTGAGAGCGTCGGTATTGGTGGCGTCGGTATTGGTGGCGTCGGTATTATTGGCGTTGGCATTGGTGGCGTCGGTATTGGTGGCGTCGGTATTGGTGGCGTCGTATTTATTTACGTTGGTATTGGTGGCGTCGTTTTGGTTGACGTCAGTATTGAAAGAGTCGGTATCTGTGGCGTCAGTATTGGTAGCGTCAGTATTGGTGGCGTCGGTATTATTTGCATCGGAATTATTGTCGTCGGTATTATTGGCGTTGGTATTGGTGGCGTCGGTATTGGTGGCGTCGGTATTGAGAGCGTCGAATTTGTTGGCGTCGGAATTGGTGGCGTCGGTATTATTGGTGGCGTCGGTACTGGTGGCGTCGTTATTGAGAGCGTCGGTATTGGTGGCGTCGATATCTGTGGCGTCGGTATTATTGGCGTCGGTATTGGTGGCGTCGGTATCTGTGGCGTCAGTATTATTTGCGTCGGTATTGGTGGCGTCGGTATTATTGGCGTCAGTATTGGTGGCGTCGGATTTGGTAGCGTCGGTATTGTTAGCGTCGGTATTAATGGCTTCGGTATTTGATGGGTGGTTATTAGTGACGTTGTAATTGAAAGCGTCGTTTTTTGTCGACGTTGGTATTGGTGGCGACGGTATTTATGGCGTCGATTTTGTTGACGTCGGTATTGATAGCGTCGTTTTTGTTTACGTCGGTATTGGTGGCGTCAATATTGAGAACGTTGGTATTGGTGGCATCGGTATTGAGAGCGTCGAATTTGTTGGCGTATTGGTGGCGTCGGTATTATTGGCGTCAGTATTAGTGGCGTCGGCATTAATGGCTTCGGTATTTGATGCGTAGTTATTTGTGGCGTCGTAGTTGAAAGCGTCGTTTTTGTTGATGTTGGTATTGGTAGCGTCGGTATTTATGGCTTCGAATTTGTTGGCGTAATTATTGGTCGCGTCGAAAATGAAAGCGTCGTTTTGGTTGACGTCAGAATTAATAGAGTCCGGTAATGGTGGCGTTGGTATTGAGAGAGTCGAATTTTTGTTGGCGTCGGAATTGGAAGCGTCGGTATTGTTAGCGTCGGTATTAATGGCTTTGGTATTTGATGCGTAGTTATTAGTGACGTTGTAATTGAAAGCGTCGTATTTTGTCGACGTTGGTATTGGTAGCGAAGGTATTTATGGCGTCGATTAAGTTTGCGTAATTATTGGTCGCGTCGTAATTACAAGCGTCGTTTTGGTTTACGTCAGAATTAACAGTCGGTATTAATGGCTTCGTTTTTGTTTGCGTCGGTATTGGTGGCGTCGTATTTGTTTACGTTGGTATTGGTGGCGTCGGTATTTATGGCATCGTTTTGGTTGACGTCAGTATTGATAGAGTCGGTATTATTGGCGTCGGTATTGGTAGCGTCGGTATCTGTGGCGTCGGTATTATTTGCGTCGGTATTGGTAGCGTCGGTATTATTGGCGTCGGAATTGGGGGCGTCGGTATTGGTGGCGTCTGTATTAATGGCTTCGGTATTTGATGCGCAGTAATTTGTGGCGTTGAAGTTGTAAGCGTCGTTTTTGTCAACGCTGGTATTGGTAGCATAAGTATTTATGGCGTCGAATTTGTTGGCGTAATTATTGGTCGCGTCGTAATTGAAAGCGTCGTTCGTGGTTGACGTCAGAATTAATAGAGTCGTTTTGAATGGCGTCTGTATTGTTTGCGTAGATATTGCAAGCGTCGGTATTATTGGCGTCGGTATTGGTGGCGTCGGTATTGGTGGCGTCGATATTGAGAGCGTCGGTATTGGTGGCGTCGGTCTTAATGGCTTCGGTGTTTGATGCGCAGTTATTTGTGGCGTTGTAGTTGAAAGCACGTTTTTGTCGACGTTGGTATTGGTAGCGTAAGTATTTATGGCGTCGAATTTGTTGGCGTAATTATTGGTCGCGTCGTAATTGAAAGCGTCGTTTTGGTTGACGTCAGAATTAATAGAGTCGGTATTAATGGCGTAAGTATTGGTGGCGTCGGTATTGGTGGCATCGGTATTGAGAGCGTCGAATTTGTTGGCGTCGGAATTGATAGCGTCAGTATTGTTAACGTCGGTATTAATGGCATCGGTATTTGTTGCGTAGTTATTAGTGACGTCATAATTGCAAGCGTCGTTTTTGTCGACGCTGGTATTGGTGGCGTCGGTATTTATGGCGTCGATTTTGTTGGCGTCGGTATTATTGGCGTAGGTATTGGTGGCGTCGGTATTATTGGCGTCGGTATTCGTCAAGTCAGTATTCATGGCATCGTTTTTGTTTGCGTCGATATTGAAAGCGTCAGTATTATTGGCGGCGATATTGTTGGCGTCGGTATTGGTTGCATCGATATTGGGAACGTCGGTATTGGTGGCATCTGTATTGAGAGCGTCGAATTTGTTGACGTCGGAATTGGTGACGTAGGTATTATTGGCGTCGGTATTGGAGCCGTCGATATTATTGGCGTCTGTACTGGTGGCGTCGGTAATATTGGCGTCGGTATTGGTGGCGTCGGTATTTATGGCGTCGATATTGTTGGCGTTATTGGTGGCGTCGGTATTATTGGCGTCGGTATTGGTGGCGTCGGTATAAATGGCTTCGGTATTTGATGCGCAGTTATATGTGGCGTTGTAGTTGAAAGCACGTTTTTGTCGACGTTGGTATTGGTTGCGTAAGTATTTATGGCGTCGAATTTGTTGGCGTAATTATTGGTCGCGTCGTAATTGAAAGCATCGTTTTGGTTGACATCAGAATTAATACAGTCGGTATTAATGGCGTAGGTATTGGTGGCGTCGGTATTGGTTGCATCGGTATTGAGAGCGTCGAATTTGTTGGCGTCGGAATTGGTGGCGTAGGTATTATGGGCGTCGGTATTGGTAGCGTCGGTATTGGTGGCGTCGGTATTATTGGCGTCGGTATTGGTGGCGTCGGTATTTATGGCGTCGATATTGTTGGCGTTATTGGTGGCGTCGGTATTATTGGCGTCGGTATTTATGGCGTCGATATTGTTGGCGTTATTGGTGGCGTCGGTATTATTGGCGTCGGTATTGGTGGCGTCGGTATTTATGGCGTCGATATTGTTGGCGTCGGTATTGGTGGCGTCGGTATATGTTGCGTCGATATCGTCGGTATTGAGAGCGTTGAATTTGTTGGCGACGGAATCTGTGGCGTCGGTATTATTGGCGTCGGTATTGGTGGCGTCGATATTGTTGGCGTTATTGGTGGCGTCGGTATTATTGGCGTCGGTATTGGTGGCGTCGGTATAAATGGCTTCGGTATTTGATGCGCAGTTATATGTGGCGTTGTAGTTGAAAGCACGTTTTTGTCGACGTTGGTATTGGTTGCGTAAGTATTTATGGCGTCGAATTTGTTGGCGTAATTATTGGTCGCGTCGTAATTGAAAGCATCGTTTTGGTTGACATCAGAATTAATACAGTCGGTATTAATGGCGTAGGTATTGGTGGCGTCGGTATTGGTTGCATCGGTATTGAGAGCGTCGAATTTGTTGGCGTCGGAATTGGTGGCGTAGGTATTATGGGCGTCGGTATTGGTAGCGTCGGTATTGGTGGCGTCGGTATTATTGGCGTCGGTATTGGTGGCGTCGGTATTTATGGCGTCGATATTGTTGGCGTTATTGGTGGCGTCGGTATTATTGGCGTCGGTATTTATGGCGTCGATATTGTTGGCGTTATTGGTGGCGTCGGTATTATTGGCGTCGGTATTGGTGGCGTCGGTATTTATGGCGTCGATATTGTTGGCGTCGGTATTGGTGGCGTCGGTATATGTTGCGTCGATATCGTCGGTATTGAGAGCGTTGAATTTGTTGGCGACGGAATCTGTGGCGTCGGTATTATTGGCGTCGGTATTGGTGGCGTCATATTTGTTTACGTCAGTATTGATGGCATTGATATTGAGAGCCTCGAATTTGTTGGCGTCGGAATTGGTGGCGTTGGTATTATTGACGTCGGTATTGGTGGCGTCGGTATTATTGGCGTCGGTATTGGTGGCGTCGGTATTGGTGGCGTCGGTATTGGTGGCGTCGGTATTGATGGCGTCGGTATTGGTGGCGTCGGTATTAATGGCTTCGGTATTTCATGCGCAGTAATTTGTGACGTTGAAGTTGAAAGCGTCGTTTTTGTCAACGTTGGTATTGGTAGCATAAGTATTTATGGCGTCGAATTTGTTGGCGTAATTATTGGTCGCGTCGTAATTGAAAGCGTCGTTTTGGTTGACGTCAGATATAAAGAGTCATTTTGAATGGCGTCTGTATTGTTTGAGTCGATATTGCAAGCGTCGGTATTATTGGTGGCGTCGGTACTGGTGGCGTCGATATTGAGAGCGTCCGTATTGTTGGCGTCGGTATCTGTGGCGTCGGTATTATTGGCGTCGGTATTGGTGGCGTCGGTATTTATGGCGTCGATATTGTTGGCATCGGTATTGGTGGCGTAGGTAATATTGGTGTCGTTATTGGTAGTGTCGGTATTGGTGGCATCGGTATTATTGGCGTCGGTATTTATGGCGTCGATATTGTTGGCGTCGGTATTGGTGGCGTAGGTAATATTAGTGTCGTTATTGGTAGTGTCAGTATTGGTGGCGTCGGTATTATTGGCGTCGGTATTGGTGGCGTCGGTATTATTGGCGTCGGTATTGGTGGCGTCGGTATTATTGGCGTCGGTATTGGTGGCATCGGTATTGAGAGCGCCGAATTTGTTGGCGTCGGAATTGGTGACGTAAGTATTATTGGCGTCGGTATTGGTGCCGTCGATATTATTGGCGTCTGTACTGGTGGCGTCTGTAATATTGGCGTCGGTATTGGTGGCGTCGGTATTTATGGCGTCGATATTGTTGGCGTTATTGGTGGTGTCGGTATTATTGGCGTCGGTATTGGTGGCGTCGGTATAAATGGCTTCGGTATTTGATGCGCAGTTATTTGTGGCGTTGTAGTTGAAAGCACGTTTTTGTCGACGTTGGTATTGGTTGCATAAGTATTTATGGCGTCGAATTTGTTGGCGTAATTATTGGTCGCGTCGTAATTGAAAGCATCGTTTTGGTTGACGTCAGAATTAATAGTCGGTATTAATGGCGTAGGTATTGGTGGCGTCGGTATTGGTGGCATCGGTATTGAGAGCGTCGAATTTGTTGGCGTCGGAATTGGTGGCGTAGGTATTATGGGCGTCGGTATTGGTAGCGTCGGTATTGGTGGCGTCGGTATTATTGGCGTCGGTATTGGTGGCGTCGGTATTTATGGCGTCGATATTGTTGGCGTTATTGGTGGCATCGGTATTATTGGCGTCGGTATTTATGGCGTCGATATTGTTGGCGTTATTGGTGGCGTTATAGGTGGCGTCGGTATAATTGGCGTCGGTATTAATGGCGTCGATATTGTTGGCGTCGGTATTGGTGGCGTCGGTATATGTTGCGTCGATATCGTCGGTATTGAGAGCGTTGAATTTGTTAGCGACGGAATCTGTGGCGTCATATTTGTTTACGTCGGTATTGATGGCATCGATATTGAGAGCCTCGAATTTGTTGGCGTCGGAATTGGTGGCGTTGGTATTATTGACGTCGGTATTGGTGGCGTCGGTATTATAGGCGTCGGTATTAGTGGCGTCAGTATTGGTGGCGTCGGTATTGGTGGCGTCGAATTTGTAGGCGTAATTATTGGTCGCGTCGTAATTGAAAGCGTCGTTTTGGTTGACGTCAGATATATGAAGTCATTTTGAATGGCGTCTGTATTGTTTGCGTCTATATTGCAAGCGTCGGTATTATTGGTGGCGTCGGTACTGGTGGCGTCGATATTGAGAGCGTCCGTAATGGTGGCGTCGGTATCTGTGGCGTCGGTATTATTGGCGTCGGTATTATTGGCGTCGGTATTGGTGGCGTCGGTATTTATGGCGTCGATATTGTTGGCATCGGTATTGGTGGCGTAGGTAATATTGGTGTCGTTATTGGTAGTGTCGGTATTGGTGGCATCGGTATTATTGGCGTCGGTATTTATGGCGTCGATATTGTTGGCGTCGGTATTGGTGGCGTAGGTAATATTGGTGTCGTTATTGGCAGTGTCGGTATTGGTGGCGTCGGTATAATTGGCGTCGGTATTGGTGGCGTCGGTATTATTGGCGTCGGTATTGGTGGCATCGGTATTGAGAGCGTCGAATTTGTTGGCGTCGGAATTGGTGGCGTAGGTATTATGGGCGTCGGTATTATTGGCGTCGGTATTGGTGGCGTCGGTATTATTGGCAAAGGTATTGGTTGCGTCGGTATTGGTTGCGTCGTTATTATTGGCGTCGGTATTGGTGGCGTCGGTATTGGTGACGTCGGTATTGGTGGCGTCGGTATTGGTGGCGTCGTATTTGTTTACGTTGGTATTGGTGGCGTCGGTATTTATGGCGTCGTTTTGGTTGACGTCAGTATTGATAGAGTCGGTATTATGAGCGTCGGTATTGGTAGCGTCGGTATCTGTGGCGTCGGTATTATTTGCATCGGTATTATTGTCGTCGGTATTGGTAGCGTCGGTATTATTGGCGTTGGTATGGGTGGCGTCGATATTGAGAGCGTCGGTATTGAGAGCGTCGAATTTGTTGGCGTCGGAATTGGTGGCGTCGGTATTATTGGTGGCGTCGGTACTGGTGGCGTCGATATTGAGAGCGTCGGTATTGGTGGCGTCGGTATCTGTGGCGTCGGTATTGGTGGCGTCGGTATTATTGGCGTCGGTATTGGTGGCGTCGGTATCTGTGGCGTCAGTATTATTTGCGTCGGTATTGGTGGCGTCGGTATTGGTGGCGTCGGAATTGGTAGCCTCGGTATTGTTAGCGTCGGTATTAATGGCTTCGGTATTTGATGGGTAGTTATAAGTGACGTTGTAATTGATAGCGTCGTTTTTTGTCGACGTTGGTATTGGTGGCGACGGTATTTATGGCGTCGATTTTGTTGGCGTCGGTATTGGTGGCGTCGTATTTGTTTACGTTGGTATTGGTGGCGTCGGTATTTATGGCGTCGTTTTGGTTTACGTCAGTATTGAAAGAGTCGGTATTAGTAGCGTCAGTATCTGTGGCGTCGGTTGGTGGTGTCGGTATTGGTGGCGTCGGTATTAACGGCTTCGGTATTTGATGCGCAGTAATTTGTGGCGTTGAAGTTGAAAGCGTCGTTTTTGTCAACGTTGGTATTGGTAGCATAAGTATTTATGGCGTCGAATTTGTTGGCAAAATTATTGGTCGCGTCGTAATTGAAAGCGTCGTTTTGGTTGACGTTAGAATTAATAGTCGTTTTGAATGGCGTCTGTATTGGTGGCGTCGGTATTGGTGGCGTCGATATTGAGAGCGTCGGTATTGGTGGCGTCGGTATCTGTGGCGTCGGTATTATTGGCGTCGGTATTGGTGGCATCGGTATTGAGAGCGTCGAATTTGTTGGCGTCGGAATTGGTGGCGTAGGTATTATGGGCGTCGGTATAGGTGGCGTCGGTATTATTGGCGTCGGTATTGGTGGCGTCGGTATTGATGGCGTCGGTATTGGTGGCGTCGGTATTATTGGCGAAGGTATTGGTAGCGTCGGTATTGGTTGCGTCGGTATTGGTGGCGTCGATATTATTGGCGTCGGTATTGGTGGCGTCGGTATTATTGGCGTCGGTATTGGTGGCGTCGGTATTGGTGGCGTTGGTATTATTGGCGTCGGTATTGGTTGCGTCGGTATTGGTGGCGTTGGTATTATTGGCGTCGGTATTGGTGGCGTCGGTATTATTGGCGTCGGTATTGGTGGCGTCGGTATTATTGGCGAAGGTATTGGTAGCGTCGGTATTGGTTGCGTCGGTATTGGTGGCTTCGAATTTGTTGGCGTAATTATTGGTCGCGGCGTAATTGAAAGCGTCGTTTTGGTTGTCGTCAGATATATAGAGTCGTTTTGAATGGCGTCTGTATTGTTTGCGTCGATATTGCAAGCATCGGTATAATTGGTGGCGTCGGTACTGGTGGCGTCGATATTGAGAGCGTCCGTATTGGTGGCGTCGGTATTATTGGCGTCGGTATTGGTGGCGTCGGCATTTATGGCGTCGATATTGTTGGCATCGGTATTGGTGGCGTAGGAAATATTGGTGTCGTTATTGGTAGTGTCGGTATTGGTGGCGTCGATATTATTGGCGTCGGTATTTATGGCGTCGATATTGTTGGCGTCGGTATTGGTGGCGTCGGTATTATTGGCGTCGGTATTGGTGGCGTCGGTATTATTGGCGTCGGGATTGGTGTCATCGGTATTGAGAGCGTCGAATTCGTTGGCGTCGGAATTGGTGGCGTAGGTATTATGGGCGTCGGTATAGGTGGCGTCGGTATTATTGGCGTCGGTATTGGTGGCGTCTGTATTGGTGGCGTCGGTATTGGTGGCGTCGATATTGAGAGAGTCGGTATTGGTGGCGTCGGTATCTGTGGCGTCGGTATTATTTGCATCGGTATTATTGGCGTCGGTATTGGTAGCGTCGGTATCTGTGGCGTCATAATTATTTGCGTCGGTATTGGTAGCGTTGGTATTATTGAATGATTGAATGATTGATTGAATGATTGATTGAATGATTGAATGATTGTTTATTTCTGTAAATAGATCTTTTTAAAGACACTTTTACAAGTCATGTACATTTTTTTTTTTAGTATCTAGTTGACATCGGCATTTCCTAACTGACGACCTCTGAGAAGAAATGCCGAAACAAACTCAGAGAATCATGGTCTCTTTTAAAGTCCAAACATTTTGGTTACAATATGTGAGCCTGACGATGTAAGTTAAAGTCTGGGATGGCCTTTTGAAGAAAGCACCAGTGCAGCTTTGAGTTGACCTGTCCATACTGACAGCACGCATACGTCAGCCATCGTTTAACTCAAACCATTATTGTGGGAGCTTAACGACCCGACGCACGTCTATGCAAGATCAGCGGGACATTTGCGTAGGCCATTTCAAAAACCCAAAGCCGCCAGACATTAGTTTGTAAGCGTATGTTTATCTACCTACAAAGTGCTCACATTCACATAGATATGTATATTATAAATAATCCCAATGCATAAAAATCAACATAATGTCAAATATAAAATAATTATGTCAAAACATAACATTAACATAATGTCAAAAATATAAAATAAATAAAGTCAAATAATAATAATAATTAAAAATCTATAGATATACCTATACAATTCATGTCAAGATATAAATTAATGTCAACAAAAAAAAATTAAAAAATAATAATAATAATTAACATCAATGTCATGAAAAAATAATGTCCAAATCATAATAAATTACAGTAAAAGACGTTCGATAGCCCGGTTCATTAGAACTATTCAATCCCAAGCAGTTTTATCATCCATGTAATCTTTTAACGTATAGTAGCCTTTAGCACAAAGTCTCTGTTTGATAAAGGATTTAAATCTGCTGAGACTTAATGTCTGTACATGGGTAGGAATTTTGTTATAAAAGCGTATGCATTGACATCTAAAGGATTTACTGATTTTCTGGAGCCTAGTTGCAGGAACCACAAATTTATTCTTATTCCTAGTATTAATATTATGGATATCACAATGCTTTTCAAAGAGATTGATATTCTTGTAAGCATATAAAAGATTTTCGTAAATATACTGTGATGGAACAGTCATAATATCAATTTCTTTAAATTTCTCCCTCAGTGAATATCTGGGACTTAAGTTATAAATTGATCGAATAGCCGTTTTCTGCAACACAAAAATAGTTTGGATGTCAGCAGCATTCCCCCACAGTAGAATGCCGTATGACATCACGCTATGGAAATAACTAAAATAAACTAACCGAGCTGTATCTATATTCGTTAAATTACGAATTTTTTTAACGGCATAAGCTGCAGAACTAAGCTTCTTCGACAATTTCTCTATATGTGGGCCCCACTGAAGCTTAGCATCTAAGGTATTATTGGCGTCGGTATTAGTGGCGTCAGTATTGGTGGCGTCGGTATTTATGGCGTCGTTTTGGTTGACGTTAGTATTGATAGAGGCGGTATTATTGGCGTCGGTATTGGTAGCGTCGGTATCTGTGGCGTCAAAATTATTTGCGTCGGTATTGGTAGCGTTGGTATTATTGGCGTCGGTATCGATGGCGTCGGTATTGGTGGCGTCGGTATTATTGGCTTCGGTATTTAATGCGCAGTAATTTGTGACGTTGAAGTTGAAAGCGTCGTTTTTGTCAGCGTTGGTATTGGTAGCATAAGTATTTATGGCGTCGAATTTGTTGGCGTAATTATTGGTCGCGTCGTAATTGAAAGCGTCGTTTTGGTTGACGTCGGAATTAATAGAGTCGTTTTGAATGGCGTCTGTATTGTTTGCGTCGATATTGCAAGCGTCGGTATTATTGGTGTCGTCGGTACTGGTGGCGTCGGTACTGGTGGCGTCGATATTGAGAGCGTCGGTATTGGTGGCGTCGGTATCTGTGGCGTCGGTATTGGTGGCGTCGGTGTTATTGGCGTCGGTATTGGTGGCGTCGGTATTATTGGCATCGGTATTGGTGGCGTCGGTATTGAGAGCGTCGGTATTGGTGGTGTCGGTATCTGTGGCGTCGGTATTATTGGCGTAGGTATTGGTAGCGTCGGTATTGGTGGCGTCGGTATTATTGGCGTCGGTATTGGTGGCGTCGGTATTGGTGGCGTCGTATTTGTTTACGTTGGTATTGGTGGCGTCTATATTTATGGCGTCGTTTTGGTTGACGTCAGTATTGATAGAGTCGGTATTATGAGCGTCGGTATTGGTAGCGTCGGTATCTGTGGCGTCGGTATTATTTGCATCGGTATTATTGGCGTCGGTATTGGTAGCGTCGGTATTATTGGCGTCAGTATTGGTGGCGTCGGTATTGGTGGCGTCGGTATTGGTGGCGTCGGTATTGAGAGCGTCGAATTTGTTGGCGTCGGAATTGGTGGCGTCGGTAATATTGGTGGCGTCGGTACTGGTGGCGTCGGTATAGGTGGCGTCGGTATCTGTGGCGTCGGTATTGGTAGCATAAGTATTTATGGCGTCGAATTTGTTGGCGTAATTATTGGTCGCGTCGTAATTGAAAGCGTCGTTTTAGTTGACGTCAGAATTAATAGAGTCGTTTTGAATGGCGTCTGTATTGTTTGCGTAGATATTGCAAGCGCCGGTATTATTGGCGTCGGTATTGGTGGCGTCGGTATTGGTGGCGTCGATATTGAGAGCGTCGGTATTGGTGGCGTCGGTATTATTGGCGTCGGTATTGGTGGCGTCGGTATTGGTGGCGTCGGTATTGGTGGCGTCGGTATTGAGAGCGTCGAATTTGTTGGCGTCGGAATTGGTGGCGTCGGTATTATTGGTGGCGTCGGTACTGGTGGCGTCGGTATAGGTGGCGTCGGTATCTGTGGCGTCGGTATTGGTGGCGTCGGTATAATTGACGTCGGTATTGGTGGCGTCGGTATCTGTGGCGTCAGTATTATTTGCGTCGGTATTGGTAGCGTCGGTATTGGTGGCGTCGGTATTATTAGCGTCGGTATTGGTGGCGTCGGAATTGGTAGCGTCGGTATTGTTACCGTCGGTATTAATGGCTTCGGTATTTGATGGGTAGTTATTAGTGACGTTGTAATTGAAAGCGTCGTTTTTTGTCGACGTTGGTATTGGTGGCGTCGTATTTGTTTACGTTGGTATTGGTGGCGTCGGTATTTATGGCGTCGTTTTGGTTGACGTCAGTATTGATAGAGTCGGTATTATTGGCGTCGGTATCTGTGGCGTCGGTATTGGTCGCGTCGGTATTATTGGCGTCGGAATTGGGGGCGTCGGTATTGGTGGCGTCTGTATTAATGACTTCGGTATTTGATGCGCAGTAATTTGTGGCGTTGAAGTTGTAAGCGTCGTTTTTGTCAACGTTGGTATTGGTAGCATAAGTATTTATGGCGTCGAATTTGTTGGCGTAATTATTGGTCGCGTCGTAATTGAAAGCGTCGTTTTAGTTGACGTCAGAATTAATAGAGTCGTTTTGAATGGCGTCTGTATTGTTTGCGTAGATATTGCAAGCGCCGGTATTATTGGCGTCGGTATTGGTGGCGTCGGTATTGGTGGCGTCGATATTGAGAGCGTCGGTATTGGTGGCGTCGGTATTATTGGCGTCGGTATTGGTGGCGTCGGTATTGGTGGCGTCGGTATTGGTGGCGTCGGTATTGGTGGCGTAGTATTTGATTACGTTGGCATTGGTGGCGTCGGTATTTATGGCGTCGTTTTGGTTGACGTCAGTATTGAAAGAGTCGGTATCTGTTGCGTCAGTATTATTGGCGTCGGTATTGGTGGCATCGGTATTGGTGGCGTCGTATTTGTTTATGTTGGTATTGGTGGCGTCGGTATTTACGGCGTCGTTTTGTTCGACGTCAGTATTGAAAGAGTCGGTATTATTGGCGTCGGTATTGGTAGCGTCGGTATCTGTGGCGTCGGTAATTTTTGCGTCGGTATTGGTAGCGTCGGTATTATTGGCGTCGGTATTGGTGGTGTCGGTATTGGTGGCGTCGGTATTAATGGCTTCGGTTTTTGATGCGCAGTAATTTATGGCGTTGAAGTTGAAAGCGTCGTTTTTGTCAACGTTGGTATTGGTAGCATAAGTATTTATGGCGTTTAATTTGTTGGCAAAATTATTGGTCGCGTCGTAATTGAAAGCGTCGTTTTGGTTGACGTCAGAATAGAGTTGTTTTGAATGGCGTCTGTATTGTTTGCGTCGATATTGCAAGCGTCGGTATTATTGGCGTCGGTATTGATGGCGTCGGTATTGATGGCGTCGGTATTGGTGGCGTCGATATTGAGAGCGTCGGTATTGGTGGCGTCGGTATCTGTGGCGTCGGTATTATTGGCGTCGGTACTGGTAGCGTCGGTATCTGTGGCGTCGGTATTATTTGCGTCGGTATTGGTAGCGTCGGTAATATTGGCGTCGGTATTGGTGGCATCGGTATTGAGAGCGTCGAATTTGTTGGCGTCGGAATTGATAGCGTCAGTATTGTTAGCGTCGGTATTAATGGCATCGGTATTTGTTGCGTGGTTATTAGTGACGTCATAATTGAAAGCGTCGTTTTTGTCGACGTTGGTATTGGTGGCGTCGGTATATATGGCGTCGATTTTGTTGGGGTCGGTATTATTGGCGTCGGTATTGGTGACGTCGGTATTTATGGCGTCTATTTTGTTGGCGCTGGTATTGGTCAAGTCAGTATTCATGGCATCGTTTTTGTTAGCGTCAGTATTGTTTGCGTCGATATTGAAAGCGTCGTTTTGGTTTACGTCAGAATTAATAGAGTCGGTATAAATGGCTTCGTTATTGATAGCGTTAGAAATGATGGTATCGGTAATGATGGCGTCGGTATTGGTGGCGTCGGTATTAATGGCGTCGATATTGTTGGCGTCGGTATTATTGGCGTCGGTATTGGTGGCACCGGTATTGAGAGCGTCGAATTTGTTGGCGTCGGAATTGGTGGCGTAGGTATTATGGGCGTCGGTATAGGTGGCGTCGGTAATATTGGCGTCGGTATTGGTGGCGTCATATTTGTTTACGTCGGTATTGATGGCATCGATATTGAGAGCCTCGAATTTGCTGGCGTTGGAATTGGTGGCGTTGGTATTATTGGCGTCAATATTGGTGGCGTCGGTATTATTTGCGTCGGTATTGGGACGTCGGTATTGGTGGCTTCGGTATTGGTGGTGTCGGTATTGGTGGCGTCGGTATTGGTGGCGTCGGTATTGGTGGCGTCGGTATTGGTGGCGTCGTATTTGTTTACGTTGGTATTGGTGGCGTCGGTATTTATGGCGTCGTTTTGGTTGACGTCAGTATTGATAGAGTCGGTATTATTGGCGTCGGTATTGGTAGCGTCGGTATCTGTGGCGTCGAAATTATTTGCGTCGGTATTGGTATTATTGGCGTCGGTATTAATAGCGTCGGTATTGGTGGCGTCGGTATTATTGGCGTCGGTATTGGTGGCATCGGTATTGAGAGCGTCAAATTTGTTGGCGTCGGTATTGGTGGCGTCGGTATTGGTGGCGTCGTATTTGTTTACGTTGGTATCGGTGGCGTCGGTATTTATGGCGTCGTTTTGGTTGACGTCAGTATTGATAGAGTCGGTATTATTAGCATCGGTATTGGTAGCGTCGGTATCTGTGGCGTTGGTATTATTTGCATCGGTATTATTGGCGTCGGTATTGGTGGCGTCGGTATTGGTAGCGTCGGTATTATTGGCGTCGGCATCGGTATTGAGAGCGTCGAATTTGTTGGCGTCGGAATTGGTGTCGTAGGTATTATGGGCGTCGGTATAGGTGGCGTCGGTATTGGTGGCGTCATATTTGTTTACGTCGGTATTGATGGCATCGATATTGAGAGCCTCGAATTTGTTGGCGTTGCTATTATTGGCGTCGGTATTGGTGGCGTCGGTATTATTGGCGTCGGTATTGGTGGCGTCGGTATTGGTGGCGTCGGTTTCGTGGCGTCGGTATTTGTTTACGTTGGTATTGGTGGCGTCGGTATTTATGGCGTCGTTTTGGTTGACGTCAGTATTGATAGAGTCGGTATTATTGGCGTCGGTATTGATGTCGGATTTGTATTTATTATAACTCAGTCACTCCATCTTATTATTTATATGCATCATACATTATTGACAATCCGATTTACACAGGAGCTCCGACCCATTAAAATTAAATAGCACCCAAGATGGCTGGGTGTTACCACCTGCTTGGAACTTTATCACAAATTCTATTATATCTGAATCCAAGAACAAAACTTCAGGACCGAAGGACACGGTGAGCTCGTTATGTATTAATCAGTTTGTTAATAAGAATTAAAAGTGAAGGGGGATATTATACGTAATATATTGACTATAGCCATACATACCTCTCTGCCCGTTGTTGTAGTGAACTTCCTTGTGCTCAGGTATGGGCTTGCCTTGTGCCTCGGGGGGCGTCCTATCACTGCTGCGCTCTCGGTGGTGGGAGGGAGACTTGTCCTACACGTTAGTAACAATACATTATACGTATGTGTCAGTGCGAGTGAGTGGTGGTAAAATTCTAAATTAGTGTTCCAAGATACAGGTAGCATTTATACCTAGTTTGGAAGTCAGAAGTCATTAAGTTTCAGCACAGCCTATGTTTATAAGTTATATTTACCACATAAGGATTATTGTACAAAGCTAATGTATTTAGTCCAAATAAACGTTATTATTATTATATATATTTTTCATTTTTATCGTACCTACAAGTTATGATTAAAGTTCTCAAAGTCTGACATACCTGAGAATCATCACTGAGACCGGTGAAACGGAGGCCTTTCTTTAACCCAGCTATGCCAAAGTCGAGGAGACCTTCCATCATACCTGCCGCTTCGTCCTGAGGCGGGAAACACCACCATCACAGATAAATAACTAGCTAAGCATTAGAACGAGGTACGCCCTTTTAATTGGCGGTATGGGCGCTAGGGCTAAAACAAAACCCCAACTCCAATAATCTAAACATAAATAAATCCTTTGTAAGCACTGACGCCCGCCCAGGTTATTGCCCCAACCTAAAGCCGGCTCTGGTCGTTTGTCTCACTTTCCCTGATTCATGTTCGGCCCTGATAACAAAAATATCGAGAGGTAGGGCATAGTGCGATTTCTCGCTTCAAATTTAGGTGTCCAACTGGGAAAGTACCTCTGCCTTACAGAACACCGTAGTGAAACAAGAGATTAAAACACATAAACATACGTACATTATCTAAATATCCGTGCACAATAATAGACATGCTCATTAGTGTAACATGCAATTTTCAACATACATACATTTTAAAATTTTCACACAGATTATTACAATCTATTTGTAGAGTAGTAGGGAATTATATATAAATAAAAAATAACTAACTTAATATGAATGTGTTGAAGAGCGTATCTTTATAAACCTAAACGTAAACCTGCATGCCTGCGTCATTTTTTTATCGGCGTGTGACATGCTAACTCACGTTAAGCTAACTTGGTGGACTATAGTTTACTCGTTCTGAAGAATGAGAACAGACCCAGTGCCTAGGTGGAACAGTAATTCGGTTAATGATTATTTTGAGTCTACGGTGACGAGATAAAAAGAAAATAGTAGCTGTTGTAGTACTATCACTTCGAGACATCTTTTTAGACCATAATATATCTATTTGACGACCCAGTTAGTCCAGCGGTAGTTAACACTGCCTTCTGTGCTCTCTGGGTCCCGGGTTCGAATCCCGGTAGGGACAAATGTTTGTGTGATGAGCATGAACATTTGTATCCGAGTCATGGATGTATCTATCTATAATATGTATGTATTTACAAAAAGAAGTATATATGTAGTATATCAACCAGCTAGTATCCGTAACACAAGCCCCGTTGCTTAGCACGGAACTAGAAGGCGCTGTGTGCCATAATGTCCAGGAATATTTGTTTATTTATTTTGTTTTTTTTTTTATTATTGCGTCAATAAAAAATATTTGTGGTTAATTTTCTTAAGAAGGTGTCTAAAACGCCAGCATCTATATATAGAAAGCGTAAGCAGAAAGATCGTGCAAACAACATACACTGGAGTTTTGCTTGCGGGGCACATCTAAGGCAAGTTGGTGGTCCACCTGTAGATCACCTATCTTCGTCTTGGCCTGGCTCACGGTGGTCTGCAGGTCCTTCAGCAGCGCGTCTGCTGGCTTCGGGCTCTGTTCCTTCTTCGTTTCCCTGAAGGGATTGGAGTCTAGGAGGTCCACGTCTATAGTTTCTTCTTCACCTGGAATTTAGAATAGTGGCTAAATTGGCTTGTGTGTACAGGTTTGATTCTCCTAAGAAATATGTGACTGTATCGCCTAGTTGCGAAATGCCGATGTCAACTAGATACTAAAAAAAATTATATGAATTGTAAAAGTGTAAGGAACTTTAGAAACCTTATAATAAAAAATATAATCAATCAGTAATTCAGGATCTTAATCAAACTTTCCACTTCGAGCTTGATTCTTGAAGTTTTCTACAAAGGTGTAATTTTAAAATAACTACCTATATACAATGTAGAAATGATAATACGATAATTGAAAAGATGAGCCATACTAGTTCAAGAGAATATTTTGACTTAAATAAGTCGTAACATCGATATTCAAAAAAAATTTTTTTTCAAACAAATTAAATAGCATAAGTAACCAAAAGACATTAGATTTGCGTAAGGAGTTTTTGAAGATTAGCGAAGGTATTTTAAATGGCGAGTTGGCAGCATGTGTTTATACTTATGTTACGGGGTAACCTTATCTGTGATAACCAGCTATGTCTAAACCTAGCCTAGCCTATGTTTAAATATAATGTCCTGTGTCTAGTCTAAACTACTGGGTATATTTGATTGGTTTTCGGTATACAGACTTAATATATCATTAGGTATACTGGGTTTAATTTATGTTGTGTTATCATCTCCACATAGTATATAAAAAATGAAAAAATGAATCCCTATTTCCCTTGGTCACGGCATAACTTAGAAACGGCTTCACCAAATTCATTAATCTTTTTTTTAAACGTTTTCTAATACTTTGCCTTTCTCGGGAATAAGTTACACATAACATTAAAAAATTAAAAAACTTAACGACTAGGTATATTAACGCTTTTAATCTAACCTTATCAGCACACATTAAAAAAGAAAAAGAAGAAAACTGTATTAACTGTCATTTATACGACAGGTCACGTGCTTGACAAGCTATCTGCTCTAAATATTACCGACGCCATCAATACCGACGCCATCGATTCCGACGCCAGTAATACCGACGCCAACAATACCAACGCCTACAATAACGACGTCATCGATAGCGACGCCATCAATACCGACGCCATCAATACCGACGCCAACAATACCGACGCCAACAATACCGACGCCAACAATACCGACGCCAACAATACCGACGCCAACAATACCGACCCCAACAATACCGACGCCATCAGTACCGACGCCATCCAAACCGACGCCATCGATACCGACGCCATCCATACCGAGGCCACCTAAATCGACGCCATCTATACCGACGCCACCTAAATCGACGCCACGAATACGGACGCCAGCAATACCGACGACATCAGTAACGACGCCATCAATACCAACGCCATCAATAACGACGCCAACAATACCCACGCCAACAATACCGACGCCATCAATACCCACGCCAACAATACCGTCCCGATCGATAACGACGCCATGAATACCGACGGCACTAATACCGACGCCATCAATACCGACGCCAACAATACCGACGCCATCAAAGCCAACGCCAACAATACCGACGCCAACAATACCCACGCCACCTAAATCGACGCCATCAATGCCGACGCCGTCAGTACCGACGCCATCAATACCGACGCCAATAATACCGACGCCAACAATACCGACATCGTAAATACCACCGCGACCGATACCGACGCCATCAGTACCAACGCCAGCAACAACGACGCCATCAATACCGACGCCAACAATACCGACGCCACCTTAATCGACGCCATCTATACCGACGCCACCTAAATTGACGCCACGGATACGGAAGCCAGCAATACCGACGACATCAATAACTACGCCATCAATGCCGACACCAACAATGCCGACGCCGTCAGTACCGACGCCATCAATACCGACGCCAATAATACCGACGCCAACAATACCGACATCGTAAATACCACCGCGACCAATACCGACGCCAACAGTTCCAACGCCAGCAACAACGACGCAATCAATACCGATGCCATCCATACCGACGCCACCTTAATCGACGCCATCTATACCGACGCCACCTAAATTGACGCCACGAATACGGAAGCCAGCAATACCGACGACATCAATAACGACGCCATCAATACCCACGCCAACAATACCGACACCAACAATACCGACGCCATCAATACCCACGCCAACAATACCGTCGCGACCGATAACGACGCCATCAGTACCGACGGCAGCAACAACCACCACATCAGTACCGACGGCACTAATACCGACGCCATCAATACCCACGCCAACAATACCGACGGCATCAATACCCACGCCAACAATACCGTCGCGACCGATAACGACGCCATGAATACCGACGGCACTAATACCGACGCCATCAATACCGACGCCAACAATACCGACGCCATCAAAGCCAACGCCAACAATACCGACGCCAACAATACCCACGCCACCTAAATCGACGCCATCAATGCCGACACCAACAATGCCGACGCCGTCAGTACCGACGCCATCAATACCGACGCCAATAATACCGACGCCAACAATACCGACATCGTAAATACCACCGCGACCAATACCGACGCCATGAGTACCAACGCCAGCAACAACGACGCCATCAATACCGATGCCATCCATACCGACGCCACCTTAATCGACGCCATCTATACCGACGCCACCTAAATTGACGCCACGAATACGGAAGCCAGCAATACCGACGACATCAATAACGACGCCATCAATACCCACGCCAACAATACCGACACCAACAATACCCACGCCAACAATACCGTCGCGACCGATAACGACGCCATCAGTACCGACGGCACTAATACCGACGCCATCAATACCGACGCCAACAATACCGACGCCATCAAAGCCAACGCCAACAATACCGACGCCACCTAAATCGACGCCACCTAAATCAACGCCATCTATACCGACGCCACCTAAATCAACGCCACGAATACGGTGCCAGCAATACCGACGCCATCAATTCCGACGCCAGTAATACCGACTCCATCAATACCGACGCCATCAATACCGACGCCAACAGTACCGACGCCAACAATACAAACGCCAACATAACCGACGCCAACAATACCGCCGCGACCAATACCGACGCCATCAGTACCAACGCCAGCAACAACGACGCAGCTAATACCGACGCCAACAATGCCGACACCAACAATGCCGACGCCGTCAGTACCGACGCCATCAATACCGACGCCAATAATACCGACGCCAACAATACCGACATCGTAAATACCACCGCGACCAATACTCAATACTCAATACATTTATTGCACTCCACAAGTTACATAGATACATTACAATACAATACAATACAATACAAAAACATTTATTTCTCTCTTCACAAACATCAGTGTTATTAAGACTAATTATTAGAATTTAGATGTTAGTAAGTTGTCACAATTTAATGTTTGTGAGAGACTGGTGTCTGAACTAGGCACAATGCCTGTACTACAGATCACCAGGATCTCACTTCTGAGTTGGTATGCGCTTGTGAAAAATAAACATATTTAATATTAATATTTTAGTTATTACGAGACGTCTATTGATGTAAATATGTATGCAGGTGTGATAGTGTGATTGGAGAGTGAGTATGACTTAGTGAAGTTTTTTTTTTTGTATTTTTTAGCTTATTTCAAGCTAAGATTTTAAATTTTTATTAAGAAAGAAAGTACCGCCTGAGGTTGAATTTTTCTTTCTTAATAAAAAAAAAAAATTAAAAAAAAAAAAAAAAAATTGTGAAGTTTGTTTGAGTGAGTGGGTGTAATTTTAATTAAACTAAGTGAGTAAGAAGTTCCTCAGTCGAGTTATAATTTAAGTTTAAAAGCCAATTTGTTGTAGTTATTTTGCATGATTTTAAAGGGAGATGATAAATAGAGATGGTTTTATTGATTTTATTGTAAAGATGATTTCCGAGGTATGCAAAAAATCTTTGAGCGAAGGTAGTGTTACACTTTTTGAAGGGACAAACTGCATAATTCCGTCTTTTCTTTGGAAGTAGGGGATCATATTGTAAGAGTGAATGTTTTTTTAGTAATGTGGGCATGATAAATAGTTGCCTCACTGTTAACACATTACATTGCTTGTAGACGTCTGTTGTTGGATAGATGTTACAATATAATTAAAAGAAACATGTGTGGGCCTTGTTGGGAACGGCAAATGTAGGAGAGAGGAGGAAGTTTTACTTCCCTTTTAAACTTTAGGTACATTATTTTATTATACTTAATTTTTTATTTATTTAATTATTTTAGTTAATACAAAATAAAAGAAAGTATTTTATGTATGATACATTATATTATAATTAACTATATATGTTTTTATTATTATTATGTATGTTTATATAATTATGTATTTAATTTTGTTTTATTGTTGAGTTAGTTCAATTTAATTTATTAATGTCGTGTTCATTTTTATATACATTTATCATTGAAATATTCATTTATATGGTAGTAACATTTATTTAATAAAATTTCTTTTAGTTTTTTTATAAATATTCTGTCTTTATCTTCATTTTTTAATCGTAGGGGTAGTTTATTGTAAATTTTTATTGACATAACATACGGGCTAGAAGAGTGCATTGTTATATGGGAGCTTGGTAAGTTTAACGGGTTTTTATGCCTTAATCTCTGATTTGTATCTTGTCGTTTTGTGTAAAAGTTTGGATGATTTCTAACAAACTTGCATATTTCTAAAATATACAAGCTAGGTAACGTAAGTATTTTGTGCTCTATGAAGTAGGGTTTACAGCTATCAGTATCTTCTATATTTACAAGTATACGCAGTAATTTCTTTTGGAGAGTAAAACGTGATGGTGTATCTGTACTGTTTCCCCACAGAGTAATGCCATAACTGAGCCATGCGTACGCGTAAGCTTAATAAGTGACGAGTGCGGTTTTGAAGTCTGTGGATTTTTTTACTTCGCGGAGAGCATAAGAGAATTTAGCTAATTTTGATTTAATATTGTTTAGGTGTGATTTCCAATTTATATGGGTATCTATGTTTAGGCCTAGTAACGTAAAGCTGTTAACTACTTCTATTTGCTGACCTTGAAACGCAAAATTTAATTTTAGCGGCGCTTTTTGTGGCGGATGGAAAGTTATCAATTTGGTTTTTGAGTAATTTATTTCTAAGTTGTGTAGGTCCATCCAGGATTTTGTATTAGTTAAGAGAGCTTCGAGTTGGTTATTTATATTTATATTGTTATGGCATGATACTAATAGGGAGATGTCATCTGCAAATAAAACGCAGGGTCCGGGTATGTTTTTTGGTAGGTC
Source organism: Craniophora ligustri (assembly GCA_905163465.1). NCBI lineage: Eukaryota > Metazoa > Arthropoda > Insecta > Lepidoptera > Noctuidae > Craniophora > Craniophora ligustri. The sequence continues at coordinate 13,317,687 of LR990971.1, read as the reverse complement.
ATTGATATACAAGAGAAATAGTAAACAGCCGATGACACTGCCCTGTGGGATGGAGGCGTTGATAATTTCCTTGTTAGAGCGTATGTTTTGGATTTCTTTGGTGGTGTGGTTAAAAAATTCAATTTCGACTATGTGCTCTCGGTTTAATAAATAAGACGTAAACCATTTATGTGCTTCACCTCTGATTCCTATTCCGTGTAGTTTATTTAGCAGGATATTTTATTGGACTTTGTCATAGGCCTTCGTCATACCGACGCCATCAGTAACAACGCCAGCAACAACGACGCCATCAATACCGACGCCAACAATACCGACGCCGACAATACCGACGTCATAAATACCGACGCACCCAAAACCGACGCAATCAATACCGATGCCATCCATACCGACGCCACCTTAATCGACGGCATCTATACCGACGCCACCTAAATTGACGCCACGAATACGGAAGCCAGCAAAACCGACGACATCAATAACGACGCTATCAATACCCACGCCAACAATACCGACGCCAACAATACCGACGCCATCAATACCCACGCCAACAATACCGTCGCGACCGATAACGACGCCATCAGTACCGACGGCACTAATACCGACGCCATCAATACTGACGCCAACAATACCGACGCCCTCAAAGCCAACGCCAACAATACCGACGCCACCTAAACCGACGCCACCTAAATCAACGCCATCTATACCGACGCCACCTAAATCAACGCCACGAATACGGTGCCAGCAATACCGACGCCAGTAATACCGAGTCCATCAATACCGACGCCATCAATACCGACGCCATCAATACCGACGCCATCAATACCGACGCCATCAATACCGACGCCAACAGTACCGACGCCAACAATACAAACGCCAACATAACCGACGCCAACAATACCACCGCGACCAATACCGACGCCATCAGTACCAACGCCAGCAACAACGACGCAGCTAATACCGACGCCATCAATACCGACGCCAACAATACCGACGACATCAGTAACGACGCCAGCAATACCGACGCCAACAATACCGACGCCATCAATACCGACGCCATCAATACCGACCCCATCAATACCGACGCCAACAATAACGTCGCCTGCAATACCGACGCCATCAATACCGACGCCATCAATACCGACGCCATCAATACCGACGCCAACAATAACGTCGCCTGCAATACCGACGCCGACAATACCGATGTCATAAATACCGACGCGCCCAAAACCGACGCAATCAATACGGACGCCATCCATACCGACGCCACCTTAATCGACGCCATCTATACCGACGCCACCTAAATCAACGCCATCTATACCGACGCCACCTTAATCGACGCCATCTATACCGACGCCACCTAAATTGACGCCACGAATACGGAAGCCAGCAATACCAACGACATCAATAACGACGCCATCAATACCCACGCCAACAATACCGACGCCAACAATACCGTCGCGACCGATAACGGCGCCATCAGTACCGACGCCAACAATACCGACGCCAACAATACCGACGCCAACAATACCGACGCCAACAATACCGAAGACATCAGTAACGACACCATCAATACCAACGCCAACAATACCCACGCCAACAATATCGACGCCAACAATACCCACGCCAACAATACCGTCGGGACCGATAACGACGCCATCCATAACGACGCCACCTAAATCGACGCCACGAATACGGACGCTAGCAATACCGACGACATCAGTAACGACGCCAACAATACCGAAGACATCAGTAACGACGCCATTAATACCAACGCCATCAATAACCACGCCAACAATACCGACGCCGACAATACCAACGTCATAAATACCGACGCGCCCAAAACGACAATACCGACGCCATTAATACCGACGCCAACAATAACGTCGCCTGCAATACCGACGCCATCAATACCGACGCTACATAAATCGACGCCATCAATACCGACGCCACCTAAATCGACGCCATCAATACCGACACCAGCAATACCGATACCATCAATACCGACGCCACAAAAACAGACGCCATTGATTTCGACGCCATCAATATCGACTCATCTGGGCTGGACACATCTGTCGCATGTCAGACGAAAACTGGGCCAAACTGACCACCCAATGGGTTCCACTTAATGGCAGACGACAACGCGGCAGGCCCAGGCGGAGATGGCGGGATGAGCTGGACTTACATAAAAAAGATTGGTCCTCTACGGCAACAGACAGAGAGAAGTGGAAGAAGAGTGGGGAGGCCTTTGCCCTGCAGTGGGACACTACAGGCTCATAAAAAAAAAACCGACTATCAATTTCAACCCCAACAATAATACAGACGCCATAAATACCAACGCCTTCAATACCGACGCCAACAATACCTGTATACAATACCGACGCTGACAATACCGACGTCAACAATACTTATATACAATACCGACGCCTACAATATCGACGCCAATAATACGACGCCATCAATACCGACGTCATCAATATCGATGCTAACTATACCGATGCAACCAATACTGACGCCACCAATACCAACGCCATCAATAACGACGCCAACAATACCGACGCTTTCAATACCGACGACTCTCATACCGTCGCCAACAATAACGACGCCAAAATTACCGACGCCTCTCATACCGTCGCCAACAATAACGACGCCAAAATTACCGACGCCTCTAATACCGACGCCACAAAAACAAACGTCATAAATACCGACGCCATCAATACCGATGCCAACAATACCTGTAAACAATACCGAGGTCAACAATACCGACGCCGACAATACCGACGTCAACAATACCTATATACAATACCGACGCCAACAATATCGACGCCAATAATACCTATGCCAACAATACCGACGCCATCAATACCGACGCTTTCAATACCAAAAAAAAGCCGTAAAATACTTATTTTACGCAGACGAAGTCGCGGCTAAAAGCTAGTCTAATAAAATGTATATATATTCTTACCAAACCACAGTGGCTGTGGTGACTTGCTTCGTGGTGGATTGGGGCTGCCATCAGTGTCAGCGTCCTGCCCCCACAGCCGGCTCAGCGTTATCTCTCCATCCAGACTCGCCAGCAGGTCCTGACCCAAACTGATGCACTGCAAATCTATGTCGGTGTCCCATGTTTTTACACTACCTAGAATTTAAAAACCATCCATAAATAAACTACGGCGAAACATATTGATATTGTGTTCGAATTAAAATTGCAGACTATTGGCAATCCGTCAAATGATGTTACATGTGGTGAAACAAGTTATTGAAAGTGCTTGTTCAAGAGTGAGGCCACACAAGCATAATTTTCTGAGACGTGAGTTCGACAATTTCAGTTGCAGAAATTCTGCCAGGCAGAAATTTTGTTGGGATGCCAGATGATCACATTTTATTCAGTTACTATCCAATGTTTATAGTGGATGTTTGTGAAAGACTGAAAACCTAGCATGTAAGTCGCCGTGTGAATGAAACAGGACTTTTGTATGAAACCGAATGCAGCAGAAATTATGCAACATTCTGCAACTCACAATTCAAAAAATTACGCTTGTTAGGCTTCAGCCTGAGCTGGACTTGTCTAAATCAGTCTATAGATCAATAATACATCCACACCAAGGCCCAGTTTTGTAGTCTTGCTGAACAGTTTTTTTCATAAAGCCCTTAATTTTATATTGATGGCAATGAAAAACAAGAATAACACCATTGTACAAGCTTAAGTTAATTGACTAAGTTACATATGAATGAATATGTGGTTTTAAATGCAATTTTTTTTTAATAATATAGAGAAAATAAATATTACTCTCATACCTTCAATAATCCTATCATAGATCTTGACCTCACTTCTACCCTGCCTGCCCCTCTTCTGCCTCAAAACTGGTGAAGACTTTATATCAACGGGTTCAGTACTTGTAAGTGGTACCTCTTCAACTATATTCTCTATCTTCTCCGCTTCAGATTCTTCGTTTACTTCCTCTTTTGTCTGCTGTTGTATTGCAACTGCCTCTTTAGATAATCCTGGTTCTGTCTCCACAATACTTTGTTCTTGATTCTTCTCCACAACTTCCTCTTTGATTAATGTTTCATTCTTTTCTTCAGCCGTTATGGTCTCCTGCTTACCCTTTAAAATGGTTAGGAGCTTATTGTTAAGCCAAGCTGGCTCTGCTAAAGTGTTGTCAATGAAATTATCCAGCTTCTTGGATAGTATGCGGACTAGTAACTCGGAATGAGGAGTATCCCATAGCTCCCAGGGTATAAACTCCTTGAAGACTATGCGGAGTATGTTAGTGCAGTGGTCTGCAGACTGCTTTTTGTTTGTTGCATCAAATATTGGATGAGATTTCTTGTACAGTGATTCTATTGTACTGTTTGGTGATTTTTCATGGCGCTTTACAGCTTTCTGATATTCTCTCAAGTGATTTGCTAGTATATGAGTTATGTCCACATAAACATCTTTGGTTTCTATTTTGTTGCATATCTGTGAATTAAAATTAGTAGGTTACACAAAAACATACCCAAATAAACAATTTGTAACACATTTTTGTTTTGCTAAGAACAAGACTTATGAAATTGATTGTTTTTATTTATTTTTATTATTTATGGCACACCAATGACTTACGGCAACAACTTTCTATTTAATTGTAGATAGAACGAGTAGATCAATAATTAAATTATAAGGGTAGATTAAAAAAATGCATTTGAAGCACCGACCTGGAAACACTTGCCAATCATTTGATCCAACATTTGTTTACAAGCAAATGGGAAGCCAATCTCTTGCGATATATACGGCATGTACCATGAAGACACCAGCTTACGCTCTAGAACCGTCGATATCACGCTGAGCTCGTTCGTATCGTACTCTCGGACATCAGGCACTTGCGCCTTCCGAGTCTGAGGCAAAACCTTCGATAACACCGACAAATACGGGTAATCCGCCACAATCCCATCGAGATCATACTTTATAGGCTTGTTCAAACGTAACAACCACTGAATAAACTTAAAACTAACCCACAGTGAGACGATAAATAAAGTCAAAACGTATAGAGGAAACCAAATCCCGGTTATAGGCGAAATATTCGTAATATAGTTTAGTAATACACATATTAATGTTCCCGTGCATGATAAAATTGTGGTACATTCGAGAAGATTTCTTTTCAGTAACATAATTAAGTTACCTAATTTTATTTCGCGATTTATAATTATAATTTCAACATTATCGATCGATGTTTTGTAACTTTCTTCAAGAGTTTCAAGTCAGTTTGATGTTTCATGTTTCACTTTCAAAACAGACAACTGTCAAAATGACAAAATCAAAAGTGAAAACAGAAACAGAGTGATTGACAAATAAAAATTAAAGTATCGTAAGTTTTTTCTGTTCCGTGGTAAGTAATCAATTCAAGTTCATAATCAAGTTTAGATTATACGAGATTCAGTAGATAAAACTTTATTGGATAAATTTTATTAAAGTCGAATCAAGCCAATTTGTCTCTGCCAATACTTTTCTTGTTATATTATTAACTAAGAACAACTTAGGTAAACTTATAAATACAAAAAATATCAACATCTTAGCGTAATTTTGGTTTGGAAAGGATACACAAACATTTAAAAAACATTGAAAAGTACATAAAACAAATTATTGAGTTTATGTACTCATGTAAGTTAGAATTATGCTAAATTTGACATTCATTTGACATTGACATTTAGAAAACCAAGTGCGACGTGTGTCGTCAAATTATATTTTGTAAACGTCACTTGTGGTCACTTGTCTCTTTCTCATATCGTTTCGGTTCGAGGGTTTGTGATATTTTCCGCTTTTTAAACTGTTATTGGCAATTTTATAAAAATGTAAGTGCGAGGAATACATTGTTTCTTATTATTTGTTAATACTGCTAACATATAATTAATGTTTGACTCATGGATGTATTATTTCTTCAGGTCAAAAGTAACTTTCAAGATTACTCTTACTTCGGACCCAAAACTGCCGTTCAAAGTGTAAGTTTTAGCTTTACTCACACGTAAACGAGCCCCTGTAACTTCAGCGTAGAACTCCGCTCTCAAGATCACACATAGGTACACTGTAATGACTTTATTTTTACATAGTTTCCTTAGTCAACTTTAGTTTGTTCATTTCAACAGATGCTGAATGACCGAGAGTTCTACGTTGAAGTTACACGGCTAAATAATGGATACAGCAGTAGTACAACAGTTTCTCAACTTCTTCCAAGATTACATTAATCTCTGTCAGTTACAAAACTGGCCTGACAATGATACAAGTGAGGTTGAAATAAGAAATGCTTTTCTCATATCGCAACATGTCGAGAAAAGCCTTGATAGGTTGCAAAAGAGGCATGTCATTGAAGAATTTATATCTGTGTTGATTAGTTACAATGATACCCCAAACAACAACATGACAAATTGTCTCACAGATCCTCCAAAATACATACTTAAAAAGATTATAAATTCAAATACTAAAATTAATCAAATGGATGATGGTTTTAGAATATTTCTAGAGTGGTTTTCCGAGGATAAATTAGAAAAATGTTTAACCGAGTTGATGCTAGAAGCTGCTTCAAAAGATACCTTATTAAAAAATATCACTAAAGAATTATCAAAGGAAAGAATTCAAGAATTCAAAAGCAAAGTATTATTGCTTCAACTCAATTCGTGCCAATCGGACATTCTGGATTTATTAAGTAATTGTAATCAAGAATTTGTTGAGTTATTAGTTATAAGTTTGTTGAACAATGAACCAAAGTACAATACTGCAGTTAAATTAATTGCCGATGGTGTACTTAATATTGTTTTAAAGAAAGATAATACCTCAAAAAGATTTTGGAGGGCACTTTTCAAAGTTGATGTTAAATATTTTACCGAAATGTGTATAGAAAATCCAGATATCTTCACATACATAGTAGAAGCGTTGGCAGATTGTGGGAAATTGTTACGAGAAGGCTTGTCATCTGAATCATTCTATATAGATTTAAATTATTCTGAGCTTGTTGGTGTTGTACAAAGAATATGTAGTCATGACAGTCTCAAGTGTCAATTTTTTAATATTGTAAAGGATTATGATTGTGAATTAGAATATTGGCGGAATTTTTTATAAAATAAATTGTGTGAAATTTTAGTAATACTTTTATTTTTCTACGTATAAACAAGCTTTTATATTTCCAACATATGAGAAGTCTCCTGTCAAAATTATTTTTCTCTACAGAGCCTAGCCCAGAGACACCTATGTGTCATATATCTAACTAATTGTTTCTTATGTGGCACCTAAGCACGAAGGTGGGTTACAGAAGTCTATTAGTCTTTAGTTGGGTGGATCTATTAGTCTGTCTCTCTAGTTTTCACAAGGAAAGAGAGTGAACCACATACTCATACAAACATGTGATAGAGTAGTAACTGAAAGTAATATTATTTTTAATATGTAAAATGAACAAACTATGCAATAATACTTCATAATAAGCTAAGCAGAGAGTTCAGAGTCATTGATACTATTGAAGGAGTTCTACAATAAGTTTCAATTATATTCTAGGGTTGAGGACACACTAGAGAAACGGGTGTAGAGAGTTCCTGTATAATATTATAATTAACATTGTTCCTAATGTACGTATTTAAATTATCAACAGGCTGAGCGTGCCCGAGGCGACGCCATTCACGGCTGTGCTCAAGTTTGCTGCTGAAGAGTTCCGCGTAGAGCCGGCGACCAGCGCCATCATCACTGACGATGGCATCGGGATCAACCCTCAACAGACAGCCGGTAACATAATGTGTTGATTTTACACCCCACTGCGGCGAATCCCAAAAGGGAGCGAAAGTTATGTTTATTTATGTATGCATATGATTGTTAGTTTGAGAATAGAGAAAGCAAGCTTATGATCTGTGTATTAAAGATTACATTCGTACACGAAACATTGTGTAAACTCAACCTAAAAATATAATTTATTCAAAGTAATTAATTTGGCAATGCGCGAGCGTTCATAGTCCATGGTTACTGCTTACTACCAGGCGGGCCGTTAGCTTGATTGCCATCTCTAGTTTTTTTTTTTTTTTTTTTTGGGACGTGCCCACCACCCTAAGTCCCTACTACTGCAACTCCTGTAAGCCATCTCTAGTTATATAAAAATATATGTGTTATGTTGAGCATATTTTAGAAGGTGTACTAGAAGATACAGGTTTGAGTTCCGCCTACAGTAAAATTACCCTTCCGCCGGTTTAAGATCTTTGCAGGGCACTGAAATTAGTGAAAGTACTTATATATCCTATTGGCGTCCACTGCTGAATATAGGCCTCCCCCAAAGAGCTCTAACCATCGCTATCTTGAAGAGCATAATTTGCTGCCAAATTACGTTATAAGTACTTAATATGTATTTATGTACTAATATTCATATGTTTGTTGATTCAGGCAATGTATTCCTGAAACACGGTTCGGAGCTGAGATTGATTCCCAGAGACAGAGTCGGTCACATTGCCACATAGATGGACATATCATTCCTCTGTTAATTTAAGCATTATCATATATATTATATAATATAATTATTATCTTTATGTTAATATAATTAAAAGTTTTTTTACAACAACATGGTGTTTTTCTTTTAATTATCCTGATGTTAGATGTTATATCAAATAGCTTCTTAAGTAGCCCACATAGTATATACCCAGATAAAAAGTATCCAGGTAATTAACTGCCAAATCCCATCAAATTCTATAAAATGATTTATACATGCAAAAATTACAAACATCAACATATATATGCATACAAACTATTGCATTTATAATATTAGTGGGATATAGGCTGCCCTGAGCCCAGAAATGCATAGCCTTAGCAAATTTAATCACAACCTGTTCATTGGTTTAGGCGTGAAAAGTTACTAAACAGACAGAGACACTGTTTCATTATGACTTATAATAATTCTTGTCTAACAATAATAACCCAAGTTAAGCTTTAATTTATTTATTATTACGCTTAAAACTAATGGAAAAGAATGTACAGAAGATTGGAAAGCACTTGTGTTTAATCTAATCTAGTCTTATGAGAGGCTCGGCCGCTCTTAGGAAGGATTTCTCAAACTCAATTTCAGAGAAACGATCCACCGACGCTCTGTGAACAGGAAAGTACATGATTAAATTTTGTATAGGCATTTTAGATAAATACTAGCTGTATGTATATGTTAAAACAACCCATGTGTTAATCCAGGTAATAAACTACCTGTTTCACCCAAATCTGTACAGTAGTTTATGCGTATGTGTGCGGTTTAATAAATACTGTGTTAATTATTTTCTTTTACTTTTTTTCCTATTCGTTTTCTCAATGACAATAAAACATCGCAGTTCAACTAAAAAAAATCTTGATATCTATTTAGCAAAATAACACGCATTTGTCAAAAATCGAAATCAAAAGGTTTTTCTCTAAAATAAACGTTATGAAGAATCATAACGTTTTAAAAGTGCTTTATTCTGGAGCACCTAATATATAAAATAAATAAATAAAAAAGCCTTTATTTTCTACTACAATAAAACTTATCCTACATTTATAGTGTTTATATGATGAAAATTTATATTGTGTCTATAGAAACTTATTTATATATATATATTTCTTTTTAATTAGTAGTAGTCGCCTCTTCGGCGTAGGCCTCTCCTAAACCTTTCCATGTCTTTCTTTCTCGTGCCACACGCATCCAATCAGGTCTACATTTGTGTCTGAAAATGTCTCTCCATCTTTTACTTGGTCTCCCTTTCTTCCTTGTCCTATCCCTTGGTATCCATTCTGTTAAGCATTTTGTCCATCTATTGTTATTCATTCTACAATTATGCGCCGCCCAGTGCCATTTGAGTATTCTAATTCTTTTCCTTATATCTATTATTTTAGTTTTTCTCCTAATAACGTCGTTGCAAATTTTATCTGTTAGCTTTATTCCCAACATACTTCTTTGGAGCACCTTATACAATGTGGGGAGGACAATATGATCATAAATGAAACTTCGTATAAGTCATGATATTCCCAACCGTCACACAAAAAATCAAATGAATATATCCAGTAGTTTAGCCACAGGACATTATTTTTCATTTTAAGTATTTTCGACATGATGTTTTGTAAACAGGAGAGCACGCGACAGGTTAACGACTTACGTTGCCAGCTCGCCACTTTAAAAACCTACGCCTTTTCTATCAAATTTATTTTCTCAATGCAAATTATACTTTATGCCCGAGCCATAAGAGTCATAAAGCGTGTCATCACAGCTAGATAAGAAAATATGTATGTGCGAAAGAGATAGGTAAGTTTGCTTGTTTCCTCTTTGCTTACTTGTCGACGTGTCTAGGTTACGCGGTCAGTGTGTCACCGGACGTCCTTACTGCCTGTGACGCATTTTATTTTCTCTGGAATTTCGGATGCGCCCGCGCCCGTTTGAAGTCGCCGCGCGAGTGTTATCGTATCTTTGTTGTTGTGTTGTGTTGTGTTGTGCGAAATTTGACGCTTTGTTTTAATAGTGACAGGACACATAAACGTATTATAGGTACTTAGTTAAATAGCTAAGTGAACTTTGCGAAATTAGACGCTTAATACTTGGTGTTTCAAGGTTTTATTATTAAATAATCATGCCTCGTTACAATTATACCGCTTCGGAGTACACTGATATGATTTTAATTTATGGGGAGTGTCACGGTAATGCCGCTTTAGCTGTACGGACATACCGTGAGACCTATTATCAAGAGTGAGAAATAACATTATACGTCGGTGTAGTTTGTGTATTCAAGAACACGGCGGACATATTGAAAATAAAAAAATTTAATGACTGGCGACATAATTATGTGATCGAAAAGTGATTGTGAATAATAAATTGATCAGTGAATAACTCGCGGGTGAATGATGCCCGACTATTTGGTTAATATTCTGTGATTTGATTTGTGTAATTGAGCATTAATAACAATAAGAATAATGGCGCCAAACATTACGTCGCTGCGTCGGCCACAGCTTTAACATGAATGAAACCAAGCTGCGTTGCCATTCTTATCGCAGGTCAGTGTACCATTTTTATAAATGGTGTTTTATTTTGTTTGCAGTTTTAAGCTATTTAGTTTGTAAGAAAATTTTTTTTTTTTTAATTTCCATGTTCGGATTTATTTGATAGTTTACAAATGTTTCTATAAACCAGTATTGCCAGTGTTTTCATTTAAAGTCATATTGTCATCTCCACATTGTATACCTATAAATAAATCCCTGATACGGCTCTAGTAAAAACAAAACAACAGGCAAATCAAGGGGTCTTGTGACGTCATCCGTTCCGTCAGCTCTAGTATACCCACCTGGCGGCCTCGATGATGCTCCTCCGCTGGTCGTGCGGCAGCGCGATGACCTCGAGCACGGCGCGCGCGTACTCGTCGGGCTCGGCGGCGAGGTAGCCGCTGCGCGCGGCCGCGCTGGCCTGCACGATGTCGGCGAGCGGCCCGCCCGACCGGTGCGCGATCGTGATCAGACCCGCCGCCATGCATTCTACCACACCTGCGAATTATTATGCATATAATTTTAACAAATATAATCTGAATGCCTAAAATAAATACGATTAAAAAACCTTGACACATTATGTGGCGGATATCTTGGACCGATTTCATCATACATAATAACACTCCCGATTAACACCTTTTAAACAAAATAAATCATTTCGCGGAAGCTATGATGCCATAGACAGACGCGCACATACACGTCAAACTTATAACACCCGGTCGATTTTTCATCGGGGGTTAAAAAATGAAAAAGCAATTATTTATGTTGTACATACATAAATAATTGCTTTACGCCACACCCATTTTAACTTTCATATATTTCTTGTCCATCCAAAAGGTTGTCTAGTAGAGATTGCTATTTAGCGATAAGACCGCCATTGTACCCTTATTTCATAAATTAATGTAATGTGTATTTTAATTATTGGTGTAAAATAAAGTATATTCTATATCTATCTAATATAGGTCATAATTTATAGAAAAAGATGCAACAAAAGTTTTAAATATATAACTTCTTCTTTCTACTCTAGATCATTGTATTGGTCTTTTTGCAATAAAGCATTTGACAGAACTATGTTGCTGTTACGCCGCTTCTTCTTCCCAGCAAAAACACTAGGAAGTGGTGAAGGGCAGACGTTTTGGGGGCTGTCTGTATTGTCGACGTTCAAAAAGAGCCAATAAAATTTGTTTTTTTTTTCCATTTGTCCTATTAAACAGTTCTACCGTAGAACTAATGAGAATTATTTTTTATTAGTTCCTAAAAATAGTAGAAGTTATTATTCCCACCTGTTCTACCTGTTTTATGATTCTACGGTAGGACTGTTTGGTAAGACAAGTGGGAACAAATCTTAAATTTGACCTAATTTGAATAAACGATACTTTGACTTTGGGGACGGTGTTTGTACTCACTGATGCCGAAGTGCTCGTTCCACATGGCATGTATGGCGAGGCTGCAGGTCTGGTACAGCTGGAGCAGCTGCGCGTACGACGCGTTCACCACGAACTGCACGTTCTCCTCGATGCTCAGGTGCTTCGCCAGGTCACGCAGGTTCTGGACCCGCTCCTCGTCTTCGGAGTTACGGCATGAACCCACTAGGACCAGTTTGATCTAGGAAGAAATATTTTTTGACTTAACTTCGCGTTGAAAGCATCGTAAGATGAATAATAATATTTTATTTATTGTAAATATATTTTCCCCCATATTATAAATTTATTAAATTTCATCGCACATTTTCAGACATTGTCAATTTTTTTATTTCAAAATTTTTCGCCCTATGTTATGTAACACATTTATAAATGGATTTTTTCAAAATATCGATTGGATTCAGTACTAATTATGATTACAGTACAAACAGAAACACAACAGATTCAGTACAAATGGAAACAGAGAAACACTATTTATCGTTCTTAACTTTAGAGTTCACTGAAAACCGCTCTATCTAGACTAATTCTTCATGCTTATCATGTCACCTTATGCCACAGCATCTCATTCTTGACGAGCAGGTTCCTCAGCTCGTACATGGCCTGCAGCATCAGCGGATGGTCCTTCTCCGGCCGGAACTGCGCGACCGACAGGATGCGAATAGGATCCGACTCCTTCACCAGAGACCGGAGCTGCTTCAAATGGGTGACCTGGAAAAAGGATACTAATTACTGCGCTGGTTTACGCTACCATAGTGAAGATTGGCAAAGAGAAAATCGATCAGGCATGGTTCTTCACGATGATTTCCTTCACCGTTCAACCTATATTTCAACTATTGACGATTTAAGATATTAAATATTTTACATTGACCTCGCACACCTGTTACCATAATATTGTACTACAATACCTTTTATTTTAAAAGTGTCCATGGAGTTAATTCTCTATGAGATCAACTTCTTGGAACTGTGCAACTAGGGCCTTAACGTTTTATTTCTAAGTGCTTGAAAAAGTATAAATGAAAAAACACCTGATTTTGACATTCTACTGGTCACACTACTACGAAAAAACTTAACGGAAAATAATTTAACGGGAATTTATTTCCATAGTATTCTCACCTCACACGGCGGGTAGACCCTGAATGTGCTGAGCGGGATCCGCCACAGGTCGTTGATGTGGTCTTCGGTCCACGTGCCGTTCACCATCACCACGTCGGCACAGCGTCCCACCACGCCGTACAACTGAGGGTAGAATGACAATCGTTAACATAACATACCGTCACGCCTGTTGTCCCGGAGAGTTTGGCAGAGGTATACTAAATTAATCCCATCTACACCCACATTTTGCTGGTATGTTCTTCTTCTACTTCATATCGATGTTACATGAATAACGTCAAATTTAATAAATATATTTACTTATGTCTTATGTAATAGGGGGCGATTCTGTTGCTATCAACCGGGTACGAATCCACACCGCAAGCTGCTACTGAGAATTTCCCAATATAATAGCCACCCAATATTACTTTGCTTGCACGGGGTGGGAATCGAACCCAAGACCTATATATTCTCACTTTCGACCACTAGACTACTTCGTTAGTCTACGTCGACTAGTCCTATAAGTAAATTTTTTTTTAAGAAAATACAATTCAAATCTAATATTAACCAAAACATATTTCTAATTAACTCACCCATCCAAATATCTTATAGTACAGCAACTTGATCCAGGTGAACAGCGGGTTCCTGGCGATGACGCCGGCGTTGTTGTAGGAGACGATGCGATGCTTCACGCGCCTCATCATGGCGCTGGTGATGGTCGGGTAGTGGGTGTAGCAGCCCACGGGGCACTGCGCCAGGTAGCGGAATATAGGGTACGTGAATGCGTACCCAGTCGTGTCTATGTATATATCTGAGGGGGAATAATGAGGTACTTACAGAAGACCGCAGTAAATTAATAATAGTTGTTTGAGTTGTTGAGTGAGTAAGGTTACCAGAGTTTGTTTAGTAACACCCTCATTTTAAGAAACCTAAACCTAAACCTTTCTGCAGGGTTTGGCAACACTCACTTGTGTTGCAAATGTCCATGGGCGGCTGCTTGTCTCCTTATCACCATAAAAAAACGGGCCAAGTGCGAGTCGGACTCGCGATCGAAGGCTTCCGTACGAAATTAGGCAAAAATGGCGTTTTTTGTATGGAATTAATTATTCACTATTATTAAGTATTTTATTATTTATTATTAAAGTAAAAATACAACTGAGTTTTTATGAATATTTCAAGTTCTTATCTGTTGCCATTATTGATATTGAGCGAAAAAGGGCAAAATTGTAATTGCTTGCTTGTGTTGTGTGTTTAGGGCTTGTTGTAATAGAGGCAACAGAAATACATAATGTCCTGCATGACTCACAGGTGACAAACCAGTTATTATTGCCATTACTGAAAAGCATTAACCATTGGTAGCTGGAACCCTGATTGTGACCTGTAGGTACAGTTAGGAACTAATGGACAGTTGGACACTCACCAGGATTTAGTTTCATAAAAGCCTCCAAGCCCAGTGCCATGGAGCCCAAGCTTTGCAGCAGCAGAGTGAAGTAAGGGTACGACTTCGCCTCTATCGTCCTCCTGAGGCTTAGCCTCACAAAGTTGATCCTTTCTGGTTCCACCTTCACATTGAACTGGTTCTGTGCCCGGTCCAGTATCGTCTTTGGTTCTGCTGTTTCTACTGTGTATATGTGGATATTGGAGTCTGGGTACCTGTGGTAGAAGACCAGTTAATTAAGGTCTATACAAGCTCTTTTCTGTTAAATATAAGTGACTTGAATGTCTGTTGTTAGTGACCGGATATTAAGAACTTATTCACATTTTCACATTCTTATCAATACTGCCCCACAGTAGAATTCTCTCCTGTGTATTGGGCATGTATACAAATATAAATATTTACATAGACAGCAACCCAAACCCTGGACAACTAGATGTAAGCCATACAAATATTTATTCTGTGTGCGAATTACACAGAAACCAACAGACATAATGCAATCCGTAAAACCAGAACTTATAATTTTTAAACATATTTGAAATCTACAAAAAAGGAGAAAGATATAAAATAATATGTTTATACAACTGGTATAGATTAAAAAGATTAATTTTAAGTCTGAAAATATATGTCAACACCTGTAGCTGTAAATGTAAAGTAAATAATAATTAGTGTAAGTGGAAAGAGGTGACGGTAGTTGGGAAAGGCATGGGGGAGCACAACATCGAGGGTTGCCATTACCTAATTTATTCCAAAGCTAATTGTAAAGACCTGTGTAACATATATTGATTATATTTTAACTGAGATAGAACAGTGGAGTGTTAAGGGGTGTTTATAATAATTATTGTTTTGTGGTTTTTACTCTGAAATGTGATAGTGTGAATTATAAATCAATAGCATCTTAATACCCTATTTAAAACTAAACCACTCAAACATCCGAGTTTGACAGCTGTTTACATATTAACATAGCCTTGACATTGTTGTATATCACTGCAATGATAAGTAACTATTTACTATACTGACCTGACCAATATTGCTCTGATAGCCACCCAAAGAACTCTCTCCCCACCGCCGCCAGCGTTGCAGTACGGGTGAAAGAATGCCACATTAGCCCCATCTCTTTTACGTCTGGTCAGCTTGCGTTCCTTTATCCTCATGTACCATGATGCAAAGATAAATGCAAATGGCACCAGCACAAATGTGACAAATATGAGAAAACCAATGAATATCGCTGGTAAGATTACCAGTGCTCTGAAAAAAAAAGATACTCTATAACAGTTATGCTCAAACACAGAATAATATAATAATTAAAAAAAAGATTAGTTTCGTATCTATTTAACAGGAGAATGCACTTATATTGTCTGATAATTTGAAAAGTAATAATCACTATTAATAATTACTTACAAGTTTAGCAAAATCAATTAGTAACTAAATATCTTATCATAACATTCGATCTATATATGCCGCAAGACATTATTTAATGAACAGAATTTCTTTAAAATTACTTATGATAGCATAAATTTATATAAAGTATCTAAACCAGCTATGAGCTAATATCTTTTATAAAATCGGCGAAAATATACTTACATGAACCACTGCCAAAACATCGCGAAAACGAGTGGTGTAGCGACCGACACGTAGTGGTGACAAATCGCTAAGATTATTTCATTGATTTTGTATTGAGCAAACACATCTGGATATATTACACGGTTCAATTACCATCATAAATATCGGAAAAATATACACTATTCAACATAACCTCTGTAAGTAAACATCACTGTTGGCAGGGTAACCATAGAGTATTTTTATTTTTTATATAGTCCTCCTCATCGTTTTCGATGACGGCGACCCTGACTACTTTTTTTTTTTTTTGTGTATTGAATGGCAATTGAAGCCTTAGCCATTTTGCCAGAAGACATGTTTATTTTATTTACAAGTTAGGGAAACAATGTAAATAATTAGAACATAAAATTATTAAATCGGAATTTAGAAAACAGTAAAGAATTTTTATTTTAAATACGTACATAACTTATATTCTAATATTATTAGATATAATAAACAGTGAAAGATATTTATATACAAACGGATTATTACTAACTAGAAGTTGATAGACAGATGTAGGAAGAGGAAATTTGAGAGAAATGATATTATTATAAAGTACACTATGGTCATATTTAGGGCATGATAGAATTATATGATTTATATCTCCAAGTTCGGCTCCACATTCACAGACAGCGCTGTCAGTTATACCTATTTTAGCAAGGTGTGCTGGAGTACATACGTGGCCAATTCTCATTCTAATTAAAATTGTAGTTGCTGACTTACTAAAATTTTGTTTAAAAAACCAAGGTTTACGCGGAACACAATTTTGAATTTTGTAATAATATCTACCTTTGACCTGACTACTGTTTGACCAAGCATAACTCCAAGACTCTTGAAGATAATTGCGAGGTAAAGCCGCCAAGTCATGGCAATAGTTCTTATAAGGAAACAGATCACCACTCTCAATTGCATCTCTTGCAAGACAATCAGCTCTCTCGTTTCCCTTTATACCTGAATGGCCAGGAATCCATGCGAAAGATACAATATATCCTTTTAAAAAACACTCACGCAATTTGTTTCTAATATCAATTATTAAAAGGAAAACAGGTGAACTTTGAAAAGGGGATTTTAACAGTGCCTGAAGAACGCTCATTGCGTCTGAAAAAATTACAGTTTTATTTAGTTTCATAACGTGTATATATTCTACTGCCTTAAATATTCCATAACATTCTCCAGTAAAAATTGATGTTTCGCCCGGTAACTTAACCTTTTGTACAATGTTATTTTGATGATGATAAACCCCTACTCCGACGCAACTATTTGATGTCAATTTAGATGCATCAGTGTATATATGATGCCAGTCGTGCCAATATTTATCGACAATGAAATTAAATCTTATATTTGCATTATTCTCACCTTTTTTAACATCTATATTCAAATGAATATCTGGAGTTAAAATTAATGATTCATAGTTAGAACAAAACAAAGGTAAAATTGAGTAGCAGTGAGTAGGCGCCTGAAGAGACTGAAATTTACGAAAACTAACTACTAAACAGGGGATTTTTTTATGAGTCCAGTAACTAGAACTATTCACGTGATTTGAAAGAGATTGGAGGGAAGTAAATAAGGGGTGGTTTGAGAACTGAAGAGCGCGAAATAAAAATTTGTCTGATAGAAATTGTCGTCTTAAACTTAAAGGAGGTTCACCACATTCTACTTGCAAAGCATTTAAGGGACTAGATTTCATAGCACCTGTAATGATTCTCAGGGCTTTGGATTGGATATTATCCAATTTTCTAAGGGCAGAACTATAACAAGGTTCCAACAGAAACAAACCATAGTCCATAACGCTTCTGATAATAGAGTTGTAAATTAATTTGAGTGAAAACGGATGAGCTCCCCACCAAACTCCAGCAAGACAACGAATAATATTTAAGAGACGTTCACACTTCCCAACAATATGTTCAGAGTGCGGAATGCCTGATAGTTTATTATCTAAAATGACTCCTAAGTATTTAACACTGTTTTTAACAGGAATTAAGTTATTGTCGTATTTAATAATAATTGGAGGCGGCAATCTCATTCTAGAAAAAAGAACAATGTTACTCTTCGAAGTGGATATCTGTAAACCGTTACTATCTAACCATTGTTTGAGAAGTATTAGTGATGAGGATAGAGAGTTAGAAACTCTATCAATTGATCGTCCAGAATGATATAAGAGTAAATCGTCAGCATATTGTAGTATTTTAATTTCATTATTTAAGGAAGTTTCTAAATCATACGTGTAAATATTGTACAATAGCGGACTGAGGACTGATCCTTGTGGTAATCCTCGCCATAAATGCCTGGATTTTTTTTTGTTGGAATTATCTAGGCAAATATTAATAGTTCTATCATATAACATATTTAAAATAAAGTTACAAAAAATTGTAGGTATTTTTAAACCAAGAAGTTTTTTCAATAATATATCTAAAACAACATTATCATATGCTGAAGATATATCTAAAAATGCTGCAATTACAGATTCATTTTTTGAAAAAGAACATCTTATATCCGTAATAAGAATGCTTAAACAATCAATGGTACTTCTGCCTTTTCTGAATCCATATTGGCTGTGTGACAATAAATTATGATTTTCTATAAACCATTCTAAACGATTTTTTATGAGATGTTCGGCAATTTTACACATAACCGATGAAAGCGCTATCGGCCGATACGATGATACGTCGTTAATTGATTTACCTGGCTTTAAGATAGGAATTATATTTTGGGACTTCCAAGATGCGGGAAAGTTACCTGAGATCATTATTGAATTTAATATGTCTAAATAGCTACACAGTGTTTTATTTGTAAGATGATTGAAGAAGCAATAGGGTATACCATCATCACCTGGAGCAGAATTTTTTGACTTTGATAATACACATTTTAATTCAGTTAGAGAAAACGGTGAATTTATACAGTTGGAATCAGAAATAGAAGAAAATATAGGAACAGTACAGATGATTTGAGGTGGAGCGGATGGAGGGGCAAGTTTGTCTAAAAATGAATCAGTTAGTTTCATAGGAAAATTAGAAGTAAAAGAGTCACTAAAAGCCGCTCTGAACTTTCTTATATTACGCCAAACTAAAGAAGGAGAAACTTGAGGTGAAATGGAAGAACAAAATTTCTTCCATCCATCAGACTTCTTTTTTTTCAAAAGTTTATGCGTCTCATTAGTGATTTTACAAAGATTCTCAAAATTTTCTATGGTAGTTCGACTATTATACGTAGCTTCTGCAAGTTTTCGTTTTTTAATAGCTGCAGAGCAATCAGAGTCCCACCAGGGCGGAGACGGTAATTGGTTTAGTCTACTGTTTTTAATAGGGAATATATCATTAGCCGACTCAGTTAAAATTCTTGACAGAGTGTCCGCGCAAATATCTTTACTCTCGAGAGCGGATTGGAGTGATTGAATCTTACTGTCAACAGATAATTTAAATTGAACCCAACTGTCATTGTCACTGTCAGGCAATCTATATTTAAGTCGCGGATTTGGTCTGTTTAATGGTTGATTTTTGAAGGGAAATGTTATAATTATAGGAAAATGATCACTACCACAAGTAGAAGGAAAGATTGACCATGATAAAGAACATGCTAAATTAGGGGTACACAACGAGAGATCTATTGCACTTACTCCTTCAGTAGGGCTATTGCGACGTGTGGGTTGTCCAGTGTTTAAAACGCATAAGTTATGTTGATCTATTATGGCAAGTAACTCGTCACCATAATGATTATTAGAAGAACAACCCCAAGACATGTGGTGGCAATTAAAATCTCCTAGAATAATAAATGGTTTTGGTAAAGAAGAAAATATATTATTTATTTCTAAAAGAGTTTCATTCGAAGGGTGAGGAATATATACAGATACATAGCAAATATTATTTACAATAGCAGCAATAATTGAGAAATTATTGCTATGAGAAGGAAGAGGAAAATATGAATAAGAAAAAGATTTTTTTATGAGTATGGCTACGCCACCATACCCGTCGGTCCTATCCTCTCGAAGACAAGCATATCCAGATATCCTAAATAAGGATTCTGGTTTAAGCCATGTTTCCGAGAGAGTTAGAATAAAAGGATCAAATTTGTTAATTAAATATAACATATCATTTTTTTTACTGTTAATGCTTCGACAGTTCCACTGGATCAGCCGAGCTGGCTTGGGGTCCATTATTTGAAAGATTGATAAAGTTAGCAAGTAAAGGGGCAACGTTGTTCGGTGAAATTAAATTACATTGGCTTAAAAGATTAATTAGGCTAGTTATAATTTCTGTAATTGTTTGGTAGTTGTGTCATATGAGACTAGGCTGTATAGCATGCAGCCTTTGTCATAATTGTTATATAGAAGTTAAGTTAAAAAAGTAATAAACAGTGTGTCATGGCCTCTTGTGGAAAGTGCATTTTTTATTTAATTAATAATTCCTGTAGACTTGGATAATACATGGTGTCAGGTGTAAAGGATGGATGGAATAAAGCCTCCATCAGGTCTCCAATTATCAGGAGATGGAGCAAACTTAAAACGCTTTGTACAGCAGTTTAACTTGTATTTACAAGCTGTGAACCTCGAGGACGCAGCTGAATCGAGAAAAATTGCATTGTTCTTGAACTGTGCTGGAGAAGATGCATTGGAAGTGTACAATACATTTAGCAAAAACAAAGTTAAGGATTTACAAGCTCTGATCGATCAATTCAAGGAATACGCCGAGCCACGAAAAAACTTGTTGTGGTTGTCATATAACTTGTTTAATATGAAACAACAAGATGGCGAATTATTTGATAACTTTTATACCAAAGTTCTCTCTCAAGCTAAAAAATGTGATCTTGGAGAGCTTGAGGATCGGTTGATCACTATGGTTATAGTAATTGGCATCAGAGACGGAAATGTCAAAGAAAGACTTCTACGAGAATCTGAGTTGAAGCTCACTGCAGCGATTGATATTTGCAGAGCGGCAGAATTAAGCAAAGAAAAAGTTCAGACATTACAAGGAAATAAAATGGAAAATCAGGTGAGTGCCTTAAGTCAAAAAGTGATACCATACAACAGAGGGGCAAGGCCCAAAGAAAAAATGATAGATTGTAGCAGATGCGGAAAAAATCATGAGATTAGGAACTGTCCAGCCTATGGCAGACAATGTATTGGATGTGGATTTTACGGGCATTTTGCTAATATGTGCAAAAATAAGAATAAAAATAACAGAAGTGAAAAACTCAGTGGTACAAGGAGAAATAGAGTCAATGTGATTCAAGAAAATACAGATGACAGTGAAGAAGACTTTACAGTTGGAAGCATTTTCACAGTAGATGGAATTAAACTGCAGTGGAAAGAAAAAATAATAGTGAATGGATATGAAGTAGAATTTAAATTAGATACTGGTGCTGATTGCAATACTCTGTCATTGGATTTGTTCAAGAAACTGAGAAAAGAAGAAAGTCTTTTGAATACTGGAACTATTCTATTAGTGTACAATGGCCAACAAGTGGAAACGGCTGGGACAGCTGAACTTGATTGTATCATAAAAAATAGAAACCAAAAACTAAAATTTACAATAATAGACTTACCAGTTCAGCCAGTATTAGGACTACCTGATTGTAACAGGCTAGAGTTAGTTAAAAGAGTGGAGGGTATACAAGCAAGTTCAGAAAAAGAAAATTTTCTCAGAAAAAATAAAGAGGTGTTTACAGGATTGGGAAATATAGGAAAATACAAGATTAAAGTAAAAGAAAATGCTGAACCAGTAATCAAGCCCATCAGGAGAATCCCACAGGCATTAAAAGGTAGACTAAAAGAAACTTTAAATAACTATGAAAAGAGAAATATAATTGAAAAAGTAACCTTCCCGACTGACTGGTGTAATAATTTAGTGATAGTAGAGAAACCGGACAAATCACTTAGACTTTGTTTAGATCCACAAGATCTTAATAAAAATATTCTACGTGAAAACTACCCAATTGCTAGTCCAGAAGAAATTTACAATAGTTTATCAGGTAAAGAAGTTTTTACAGTTCTTGACATGAAGGATGGTTTTTTTCAGATTGAACTTGATGATCCTCAGAAATTATGTACATTTGGTACTCCATTTGGAAGATATGCATTCAAAAGAATGCCTTTTGGCATATCGTCAGCACCTGAAGTGATGCAGCGCATAAATTGTTCAATTTTTGGGGATATTCAGGGAGTATATGTATATTTTGATGACATTATTATTGCAGGTAAAGACCAATTAGAACATGATACAATAGTCAATAAAGTTATTCAGAGATCAAGAGAATATAATGTAAAATTTAACAGTAAAAAGTTACAGTATAGACTAGATCATGTAAAATATATAGGGCTCATAATATCAAAAAATGGAATACAAATAGACTCTGAACATGTATCAGCCATTCTTCAATTAGATTCACCAAAAAATATTAAACAGCTTCAGAAATTCCTTGGCATGTGTAATTACTTGAGCAAGTTTATACCTCATTATACAAAAACTACAATGCCCTTAAGACAGTTACTTAAAAAAGATAATTTGTGGGAATGGGATTCTGCTCAACAAGAAGCATTTTTAGAACTAAAAAGAAAATTGAGTTGCACACCTACTTTGGCAATTCTGAGTGACAAGGGATCAGTTGTGCTACAGACTGACAGCTCTAAGTCTGGTATGGGTGCTTGCCTGTTGCAAGAAGGAAAGCCAGTGTCATTTTATTCCAGAGTTTACACAGAGTGCCAAAGTCGGTGGGCACCTATAGAAAAAGAATTATTTGCTATTTGTGCTGCTATGGAAAAATATCACCAATTTGTATATGGTAGAAGGATTGTTGTTGAAACAGACCACAAGCCATTAGTGGCAATAATGTCAAAGGATATTAACAAAATATCAGCCAGACTTCAAAGAATGGTCTTAAAATTACTAAAATATGATTTTGAAATTCGATATGTACCAGGTCCTAAAATGTTTATTGCTGATTATTTGTCAAGAAACTACTTGTTAAATAATGGAAAAAATGACTCAGATTTACAAGAGTTAGTTCATTCTTTTGATATTGAAATTGTGTATGGATTTGAATCAGAACTAGCAATTACTGATGAAAAGCTTAAAAAGTTACAATTAGAAACTGGGTGTGACAACAATTTAATGCAAATTAAAACATGGTATTTCAATGAGTGGCCATCAAATGACAAAAATATTGTGAATAAAGAGTTGAAAATATTTTACAAACTGAAAGATTTCTTAAACTTTAAAGATGATGTTTTATATTATAATAACCGAGTTGTGGTACCTTATTGTATGAGAAAAGAAATACTTACTATTTTACATACTGCTCATGCAGGTGTGGTCAAGTCCAAGAAAAGGGGCCGAAGGTCTCTATTTTGGCCAGGAATGTCCAAGGATATTGAAGATTTTGTTTTGTCATGCAAGGAATGTGAGAAATATAGGTTAAGTAACTGCAAAGAATCCCTAATGAGTCATGATGTGCCAAATGTTCCTTTTTATAAAGTAGGTATGGATATTTGTTCCTTTGCTGGCAAAGATTATCTAGTGGTTGTTGATTATTATTCAAAGTGGATTGAGTTGAAAAATTTACAACAAAAAACAGCAAAAAATGTTATATTGAAATTAAAAATAATCTTTGCTACACATGGAATACCTAAGTATGCAGTTTGTGATAATAATCCATTTAATAGCTTTGAATTTAAACAGTTTGCCAGAGATGTAAATATGCAGTTGTTGTTTTCAAGCCCTCATCATCATCAGTCGAATGGCCTGGCTGAAAAAGCTGTAGGTATTGTAAAAAATTTAATGAAAAAATGCCGGGCAAATGATGAGAACTTGAATATGGCTTTGTTACATTATAGAACTACACCTCTTGCTGGCTTAGAGTATAGCCCATCTGAACTTCTGATGTGCAGGCTATTGAGAACTAGCTTACCTTGTACTTACACAGATCTTCAACCCAGACTGCCAATCAATATCAATGAAAAAATGCAAATAATGAAAGAAAAAACAAAAAATAATTATAATAAAACAGCCAAAAATAGAGCCTCTTATAGTGATGGTCAGAATGTGTTAATACAGAATGGGGATGATAAGGATTGGCAGCCAGGAAGGGTAGTAAGGAAGGAAAGTCCTAGATCCTATATTGTTTTAAATGAAAAAGGTAATTGTGTTAGGAGAAATGAAAAGCATATGTTACCAAGTAGAAATAAGTTTAATGAGAGACTGGAGGTTGAATTTGATGCCCCAATTAATGTCAGACCGGTGAATGAGTTAAATAATGGAGCGACAGTGAGTACAGATGTCTGTATGCCCAGTCAGCACAGAGAGTTTAGAGATGCTCATGGAGAAGGCACTTTGTATGTTACTCGTAGTGGAAGGTCTGTGAAACCTCCTTCCCATTTAGTTGATTATGAATGTTAAAGGGGGGGATGTGTCATATGAGACTAGGCTGTATAGCATGCAGCCTTTGTCATAATTGTTATATAGAAGTTAAGTTAAAAAAGTAATAAACAGTGTGTCATGGCCTCTTGTGGAAAGTGCATTTTTTATTTAATTAATAATTCCTGTAGACTTGGATAATACAGTAGTTATTACTTGGTTGTTTATTTAGTGCAACACCATTATTAGGAGAAGAATAGTTAAATTCTTTGACTAAACTTTCGTGTGCTACCCGGTCGTATCCTTTCTCTAGTTTTGGAGGGTTTCGGGGTTTAAGGAATACTGTTTTTTTATAACTTTGAGAATATGGATGGGGACTAGAATCTTTAGACTGGATGTTCGGTGTAGAAGTTAGAATATCAGAATATGATCTTGTGGCAGGTTTATGAATTTTAGACGCTTCACCATAAGTAATATTGCTTTTGGCCATTGTCATTTTAATTTCTGATTGGCGTATGTATTCTGGGCATGTTTTGCTTGTGGCAAAATGTGAACCAGAGCACAGACAGCATGCAAAATGATCTTCTAAATAAATAAATAAATTCTTGTACTTTACAGCTATCACCTGTGTGACCTTCCTGGCCACATTTAAAACAACGTGGTTTACCTCTGCAGTATGTTTTTGTGTGTCCAAAACGGCAACACATATAACATTGTACAGTAGGAAAAGTGTATAGTTCAACCAGTAGAGCAGTATAACACATAAAGACACGTTTTGGGAGGACTTGCCCGTCAAAAGTAATAACTACTGATTGTGATGGTTTCCAAGTAGGGGCATTGTCTATGATAACTTTATAATTAAGGCGACGAGCTTTTATTATATTTCCGCACCCTATAGGAACATTAATATTTGCAATAATCTCCTCCGGCGACAATTCAGTGGGAACGCCCTTTATTATTCCTATGCGCGTTGTATTGGATGTCGGTATAAAAGCTTTAAAATGGTTCGATTCCAAAATAGTTGAAGAAACGAAAGAATTCGCATGTTGGTATGATGAAAAAGATAATGACAATCTGTTTCGACCTATTTTTTTTAGACTGCCGTTTACGATGTTAATAAAATTGTGTTTTTTCAAAAACCGTCCAAATGTAACTGGATTGAGCGTAGTAGAACCCTCAACCTGCTGTCTTTGAATGTGGATGGAATATGGAGCAGCGTCCGACTGTTCATATAATTTCCTACCTACTGGCGTAAAAGATTTAACGATGTCATTT
The DNA here is from genome assembly GCA_905163465.1 of Craniophora ligustri. Classification (NCBI taxonomy): domain Eukaryota; kingdom Metazoa; phylum Arthropoda; class Insecta; order Lepidoptera; family Noctuidae; genus Craniophora; species Craniophora ligustri. The sequence continues at coordinate 13,291,539 of LR990971.1, read as the reverse complement.
GTTTTATGTGATAAATTGCTTAAATTATTACAACAATCATCTGGAATATTTTTTGATATTGCGTTACTCGAGGCAGAGGTAGTTATTTCAGGAATATTATTCTGAGTCTTGGATATCTCACTATCATCACACAAGCAATCATTCTGAGTAGGTTTATATGAACCAGAATCAATTTTCTTTTTACGCTTTTTATTACAATGCTTACATACTTTGACTGTTTTAATTCTTTTTCTTTTATTTATATTAGATGCAGAGGCATCGGTATCCATACTTGATGCATCATTGCTGATGGTAACATAGTGAGATACCAGTACATTTGTATCTCCCGGATCAATGATGTCAGGAGGCTCGTTCATCTTTTTACATGTAAAATTATATACAATTAAAGATACAAAAACTTACCAAATCTTCACTAACACTACAATATATACACTACAAAGATAATAATTATAACATACAAAAATACTTTACTGATAAATTAATAAGTAAAATAATTAAATTCAAGTTTGAGCAATGAAAAACACAACCGCGCAAATTGAAGTTTCCCGCCCTTTTTCCCCTGACTACTTAAACTTACTCTAATATAATTATTCTTTTTTTTTTTTTATAATGGTTGTCTATATATAGGCACATGATTTTATGCCCATACAGCCAGGAAACAATATAGATGTTCCTTGCCTGCCGAGAATTGACAAATAGATACGAGTTCATACGAGAACGAATTAAAAGAACTGCTACGGGTTTGCGCACTATGTAGAAGATTCAATAGTGCTCCTCTCAATGTCGGTTTTTTAACTTGATCCAAATTATTATTTGTGATATTCAGTTGACACGTAATCGATGTCAAAGGGCTATTATATGCCTAGTCGAAAGACACAGCGTTTATGTGAAGAAGCTGTCTATGATCTTGCCATCAAGGAGCATATTTAGTTAAAAACATACCTGTTTATCTCTGTTTACTGAAGTTACCATGAATTCCATCCGGCAGGGGCGCTGCGTCCTTCCCGCGCGTCCGTTGATTCACTCCATAGCGTTTGTGATTTTCGTCGCGTAAGGAGCGAAAATTTTCCAAAGTTGTAAAAGTGAGAACTAAGTGTTCCTACTTTGATTTTTTATTTATTTAGCTGAAATAAGTGCTTTATCGCATAAGTTTAATGTAGTGTGTGTGGGTGTCGTCGTTAGCGGCAGTTAGGTGAGTACCTACTTATACTTATGAATCAGTCGGAGGCTTCCGATGCGCAAGTCGTCGCTCCCGAGGGAGGGCGAAGTGCTAGGAGCTCTAGCTCAATAGAAAGCAGCTCTTCCTCATCTTCAGAAGATGAGGAGGGTTTTGCGGACCCACCACCAAACAATAGATCCAGGCGGATGTCGAAGCAGGTCGAATCCTGTTAAGACTCGCCAATAAATCAAGTCGATTTCCTTTCAGAGTGCGTAGCTCAGATTCCATCATACCTAAATGCATTAAATAGTAACAAAACTCATAATAGTTCAGATAATGCCGGCCATTCCAAGATGTCCGAAACAATTTTTTCTTTTATACCTACTACTAATATGTCATTAGGAAAGTTAATAATAACTTTATACCTAGTGCTGACCCAAGTAAATTAGCGGAAATCAGTAATTTACAACAGTCTAACTCGCAAGCTTGGAAAGGCATAAGATATAAAAAAGCATTACAGGCTCACTTCGCTACCCGGAGTAGCGATGTGATTGTGAGATTTACAGGTCTGAAATTAGATGAGGAGCTCTGTCATTTAAATAAGGGAACAGATTATTAACTAATACTGAACATTTACTAGCGGGATTATCGAATGCAGTCTTACATAGTCGACAACTATTTAAGTAAATGGTTTACAGGACGTCATAGATTAGGCTTCTAATGCAGGTACGGAACTTAATGCAAACTCGGGTAAATTTACAGAAATATTTGGTCTGTTATCTCCATCATATAAAAATATGGAGTCATGTATGCAGGTTAATTGCGCAAAATAGGCAGAATGTATTGAGGTTATATGTGACCGTATTCTAAAAGAAATAAACAATGTCAATTTAAAAATTGCGTTTCAAAACATTCCACCCAGTTTGAAACACCTAATTAATAGGGATGCTCGTATTCCGCTGGTATACTCTTTGGGGAGATCCCAGGTGTGGCTAAACATGCCAAGTTATTTAAAGAATAAAAATAAATTTAGTGACAGTAATAATACTAACTTAAATAAAAAAAAAAAAAAAAAAAAAAAATTAAATGGTCCTCTAAATCAAGAAAATTTGATAAGGAAAATAAATCAAAAGTTGAGAGAAATTACTATAATAACTATCATATAAAATATTCCCCTGTCTCACAGACTCCCATGACAACTCCAACATTAATAAAGACAAGTGACTATCAAAGCAGGATATTCAAGGGGGGTACCATGTTCAGATATGAGCACAGCTGAGGGTGAGCAAATATGTTCAAAATTTTATAGCCAGGGGCTGTATACCCTTTTTTAACAAAACCTCCCGTGCAATATCCTTGCAAGAAAATAATAACCAGATTTGCTACAAAGCAATCAGCAAAAATGACACAAGTCATAAGCGAACTCAAGGAAGTGGGCATTTTAGAGAAACTAAAATTAACCGCACCGGGTTTTCATTCAAAGATGATTTTGATAAAAACCCAGACGAGGAGTACAACTCATATTCAATTTAAGAAAACTGAATATGCATGTCTCAACTCGTCATTTCCAACTCATTTCTCGAGTGGATATTATTCTGTTCCTTCAAGATCAGGACTGGATGATAAAAATCGACCTCTACCAAGCCTACTTCCATTTATGCATAAAGGAAACCCACAGGTGTTTTCTACGTATAATATATGGAGGCGAGATATTGCAGTAAACAGCCCTAACCTTCGGTCTTTCATCAGTCCCTCACTCTTTCGCTTCTGTTACCAATTGGATTGCGGAAATCCTTCAGAGACAGGGCAGAAGGATAAAAATTAATTTTCATTTATTAATTATTAATAGTTTATTTAACCAATCAAAACCAAGCAAAGCTTGTAGAACCCTGATAAAGTTGGGTTGGCAAGTGAATTATCAATAATCACTTTTCACCCCAACTCAGTAACTAGAATACTTAGGCATGACATGGAACACAAAATCCAATTTAATATCTCTTCCTGTCAAAAAAGTACTGAATATAACAGAAATGTCAACCAATTTATTGTAAAAGAAAATGGCCTGTCTCCGGAAGGTACAGAAATGGCTGGGTATAATAAACTTTACCAATTTAGCGACACTGAATGGTCACCTGCACTATCGCAGAACACCGATTTTACTAAAATCATTCAGAGGAGGCAGACCAAGGCAAGAGAGGATGTTACCTCCTCTAGTAGACTCTTGAGTAGAGTTACTAAAGTGGCTAAAAAATGCAAGGTTAAAAGTGCAACCACAGACGCGGCGGACGCGGGCTGGGGAGCACACCTGAACAACACAATGTTGTCGGGCAATTGGAGTCCTCGCCAGCTAAAGTGGCACTCCAATGTGAAGGAGATGTATGCCGTGTATGCAGCCTTATCACAACAAGGTGCAGACATGAGGGGTGCACACGTACTGGTACACTCAGACAATCGCACCCTGATAGCCTACATAAGGAACGAAGGGAGTACCCGTTCCTTACCCCTGTTGGGCCTAACAGACAAACTCCTTCACTTGACCGAGCAGCTCAACATAACGCTGTCGGCTTCTTACCTCTTAGGGAGGTTAAACAGGATTGCAGACCACCTCTCAAGAGGAAAGCCTGTGCCCAAGTGGCATCTGCAAATCCAAGCCAGGGTGGCAATATTCAAAAAATAGGGCGTGCCAGACATATACTTGTTTGCATCAAAAGAAACCGCAGTCGTCCCGCGGTACGTAACCTGGGACTCGACAGATGGGTCAGCAGTTTTCTGCGACGCCTCCAGTCAAAATTGGAACTGTCAGTTGGGCTGGGTTTTCCCCCACCCAATCTAGTCCCTTGGGTACTGGCACATTTGAACAAAGCCAAGGGAATGTTCACCTTAATAGTCCCACATTGGGACCAGTACTTTGGGTTAACCGACCTCAAAGCCAGAGCCCTAGCAGATCCATTGCCAACATTGGATCTGCAGCAGAATCTAATCGATCAAACAACAGGTCTAGGTCCCCCACAGGTGGACAAATTGTCCTTCCAAACCTGAATCAAACCTCCCAAAATGGGGGGGGGGGGGGTCAGCTCTCAAACTGGAATAGAGAGGAAATACAATTATTGAGTAGCAGTTGGCGAACTAGCACTCTAAACACATACAAAACCCCTATAAACAGGTGGTTAGCATTTTCCACCACAAATAATGTTAATAATAAAAATCCAGATGGCAGAGATGTTGCAAGGTTTTGTAACAAATCTTTATTTAGAACTATTTTATAGTGTATATGTATATATAATATACACTATATACAATAATATTGTGTTATATATACTATAACACAATATTATTACATAAATCTGCTATTTCTACTTATTGTGTTTCAACAGTAGAAAACCTTTCCAAAAAATTTCCTTTGTTAACAAGTAATAAAAGCCATTGCATTGATTAAACTCAAACCTACAAAATCGCCTTTATGGCATATCCCTTTATTATTTAATTGGTTAGAAACCACTGTTTATAGCACCAATTCGCTTTTTGATATATACATATAGAAGAACTGCATTAATTTTGCTCTTAGCATCAGGTCCAAGAATACATGACCTTACCTTACTAGACATATCTCAAAACAACTGCATAGAAGAAGAGGACATCATTGTGCTGTGGTCCAGGTTTGGATAATAACAGATTCAAGCCATTACAGGCAGTCAGGATGGTCATTGGTGAAACACCCAAATGCCCTGTACATATATGTCCTGTAAGACATATCAAACAATTAATTTAGACTTCGCAGCATAGTCGGGTAAATAGTAATATATCCAGTTTATTTATTTATTCCTCTTAAAGGGTAAGTTAAGCCAACTACTAGAACCCTAATTGCAGGATGGGTTAAATTTGTTTTTAAAGCAGTGGACATAAGTGCACCACCAGGGAGTATTAGAGCTGCAGTAGCATTCAAAGGCTGGTGGAAAAATGTACATTGTAATTGAAGAAAGGCTAAAAACAGGCAATTGGAAAAGTGATAAAACTTTAAGATTTTATTTCATTGCAGGGAAATCATTCAGAAAGATAAAAATGAGGATTTACTTAGATCAAATTTCTCAAGTGTCTAGAGTTTATATTTTAATTGATAATTACAAATATAGAATTGATCTTAATTAGCATCTACTGTAGATGCACCTTTTTTATAATATTGATTGTTAATGATCATGAGACTGAGTGCCAAATTATTATAATATCTTAATTAATAACATTTTGTTTATTGTAGTAGTAGATAACCATACTACATAATAATATATAACTATATAAATGAGTCGTTTATAATTCTTACTTATATTTTGTTATATAATGTTAGAAAAAATAATAATTGATTATTAATAAGAATAAATGTTTAAAGTATGAGAAACAATTCTTGGTATTTTACACATTTATATCCAATTCACATAGCGTTTGCAGTTACCATCACCAGCAGATATCAAACAAGTCTTCACATAAACGCTGTGTCTTTCGACTAGGCATATAATAGGACTGTTTTACATTAAAATAAAACAGTTATTATGTGCCGAAAGAAAGACACAGCGTTAGAGCAAGGGCCTGGCTGGTGAGTGAAGACACTATGAAGTGAATCAACGGACGCGCGGGAAGGACGCAGCGCCCCTGCCGGATGGAATTCATGGTAACTTCAGTAAACAGAGATAAACAGGTATGTTTTTAACTAAATATGCTCCTTGATGGCAAGATCATAGACAGCTTCTTCACATAAACGCTGTGTCTTTCTTTCGGCACATAATAACTGTTTTATTTTAATGTAAAACAGTCCTATTGTAATCTATACTTTGTACACCTTTTTACGATTATAAGGAATTTGTATGTTTTTTATTTCTTTCACTTTGAAAATATATGACCTATTTATATTTTTTATATTATTAACACGGAACAAAAATATAAATAATGAGATATATTTTCAAAGTGAAATTTAAAACATTAAATAAATTTGAACCGTTCAAACGATACCACTTAGCGCGCGCTTTTGATGACGACATTGGTTATGTCTCGCGTTTGTTTAGTATAGTGTTTCAGTTACTTCATACTATTTTCATTTTTAATTGCTTTACAAATCATGGAAGAAGTTAAAAAACTTTCTTACAAGTATTGTATGGTTCCGAAGTGCAAAAACACTACTAATAGTACACCCGATAAAATGTTTTTTCGTATACCACGCGATGCGAAACTACGAAATAGATGGTGTAAGATGATGAGAAAGGATGATATATCTTCATTATCGGTTCTATTTTGTTGTGAAGATCATTTTAACGTATGTGTGCTTATGGATATATAAACTATGCCATTGAGTGGGCTATATTTACGTACAGCTTGGTGTTAATTAGCTATTAAGTAGTTTACAAAAGTTCTTTAAAAAAAATCTAAAGAGCTTGTGTATTTCTATTTTAGTTTTACAACATTTTGATGATTGATGATTTATTTCAGGTTAAGGAAGATACAGTTAATTATATTCAATATAACATAATGAAACAGAGAGGAGAAAAATGTAGTCGACGGTTAAATAAAGGAGTTGTTCCTCATATATTTTTATGTCAAAAACGGCATAAGCCACCACCAGTTGAAAGAATGGCCGTAATTAAAAGGCAAAGACTATCCCTGGTAAATGAAGCTCTTTCAGAGTATGCTACCAAAAGTAGTAATATTTTAAAAATTGGTGAACCTCCACAAAGAAATGATTACAAAGCAAGTCCTAGTACTTCCCATACAGATGTACCTGATATTTTTCAAGCAGGACCTAGTACTTCCCGTATTGAAGTATGTGATCATCATCAAACTAAGCCCTGCACTTCTCATATTAAAGATAAATTACAGAGTGACAAAGCTGTGCAAGTCAATATTAAACCAAAGTACAGAAGTAAAGGTGTCAATGTAAATATAACTACTGAAAAGAAAAATGTAGGAACTTCACCAATAAAACTATCTGTTTTAAAAAGAAAATTGTTGACTGACCTGGCTGATAGTATTTCTATATCATCTTATTTTTCTGTTACATCTGCTGATTATGCACCAAGTTGTTCATCTGAGTTAAGTTTAGTGCAAGATGATTCAGAGGATGAGAAACATTTTAAATTGTAATGTGTAACATAACATTTAAAAAAAAATCAATAAAGAATCTAGAAAATGATATTTGAGACAATTAGATTTTTTTGCATTTTCCCTATTGAGTGGATGGAGGAATATGAAAAAATAACTTACAATTTAAATTAATTAATCATCGTTGAATTTTGATATATAAATAAATAGTATGAAGTTTTTAGTATAGAATATATATAAATAAAAAGGTAATATTTTGGGAATGAAGTCAATATATTATGCCATAGAACCTCAATTATTCAAACTCTAAATTTGTTGCCCAACACAACTCCTCCGCTGCGATACTTGGCCACTCCAAAGGGCGTTGCAGCCTCGTCAAATAAAAATTGACTATTACACCTGTATGTTCTAGTCAACACTATTAACACTGGACGTTAGTATGCGGCTTCAGAGTTTTTAGTTTTCCGACTAGCACTAACGATTATCGTCCAGTATTCATAGGACCACGGAAACTGAGAGGTTGAGTGATCTCGCATTATCCCACCTGTAGATGGAGCTTGGTAGGCTAATCAGAATCTTACATACCAATTGATTACCAGTGTACTTAGCTGCGTGCCCCTCATGTGAAGTGGAAAGTCGTGAAGTTTGTATGGTATAAACGAGGGTTTAAATAAAAATATATAGGTATTCATATAAATATTTTTATTAAATCAAATTATTGTGTATGCTTACATCTAAGTGTCGCGTTAACAAATGGTATGCCTACAATACTAATAAAATTCATAATTCTAACACACAATACATTCTAGTATCATCAAGAAACATATCTATTTTATAACGATTCAAGTAAAATCACAATTTCATTTTAATACATATTCATCATTCAAAAAGTATTTCTTAATCACATTACTTTCCGACTTCATACATCATTGGATGTAACAATAATAAAACGTTTCATTAGTGGTTCTAATAAAAAAAAACAGTTAAGTCTAAACGTAATAATTAACACGTATAAAACAATTAATTAATAAATAGACTTAGATCGATATGTTTCACGAATTCAGTATTGGACGACCTGTTTAACTCAGCGGTTGTTAACGGTGCCTGCTGTTCTATGGGTCCCGGGTTCGAATCCCGGTAGGGACAAAATTTGTATCCGAGTCATGGATGTATCTATGTATAATATGTATGTATTTACAAAAAAGGTATATATGTAGTATTTCAACCATCTAGTACCCGTAAGACAAGCCTCGTTGCTTACCACGGAACTAGATGGCGCTGTGTAATAATGTCTGGAAATATAGTGTTGGGCATAGGACATACATACCATCACGCCTTCCTCTCCTGAAGGGTTAAGCACAGGTGCACAAATATACCACATTTGGCCGATATTATTTCTTTTAGGTTCTATGTAATAGGGGTAATAAATACACTTTCCTTTTTTAACCGACATCAAAAAAGGAGGTTATCAATTCGACTGTATTTTTTTATGTTTGTTACCTGATAACTTTCGACTGGGTGAACCGATTTTGATAATTGTTTTTTTATTTGAAAGCTGGTGCTTCCCGTGTGGTCCCATTTCAATATGGTTCAGTTCTGACCTTGAAGTCGGTTTTTTTTCGAGAGAATTATTGTTAGTAATAATTATTGACATAATAATATTATATAATATAACATCAAAACACCGCAATCTGCTCATAGTCCAAAATAATATCAATACTCCGCGTTAAACTCCTTCAAAAGTAGCTCTAACTCCAACCTACATAACACTATCAAAATACACAAATTTTTTAATAAAAAACGACCAGTATATTTTTATGAGCTAATTTTATGGTCCGGTTAAGTGAGGTCGTCGGCCGCGTGCTCCGGTTCGTCCGTTACTTCGGCGGCGAGATCTGCGAACTTCGCCACGTAGTCCACACTCGACTCCGCCATCAAAGATTGCAGATGTGAATCCACCTGAGAAAATCATCATATGATCATCAAAATAAAAAAAACATCATACAAAATAGTTTATTTCGGTACCAGATATTGAATTAAACAATAGTTGGTTATTGGAGCCTCCTTTTAAGCAAGTGATGCCTGTATTAGGAGATTCCGCTCTTCCGTAACTTAAATCTAAAATCATAATAATAAGCACATGATGTGGTGTCACCAGTGGACTGACCAATCATAGGCGTCGAGTTTGAACTCAAGGAACTACTGACTTTTCGGTTGTTACGTGCGTATTTATATCAGACTAGCTGATGCTCGCAGCTTCGCCCGCGCAATTTATGCTAATTTCTCCTCCTCATTTCGCCCCCGTTTCCAGAGAATAAATAAATAAATATATATGTATAGATGATCCACTATGTGTATAGCGACGTCTATGTCGCTACATAGCAACAACGTGCATAGCAATGGAGAAGCTATCAAAACTGACATGACACACCGAAAGCGATAAAGAGCTGTGGTAGCCTAGTGTGATGATTTTGTTACGATTACTCCTAAGATATTCGTTTAAAAAGTAGCCTATGTGTTGTTAATCCAGGTAATAAACTATTTGTATGCTAAATTTCATTCAAATCTGTTAAGCGTTTTTTGCGTGAAAGAGTAACAAACATCCATACATACATCCATACTTACAAACTTTGACGTTTATAATATTAGTAGGAAGTAGGATGTTCAAAACGGTGAAGGAAAACTGTGAGAAAATCTGCATGTTTGAAGGACTTCATCAAGGGGAGTGTAAAGTGTGCCAACCCGTAGCAGTCTAGCATGGTGTACGATAGAATAATCCCAGTCTAATGAGAAGAGATCCGTGCCCAGGAGTGGGACAATTGACAAAGTGACCTTATTGCCATTTACTTGAGCACAAATCTTACCGTCCTAAGGCGGTGCGAGCGCTCCACCGAATCAACCGAAACGTGAGACAAACAATCAGGGCTTTTTTTATGTTTTAGTAATTTAAGTGGGATGACCGTTTTTGTAGACCCAGCGCCCATACGCCATTTAAAAGGGCGGCAAAGGAATCACTCGCTGAGAAGGTTACGGCTGGTCCTGGTCGCTGGTCCTGGGCGGTGTGCAGGGTACTGACCGCGAGGTCCTGCTGCGGCCTGCCCTCCAGGTGTCCGAGGAAGCTGCTGAGCGAGAAGTCGTGCACGGCGCCGTCCAGCCAGCCCTCCGCGTCGTGCAGCAGCCGCGACGGCGACAGCGACATCGACTCCGTCGGCAGGAACTCCGCTGGGTCATGGAACGATAGCAAACATTCAAATAAAACTACTTTTATCGCGGTATATTGATATTATTTTACCCGACATTTCGGATCCTCTACAGCATCCATGGTCACGGGCACACTGAGGTGTTGGTTGTCTTGATGTTATAATTAATAACAGCTAGCTACCCTACATTTAAAATAACGAGCACAGCGCCATCGACTAATTGCTACGACGTAGCCAATTGTGGTGCTACGATTGCTACGATTTCGTAGCCATGGTGAGTGACGACAGCGTAGTCAATATGTATGTATTACAGGTTTTTTTGAATTTTTTGGGTTAAGTACAATTCAGACTCCGATAGAGCCAGAGGAATATGTGCTCTATTAGCTTTGATATTAGGGATAGAGAAAAACTCACGTTGGATATCAGCCGGTTCAGTCTTGTCATCCCGTTCGCTGGCGGGCTCGGTCTTCGTGATGGGTTCTGTGGTCTCCTTGCTGGTCTCCGAACAGCTGTACGTTTCTATCTTCACGCCATTCGTCTTCGCATCGTCCGAAGAAACTTCGCCTGTTTGAAAATTACAAGAAAATGTTATTTGAAACGGAAAATATATTACTTAATCTAGTTTTTATCTGCAACTTTATCTGTTTATTCATTTTTTACACTCTTTTAAGAAATTATAGATTGTGCATACAACAACACCCCCTTTTCGCCCTTTTTAAGGGATGATTTTCTGGACAAAACCTATCTTATGTCCTTCCCACTTAAACTATGGAATTAGAAGTTATGGGCTCCAACTATCTCTATACGAAAAATCTAAATATATATAACTCAAACGTGACTGACTGACTGACATAGTGATCTATCAACGCACAGCCCAAACCACCGGACGGGTCGGGCTGAAATTTGGCATGCAGGTAGATGTTATGACGTAGGCATCCGCTAAGAAAGGATTTTTGAAAATTAACCCCCTAGGGGTTAAAACATGGGTGCAAAGTTAATATGAAACTTTTATTTTTTTAGTTAAATTGCACGCGGACGATGTCGCGGGAATCAGCCAGTTTCATCTAAATCTGTTCAGCGGTTAAAGCGTGAAGAGGTAATAAAACATACTTTCGCATTTATAATATTGAAAAGTATGGATATAAATAGATAAATATCAATATTCCTGGACATTATGACACTGCGGCATCTAGTTCCGTGGTAAGCAACGAGGCTTGTGTTACGGATACTAGTTGTTTGATATACTACATATTATATACTTTTTTTTTGTAAAATACATACATATTATACATAAAAATAGCCATGACTCGGAAACAAATGTTGATGGTCATCACACAAATATTTGTCCCTACCGGGATTCGAACCCGAACCCATAGCAGAGCGTTAACGGGTATGGTGGTGTGGCTAACTGAAGAGGATAAAATAACCTTGTTCTAAACTATTTGCTAAACTAATATCACATTTAAATATACCGTCTTTAGAATGTGAATGCGGTGGGAATACATTATATTATACATATAGAAATAAAGTGGATCTCTGCTTACCCATTAAATTTGAATATTAATATTAATAATTATGAAAATAGTTCTCTAAAGTCATTTGTGACAGTATCGGTAAATAATAGTTTGAATCGCATGAGTGATTTTAATCACATATAATGTCTAAAAACATCAGTTATCTTAAAATCAGACTGCAATAACCATAAAATTACCCAATTTAACTCACACGGGTTAGGTAATTTTCATAAAAGTTTCCATTTTAAATAAGCAAAGTAAATGATACTTAATATTTTTGGGAAGGTAATAATTACAGATAGAGTATGCTGTATTGCACACTACAGAATTATAATAAACATACACATTCATATTTATGAAATAATGAAATATATATTGAAATACAATGGCGGTCTTATAGCTAAATCGGGTCTCCTGTCATTTGAGAGGGATTAGGCTATCGTCCACCACGCTAGCCTACTGCGGGTTGGCAGACTTCACATGCCATCGAGAATTCTCTCAAGCATGCAGGTTTCTTCACGATGTTTTCCCTCACCGTTTGAGCATGTGATAAATACGCACATAACTTCCGATAAGTCAGCAGTGCGGTCCTTGGGTTTGGACTCGAGACCTTTGACATCTCAGTCCACTGGTCACACTACTAGGCTACCACAGCTCCGTCGATAAATTGTATAGGTTTTAAATAGTAAGGTAGGACGAAAACAAATAACATATTACATACTTATGTCAGTTTGCTGGTCAGCGCTGCTTTGCGTGATAGGGATGCGTCGGTCGCCGTCGTGGAAGAAGAACTGCCCGTTGGACTCGCTCAGCACGTAGAAGAACGATAGACTGCAAAGGACAATTGTATAGTTAACATACATTTATTTATTTATAACAATCTTACCTACACTATCATTACAGATCTATGATCCAATGCGACGGAGTGGCCTTACTAACTAAATGTTAAATCTACACCTTATACCTAGTTAAAAATATCTTAATCTAAATAACTTATTACATATAGTGTAACTTTTGCGAACTCACTCAAGTTGCACCACAATACATCAACCCTCCCGTGGACCTCGTGCCCAGCAGTACATACATACATACATACATACACTCACGCCTTTTTCCCATGGGGCAGGCAGAAACTACAGAATGCCACGCGCTACGGTCCCTGCATACCACTTCTGCCTCGTCCACATTCATACATCTCGTCACGCACGCGCGCCGGTTACGAGTACTGCGCACCTTTTTGAAGGAGTTCACCAATTAGGTCGGTGTATGTCCTTCTAGGGCGCCCCCTCCCGTCGTCAATTAAATAGTACAATTGTAAAGTTAACTTTATAGTTGACTATTGTTTTGACGAAATCTGTGGTCTAGTGGTTCGAGTACCGGACTGCTGATTACGATGTAGTGGGTTCAATTCCCATGGGACACAAATATTTATGTGATGAATATAAGTGTTTCTGTTCGTCTGGGCGTTTCCTATGTTTACTATGTATTATAAGTATGTATTTACAACAAAAAAAGTATATAAGTATTTATATCCATTGTCAAGTACAAGCTCTGCTTAGTTTGGGACTAGATAGTGCTTTGTAAAATGTCGCAGAATATTATTATTATTAACTATTATATGAAAAAAAAGAGAATATAATATACTGGCTGTTGCCCGCAGCTTTGCATGTGACCTCCTTTCATATATTATAGTTGAAATATGTTGCTATGTCTAATATCACAGTTTTTTCATAATCATATCGTCATACCGTTTTACGGTGGAAATTCTCGAAATCCGCACGAAGCGTTTCGCTTCGTGGTTTTTTTTTCCTGAATCTGTATTTCCCGATGAGTTCAATTTGGGGGTCATCAAGTCACGAGTGACTAGGTATCTTCTAATAGTAAATATCACATCGTCATAAATCATAAATTGATTGCATCCATAACTGACTGCCTCGTTGGTCTAGTGGTCGTACAGTGCGACTGCCGGGCAAGAGGACTTGGGTTCGATTCCCAGTTCGAGCAGTGTTATTGTGTTTTTCTATGAAATTTTCAGTAGCAGCTCGGAGTTTGGATTCGTGCTCGGTTAATGGCAATAGGCCCCCTATTACATGGGACCTAAAACATACCGGCGAAACGTGGGTGTACATTAGTACACCTCTGCCTAACCCTTTGGGGACGACAGGCGTGACGGTATGTAAGTATAATTGCATCCATGTTACATATTATTACATTTTGGTTCAAACATGACCCTGTTAGGGCACAGCAACATTTTACGAGCTAAAATATTTAATTTATAGGTGCTATAGCTAAAATGTCTTGTGTTTAAGAGGAGGTAGGGCATAGCGAGATTCCTCGCTCAAATTGAGCTGCCCGACTGGGGAAGCACCTCCGCCTTACAGAATACCGCAGTGAATCAACAATAGTTGTCTTTCTGCCAGTGAGTAAGGTTACCAGAGCTCGTTGGGGAGTGACTATTCTGACAGCATGGGCATTCCGTTTGCTGTCAGTTTAGTAATTCGCTAATCTAAGAAACCAAAACGGTTTTTGCAGGGGTGTGCAACGCATTTGCAAGTCTTCAGGTGTTGCAAATGTCCATGGGCGGCGGTGATCACTTACCATCAGGTGAACCGCCTGCTTGTTTGCCCCCTTATCGCAATAAAAAAATAAAAATAAAAATAAAACCATCGTCCATCTCATTTACCATCTGGAGAGATTGTGGTCAAACTCTAACCTATACAAGATAATGTACATCATCATCATCTGTGGTAGACTTCACATGCCATCGAGAAAATCTCTCAAGCATACAGGTTTCCTCACGATGTTTACCTCACCGTTTGAGCATGTGATGAATACGCACATATCTTCCGAAAAGTCAGTGGTGCGTGCCTTGGGTTCGAACTCGAGACCTCTGACATCTCAGTCCACTGGTCACACCGCTAGGTTACCACGGCTCCTGTGTACATAGATTTGTATAAAAACTTACTCTGATGTCGATGTAGTCGGCGGCGGCTTGGGCAATAGCCTGGGCAGGGCTGGCGGCGAATTGGGCACTGTTTTCGGTGACGAAGCTATAATAAGAACAGAAATATATAATTATATTAGAATACTTGAAAGTTCTTAAGGATTTTAGTAGCAATATGGACTATAGCGGTTAATTAAAATACAAATTATTTTTGCATAATGTATCAACATTTTTTTTTGTAAAATATTGGTTAATGTAACCCAATAGATAAATTTAAAATTCACCCAAAAACGACGTGTGTATTTATTTTTACTAAGAAGCTTACATATTAAATTTCATTCTTATTCCTTAAAAAATGTTGGACACCCTGTACAAACTTTTGACCCCTATTTCACCCTCTTAGAGAGTCGATTTGACAAATCCCGATATATTTATTTATTTTTTACCCAAAATTTGCATATGAAATTCATCTGACTTTGATAATGAAGGATTTCCATTAATTGTTTGTACTTTTAATCTTTTATTATACCACTTTAGGGATCGAATTTTCAAAAATCCCTTTTTAGTGCACTTATAAAAGGAATCCACCCCTGTGCAAACTTTGAAAATTCTAACCCCTATATTTTAGGCCCTGCGTTGATATGTCAGTCAGTCATTCTGTCAGTCAGCTTCGCTAGATACCTGCAGTCCCGGGCGGCTGGTGCAGCGCGGGCAGGCCGGGCAGCTTGGGCAGCAGCGGCAGCAGGCGCCGCACCACCACGCGCCGGTCGGCCAGCCGCGGCCGCCCGCGCCGCCAGCGCGGCAGCCCCTCCAGCTGCATCTCCGACTTCTTCAGCTGCCACACATCATACGTACACACAATTACTAGTATATCAAGGATGCATCGAGGATCATCACCATAATCTTTCGAAACAGGTACTTTGTACCTAGCTAGAGGCCCTGACTCTAGAGCTAGGTACAAAGTACCTGTCACATAAATTGTAAATGTGGGCCAAATTTAATTGGCTCTTTTTGAACGTCGACAATAGAGACAGCAGACAGCCCCCAAAAACCGAAAGCGGTGAAGGACGGGCCTTCACCGCTTTCTAGTGTTTTTGCTGGGAAGAAGAAGCGGCGCAACAAATCCCCAGCAACACAGTTCTGTCTGTTTATTAATTAAATGATTCTATGCAATATTACAATGAATCTAATCAATACTCAGTTTACATCAGTGTATATCTAAAATCCAAAACAGATTAATTAATATTATTATAGTCAGACGCATCAGCTGTGTAAATCGCGTGGATTTATGCCAAAAGGGTGCCACACTGGCTTACAGCCTGCTAAGGGCATAGAGAGATTCCTCGCTCAAATTGAGCTGCAGGGGAATGTCTCCTCCTTACAAAAGACCGCAGTAGAATAACAATAGTTGTATATCTGTGGGTGAGTAAGGTTACCAGAGCTCGTTAGGTAGATAGATTGTTTATTTCTGTAAATAGATCTTTTAAATACAGTTTTACAAGTCATGTGTAACATTATTTTATGAACTAGATGACATCGGCATTTCCTAACTGACGATCTCTGAGAAGAAATGCCGAAACAAACTCAGAGAATCGTGGTCTCTTTTAAAGTCCAAACATTTTTGTTTATAGTATGTGAGCCTGACGATGTAGGTCAAAGTCCGAGATGGCCTTTTGAAGAATGCACCAGTGCAGACCTGTCCATACTGACAGAACGCATACGTCAGCCATCGTGTAGCTCAACATTTATTGAGGGAGCTCAACGATCCAACGCGTGTCAATGCGAGATCAGTGGGACATTTGAGTAGGCCAATTCAAAATTCGTTGGTGGAGTGACAATTCTGACAGCATGGGAATTCCGTTTGCTGTCAGTTTAGTAACTCCATTATAGATATAGACGGCCCGTTTAGTCCGGAGGTGGTTAACGTTGCCTTCTGTGCTACGGGTCCCGGCTTCGAATCCCGGAAGGGACAAAATGCTCGTGTGATGAGCATCAACATTTTTATCCGATTTATGGATGTATTTATGTATAGTAAGTATGTATTTATAAAGAAAAGTATATAATTATGTAGTATATCAACCATCTAGTATCCGTAACACAAGCCTCGTTGCTTACCACGGAACTAGATGGCGCTGTGTCATAATGTCCAGAGATATTTATTATTATTTTAGGAAACCTAGACCTAAATCGAAACGTGGCCGCTAACAATGGGCCTTATTAGGGAGCTCACTGTCACTCAGAGATCGATGGAGAGGGCTATGTTAGGAGTTTCACTACGTGATCGCATCAGAAATGAGGAGATCCGTAGAAGAACCCGGGTCGCTGACATAGCCCGAAGAATCGCCCAACTCAAGTGTCAGTGGACAGTGCACATAGCTCGAAGAACGGATGGCCGATGGGGCTTGAAGGTTCTCGAGTGGCGACCACGTACTGGAAGACGCAGCGTGGGTAGGCCCCCGGCAAGGTGGACTGACGACCTGGTGAAGGTCGCTGGAATCCACTGGATGAAGGGTGGCGCAGGACCGGTCGTCGTGGCGATCCTTGGGGGAGACCTATGTCCAGCAGTGGACGTCTAACGGTTGATATGATGATGATGATGATGATGAGACCTAGATCAGAAAGGCTGTGAATGATGATGGTGTTTATATACAAACCTCGTTGTCAGGTCGCGGCGCGATGGGCGTGGGGTGTCTGAACACGGTGCTGGCGTCGTCCAGCCGCGTCGCCTGGAGCAGCTGCTGGGGTCTCGGCTGCCGGGAATATAACATCAAATAATCAGCTTCCCTAGTAGTATGTCAATAAAAAGAAGCCTATGTGTTATCCAGTGGCGTAGCATGGGTATTTGCCGCCCGGGGCCGTCGGGGTGGCACTTGATGCCACCCCGAAATTCTCCATAGCAGCTCAGAGTTTGGATTTGTGCCCGGTTAATAGTAATAGGCTCGCCCCCTATTACGTGGGACCTAAAACATACCACCGAAACGTGGATGTAGGTACATTAGTACACCTAACCTAACCTAACCTAACCTAACCGCTCGGGGACGACATGGCCTGTATGTTTATGTTTAGGGAGGCAGGGAGTTACTGAACTGACACCAAACGGAATTCCCATGCTGTCAGAATAGTCACTCCCCCAACGAGCTCTGGTAACCTTACTCACTCGCAGAAACACAACTATTGTTGATTCACTGCGGTCTTCTGTAAGGCGGAGGTACTTCCCCAGTCGGGCAGCTCAATTTGAGCGAGAAATCTCGCCATGCCCTACCTCCTACTATTACCGTTTGCCCCGTTATCATCACAAAAAAAAAAACGTGTGAATTAAATAAATTATCTGTCTTGTTCTAGTGTCCCCGTTACCTGTTGTTTCCGCTGCTGCGGGCAGACATGTCCGCAGTTGCAGCGTGCGATGGTGGCGCTGGCGGCGGCGCTCACGTGCGGGTTACCCACTAGCGCTAGCAAACGTTTCATTCTACGATACAGGACAAAAATAAACATTCAATCCAATTAATTACAATTATTTTGAATCAAAACGTTAACTATAAAAAAACAGTGAGCCGTCACGGAACGCCTGGCAGATGTGAAACATCGACATTATTTTGTAAAAGTAATATGCAGAAAAGAACATATTGTGATAGGAACTAAATATGTCATAATGATAAAATAAAATATTACGATCTTTTTCCACATCAAAAATATATATGTGTTAAAAGACACATATTAACACAAACTCAAAGAGGTTTAATACAATTCACAATTCGAAAAAAAAAGGTCAACTTGAAAATAGAACTAAAATCAAATTTAAATTTCGTGGCGACGCTTTCGCCACGCCAGAAATCGGTTTTACGTGCGGCTATAGATGTTTCACATCAAAAATATACTGGTTGAATATTTCCGCCGCAACACGTAACGCACGAGTCGATCACTCAACCACAGTGCTAATTAGGTCGCCATGAATTCAATCTGTCTACCATAGTATTGAGATACTTAGCACGGAACCCAGTGAAATGTGTGTATATTATTATACTTCGGTCTAGACCGACGGGACGACATGCATGATGGAATGTATCATCATCAGCATCAGCCTATACTCGTCCACTGCTGGACGTAGGCCTCCCCTAGTGAACGCTGCCGAACTCTATCTTCGGCTCTTCTCATCCAATTACTCCCAACTGCCTTCCGCAAGTCAGAACGTATCATCAACATCAGCCTATATTCGTCCACTGCTGGACGTAGGCCTCCCCTAGTGAACGCCACAGAGCTCGATCTTCGGCTCTCTTCCTCCAGTCACTGCCAGAATGTATGCTAATATTTAATGTATGCTTAATACTCACCGGTCACTTAGCATAGAGAACCCATTCGGAGGAGGTGGACCCTGAGGTCTATTGATGAGCTTACTGACTAGCTTGAGTGTCCCACTGCTGGACGACGACTTATGATCCGGGGACGCCAACTGCTCACCTAGCACAACCGAGAACAACCAATAAATTAAAAAAAACAGAAACGTTGCGAAATTACGTGTGAAATGATTATTTCAGATGGCAACAGGGCCGGATTGGGTTTAATTGATGTTAGAGGTATTTTTCCTCAACCCGGCCCTGTATATCAATCGTCAAGCATTACGCAACTTAGGTCGGAAGCAGGTATCATCATATGAATTGTACTAGCCTATGTGTGCATCATTCTCATTCAGTATCCTAATAATTATAAGTGTACCTATAATTATTATCAATCTAATTATTGTCCCAATGCTGGGGTTTTTGAGGAGAATAAGGCTATAGTCCACCACGCTAGGCTACTGCGGGTTGGCAGACTTCACACGCTATCGAGAATATATCTCAAGCATGCAGGTTTGCTCGCGATGTTTTCCTTAACCGTTTGCGCATGTGATAATTACGCACATAACATCAGAAAAATCAGTGATAATTTAGTTTAATTAAAAGCGTTGTTGCCTACTTTCTACTACAGCTTTCTTTATAAGAAATGTATTAAATGGATGAAACACTAAGATGAATAATTGATGAACTGTTAGTCGACTTTAGACCTAAAACACAAACAGACAGAACACATGATCCCAAAACATATTTACTTACACTTCCGTTCGTCTCCAGACATTCCATCATTACTATCCTGGCTGTAAGTATTCTTTGGGGACAGAATATCATTATCACTCTCCCTAGCTCTCTCCTTTTCGTCCTCGACAGAGCTGTCGGCTCCTCTGTCGGACATTTTGTCGCATTTGTCGCGTCTGTCGGACATGAGGCCCGCTGGAAGAGTTACGGCGGATTTTTGTGGCTGGGGTAATGGTGGTGTCGGTTCCGCCCACCAATAGTCCAGCTCGAGTTTAGATCGGGAACCGAACTAGAATAATAATAATATTTATTAATAATATTGAGCTTGTCATACTTCCTAAAATGTCCTGCCGATGGCGGCGTTGTGTGTCGGGTCGTTTTATTCCCTACAACATGGTTGAGTAGAGCGACGCTGATACACACGTCATACTCGTGAACGGGTGCTGTCGGTGGAGGCTGGTCGACTCATACATGCTGTGGCATTCTGAATTCGTTTTATTTAGTCTTGGGTTAAGCAAACTGCATCATTCTCATATTGATATTGCAAATGAAAATTGTAAAGGAATTGACTTCCTATATTGTAATTTTTATTTATTTAAAAGAGTATCTATGGAGTTTCTTGCCGGTTCTTCTCCATAGACCTACCTTTTGGAACCGTGCAACTAGTTTGACAATTCAAAAGCACCTGTTATACTGGTCTACTTGAAATAAATGTTTTGAATTTGAATTTATGGCTTTTAAAAATTTTACGATCATGTTCGTTATAAGATAGGGAGGTCTCTGCAGTTCTCAAATCGAAATTCAATAGATTCCCTGCGACAACCTGCATCATGAACTTTGTGTCTCTCACTGGTCTGCTCAGGCTATTCATTAAAAAAGTAAAAACAAAAACAATAGACCTACATTATCAAAATAAAGTGTGTTTTATTTATATGGAAGAGTTAAGCCCTACAAAAATACTATAAGGAATATTGACTGTTGAAACAAAACTACTTTTATACGGATTTTATCGCGGTATATTGATATTATTTTAACCTGACGTTTGGGATCCTTTACGGTCACGTTACACTCTACGGTTACTGTTACGGGCAGACCAGACAGTAACCATTACTGTAAGAGGTCCCAAACGTCCGTAAAAATAGATTTATTTCAATGTCTAATATTCGCGTAAGTGTAATAAATAATACTGAGTGTTGTTCGGTTGTAAAAATATTAATAAAATATGATTTCACCATAAGGTACAAGTCTCCAATGGTCAGGTCGCCAGCATCATGAATGCTCCAACCTTTCCTGATCTGCTTGAGAGCCAGGTCCACATCGATGTCAGGCTTGATTTCCTCCTCCACCTTCAACGGCTCCTCCATCTTCGGCTCTTCGGTATCCTTGTCTATTACCAGGGTGTAAATGCTGCCGCCTCGCTTTTTCGGTCGTATTCGGAGTTTGACCTGAAAAGACGAACTAGTCTTACTACGAAACCAAAACTAAAACCAGGAAAATAAACTAGAGCTCGGTAAGGACTAAATATTCTGAGAGCATCAGAAATCTGTCAGTATAGTAACTCCCCTTTTCTCTCCCCTTTTGTTACCTTTTTAGGGACAAACATTAAGGTTGTTTAAATAGCGTTTGTTCTGTGATGATTATAAATAAAACCAGAATTAAATTAAATCAAATTATAAAGACAATCACTACAAATAAAATAAATATTTCCGGACATTATTAAACAGCGCCATCTAGTTCCGTGGTAAGCAACGAGGCTTGTGTTACGGACACTAGATGGTTGATATACTACATATATACTTTTTTTTGTAAATACATATATATTATAAATAGATACATCCATGACTCGGATACAAATGTTGATGCTCATCACATAAACATTTGTCCTTACCGGGATTCGAACCCGAGACCCATAGGACAGCAGGTAGCGTTAACTACCGCTGAGCTAAACGGGTCGTCGATACAAATAGATATACTGTACCTTCAAATTCTTAAACTTAGTCTCTTTCTCAGTCTTCTCCTTGCCATGATCACTCTCATTATCCGTATCACTCTTATTGTATTTCTCATCATCTTCCATTTCCGAAAAGCTATCCTTCTCCTTTTCAGACATATCCTTGTCTCTTTCCAACAAATCCTTGTCTAACATATCTTTGTCCCTTTCAGACATATCTTTGTCCCTTTCTATTTCTGCATCTTCTTCAGCTGTCTCTCGTTCCTTCTCATCTTCAGTGCTGGGTTTCTCTTCATCTTCTTGAAGGTTCTTGTAGTTCGCCATCAGCTCTATGCCGTCTATGGCTGTTTCTTCTATATTGATAAGCTTGTCTGTGTCGTCCATTTTGAATTTCTTTTGTTCATCTTTGTCTTTGTCTGTTGTGCTGTCTTTGCGTTGTCGTTTGGGTGTTCGGATTTTTGCTGAAAATAATTTATAATATAGTTCAAACATGTAAAACGTGGGGATAGTTTAAATTTAATTTATTTTTAATTGAAAGGCTTCTTGATTTAAATCGATTTTCACCTGAAAAATACATAATACAAGCGTCTATGATAGTCAGAAAGCCGAAAACTATGACAATCAGTCCATAGTCCACCAAGCTAGCCTGCGTCTTGGCAGACTTTACACGCCATCGAGTAAAAATCTCAGCATAAATAAATAAATATTTCCGGACATTATTACTGAGCGCCATCTAGTTCCAAACTCAAACTCAAACTCAAATCATTTATTTCAATTAGACCAATACAGGTGCTTTTGAATTGTCGAATTTAATTGAATTTAGTTGCACGGTTCCAAAAGGTAGGTCTTATGGAGAAGAACCGGCAAGAAACTCCATAGATACTCTTTTAAACAATATAAAAATTACAATTTTTTTTGCTTTCGTTTACAATGGTTTAGGTATGGATATAATAACAATATGAGAATGGTGCAGATTGATGTGAAACGTACGTATTACATACAAAGGCAATTAGACTAATAATAACCACTTTAGATTGCCATAACATGTATGAGCCGACCAGCCCCAACTGACAGCACCCGTTCACGAGCATGACGTGTGTATCGGCGTCGCTCTACTCAACCATGTTGTAGGGAATAAAAAGACCCGACACACAACGCCACCATCAGCAGGACATTTGAGTGAGCATGACAAGCTCAGACTGCCTGGCAATGGGTAGTTGGTTCCGAGGTAAGCAACGAGGGTTGTGGCAGATACAAGTTGGTTGATATACTTTTTTTTGTAAATACATACATATTATACATAGATACATCCATGACTCGGATAAAAATGTCCATGCTCATCACTCAAGCATTTGTCCCTACCGGGATTCGAACCCAGGACCCATAGCACAGCAGGCAGCGTTAACTACCGCGGCTAAGCTAAGCGGGTCGTGAATGTTTATTGGAGGTTTGATGGAACTCAATTAGACTGGAATCTGGCCGCAACATAGTTGAAAAAAGGTTTGCATGATGATCAGTTCACAAAACTACCTAAGCATTATGTAATTACTGTGAGATCAATTACAGAAGTCTGACGTCATAACGTGTTGATTTATATTTATGCAAAACTAGCTGCTTCCCGCGACTTTGCCCGCATGGTATACAGATAAAAAGTAGTCTATGTGTTAATCCAGGAAATAAACTATTTTTTTTATGGTGATAAGGGGGCAAACGCGCAGGCGGCTCACCTGATGGTAAGTGATGACCGCCGCCCATGGACATCTGCAACACCAGAGGCTTGCAAATGCGTTACCAAACCCCTTAGAAACGGTTCAGGTTTCTTAAAATAGCGAGTTACTGAACTGACAGCAAACGGAATTCCCATGCTGTCAGAATAGTCACTCCCCCAATGAACTCTGGTAACCTTACTCACTCGCAGAAAGATGCGGAGGTACTTCCCCAGTAGGGCAGCTCAACTTGCGCGAGAAATCTCGCTATGCCCTACCTCCTAAAGAACTATACACACCTAAACAGTATGCTAAATTTCATTTAAATTTGTTTAGCGGTTTTTGCGTGAAAGAGTAACTAGCATACTATAACTATCTATACATCCATACTTACAAACTTTCGCGTTTATAATATTACTAGGATGACTACGCATTTCGCACTAATAAATCATTTTTTTTATCAATAATAACAAGTAATAAAAATAAGGAACAACAAAAAACTATAGTTACATTTTTATCGTTATTAAATATTATAATGATGTTGATTTCTTATACTTATTGGACATTTGAATAAAACTCATAGATAAAATGACGTAACTATTACTTCCAAAGTCAGCATTGTTAGATGCTGTAAGGAAATGCAGTAAAAAGAGTACAATATCAATATTATAATGATAGTAAACTTAGTTGTTATTGCAATATACAATACATATCAGACCACTCGGAAAGTTTTGCGACAAAAAGTTTTTATGTATAAGACACTGGCCACTTGTAATTATTTTGAAAACTTCGATTATTTAAAAGTAAAAATACCACTTCGATTTTCAAATTTCCCTCCGATTTTTTTTTTAGCGCCAATTTAAATTTCTTGTCTCATAAAAAAATGTATCTGCATCGAGAATATTTACGTGCAATGATTTTTTATGATTTCAAATGTGGCTTAAAATTAAAACCTGATGAGGCATTTGATCGACTTCGAATTGCTTTTATGGAGTGTCCCACGTATTACTCTCTCATGTACAGTCGCCAGCAGGTCAACCTATCCAAAACTGACAAATGTTCCCAACTGAACATGAACCTTACTTGTTTGTTATAAAGTTGAAAATTTATCGAATAAAGTTGACAAATTATGGTAGCTTGACACTGTACTTTGTAACAAGCCTCGTTGCTTAGCTCGGAACTAGATGGAGCTGTGTAGTAATAGATATACCTATTTAACTATTCTCTATCCACCAAACGACCGGAAAGTCTTCAACTCACCGTTGCCATCCTTGTCCCTCTGTGTCCCCATCCTCTCCAAATACGAGGAGAAGCATATCTTCTGGCTGGACAGCTGTTCACTAGGACTCACCACCGGCAAATGTATGTCGGCGCCCGGTCTCGGACCCAAGTGGAGAGCCAGTTTCTTCGGACCTCTCTGTTCTGTGAATATGAGAATAATGCTTAATTTGTCTAGTACATACAGTCTGGGATACGCCTAGTGGTGAGACCAGTGGACTGAAATGTTAAAGGTCTCGAGTTCGAAGCCAAGATGAAGAACGAAGACCACTGACTTTTCGGAACTTATGTGCGTATTTATCACATGCTAAAAACGGTGAAGGAAAACATCGTGAGGAAACCTGCATGCTTGAGAGATTTTTCGAAGCATGTGAAGTCTGCCAACCCGCATTAGGCTAGCGTGGTGGACTATATATAGCCTAATCCCTCTCAAATGAGAGGAGACCCGTGCCCAGCAGTGGGACAATAATGGGTTGATGATGACTGACCTACAGTCTAACAACCTAATTGGTATGTACATGCTACTATCGACAGATCCATGTGTGGATGTAAACCAGTTAGCTTGTTAGAGTGTACGTGAGTTTCTGTTTCATTCATCGGTTGGTCAGTATCATTTTGTAGGATTTTGACGTGATAACGTCATATAAATTGATGAACGCCAGTTGCACGCACGAAAAATTGTCACATTCCGCATGAGTCAAGTGTGTAAGCGAGAGCGCGGACCAAACGAAAGAGAGACACGATCGGTCTAAGTGTTGGGCTTATTATCACGTAAAACTACTTAAAATTATCGTGAATAAACCCACATTTTGACGACCCAGTTAGTCCAGCGGTAGTTAACACTGCCTTCTGTGCTATGGGTCCCGGGTTCGAATCCCGGTAGGGACAAATGTTTGTGTGATGAGCATGAACATTTCTATCCGAGTCATGGATGTATCTTTGTATTATATGTATGTATTTACAAAAAAAAAAGTATATATGTAGCATGGACCTATAAAAAGATGTAGTATATCAACCAACTAGTATCCGTAACACAAGCCTCGTTGCTTAGCTCGGAACTAGATGGCGCTGTGTGTCATAATGTCCAGGAAAATTTATTTATTTATCCAGGAATATTTATTTTTAAAATAGGCTCACTAATGTGTTTTTTTTAAATAAACATTAGTGAGCCTAGTTTCGTATAGGCAGCAACATATTTTCCTAGTTAGTGCAGGTTTACAGACTTCACACTCAATAATTATTGTTATCCTGGAAATTACTAGATCATTGAGATCTTTCATATTTTATTTCACAGTTTGAACATGGTCATAAATACGCACAAATGTAACTTCAAGAAGTCAGTAGTGCATGCATTAGCAACTCAATAACCAGCGATTTTCGCGCCAAAAAAATATAATTTGACCCCATCCAACATAAGCGATAAAAACCACTTATCGTTCGCAAACTACAAGAGCTAAATCAAAATAAAAAATACTGTTAATAAGCTGAATAACTAAGAAACATAATTATCTAAACATAAAGAGGTTTAATTATAATTTGGAATTCGAAAAAAAATGTTAACTTGAAAATATACATGCATACAGGTTTGCTCACGATGTTTTCCTTCACCGTTTGAGCATGTGATAAATATACATACAACTATGTAATATAATAATAATTCGTCGAACAATGTAACAAATTGGATATACACGTGTTGTTTTGCGCAAATTACAGATCAGTGCACAATTTTCGGTTTAATTACAAGTTATTGTCAATGTTCACTATATTTCCTGTCAGTTCATATGTCAATTATAGGTATTCAAATCATGTTTGAACAACATTGTAAGGATAACCGGTATACTGTCACGTGTAAAGGAATAGACTGAATTAAATGGAGAATTTCTCAGGCTATAGATGTGTATACACCATACTATCGCGCCCTATAACCTCAAAGGCTAGACAGAAGTGAACCTGGCAGTATAACTATAGGTTGTTAAACACCGTGACACGAGATTTTTATATATATTTGTGATGTGAGTTGTGGTAGCCTAGAGAGATGTGGTAGCCTAGCGGTGTGACCAGTGGACTGAGACGTCAAAGGTCTCGAGTTCGAATCCAAGGCACGCACCACAGACTTTTCGGAAGTTAAGTGCGTATTTATCACAATTGCTCAATCGGTGAAGGAAAACATCGTGAGGAAACCTGCATGCTTGAGAGATTTGTGTTGATGGCATGTGAAGTCTGCCAACCCGCAGTAGGCTAGCGTGGTAGATTATAGCCTAATCCCTCTCAAATGAGAGGAGACCCGTACCCAGCAGTGGGACGTTAATGGATTGATGATGAGTATAATATTTGAGTAATGAGCTAAATATGTATGTGCGAAGAAATATGTCAATAAGAAAAACAGATACAATTTAAATGACTGGTTTTGCTTGAAACACAAAAAACAAAAAAAACGTAATAGTATTTAAGGAGAAAAGTTTTTTATTTCCTATCTGCAATGTTTTAAATGATATTGACCTTGTCATTGATTTATGATTGAAGTGTACATGATAAAAAAGACAATAAATATATTTTTTACTCGTTTCTATTAGCTTGTCTTGACACGAGAATTTTATATATTAGATTAAAAAATCTAATATATAAAATTCTCGTATCACAGTTTTCGTTGCCATACTCCTCCGAAACGGCTTGACCGATTTTGATGATTTTTTTTGTGCTTATCCGGTATCTATAAGAATCGGCCTACATCTATTTTTCATCCCCCTAAAAGTTAGGGGTAGTCCACCAACCCCTATAATGTGGCAAAACAATGTTTGCTGGGTCAGCTAGTATAAATGTAAATATATGTAAAACTTGATGCAAATTAATAATAATTATTATTATTATTAAAAAAATATGTAAGTATGTAAACTTCAAGTTTGTTAATTCAATTGTTAGACAACCTGATTGGCGCAGTGGCTGAACGTTCGGCTTGTGCGTCACGGGTTGCGGGTTCGATCCCCGCACGGAGCAAATATTTGTACGTTCTACAGGTAGTTGTTCCGGGACTGGGCGTTTGTGTCATTGGAGAAAATACTATTGTGGGGTAACGGTTTGAAAAAAAATTACTCTTACTGTTACATTGTTAAGCACGGGTCTAATCTTAGTGCGGGTAGGCAGACTACGTACGCCATTGAGAAATTTTCTCAGGCATGTGAGGAAACCCCTCACGATGTTTTCCTTCACCGTTTGAGCGTGTGATACATACGCAGTTATTAATCACATTAACCGGACAATCTATACTTAAAACTTACTTCTTATTATAAATACAAAAGCGTGTATATCTGTTTGTTTGTTACATTTTCACGCTATAACCGCTGAACGGATTTAGATTAAATTTGGTATGGATATAGTTTGAGTCCCGGGGAAGGACATAGGATAGTTTTTGTCTCGGAAATCATCCTTTAAAAGCGCCAAATGAAAGGTGCAAGTATTTATGCTGTCTTTGACCAGTGTATGTAGCCAGTGATGACTTATGGCACCGAAACGTGGCCGCTTACAATGGGGCCTTATAAGGAAGCTCACTGTCACTCAGAGAGCGATGGAGAGGGTTATGTTAGGAGTCACTACGCGATCGAATCAGAAATGAGGAGATCGGTAGAAGAACTCGGGTCACTGACCTAGCCCGAAGAATCGCCCAACTCAAGTGGCAGTGGGCAGGGCACATTGCTCGAAGAACGGATGGCCGATGGGGCTTGAAGGTTCTAGAGTGGCG
This sequence comes from Craniophora ligustri, assembly GCA_905163465.1. Taxonomy (NCBI): domain Eukaryota; kingdom Metazoa; phylum Arthropoda; class Insecta; order Lepidoptera; family Noctuidae; genus Craniophora; species Craniophora ligustri. The sequence continues at coordinate 13,262,904 of LR990971.1, read as the reverse complement.
ACCACGTACTGGAAGACGCAGTGTGGGCAGGCCCCCGGCAAGGTGGACTGACGACTTGGTAAAGGTCGCTGGAATCCACTGGATGCGGGCGGCATATGACCGGTCGTCGTGGCGATCCTTGGGGGAGGCCTATGTCCAGCAGTGGACGTCAAATGGTTGAAATGATGATTTATGCTGAATCGATGATTTCTTATAAGAGGGTAGAAATAAATAAGCCGATTGAATAAAAAGCAGACGATTACTAATTCTCAAATTCGATTGCAGACAAAGTCGGGGGCAAAAGCCAGTCCACCATAAGTCAAAGTAGTGAGTATGTTATAATAAAACAACTGTTTCAGTTTGAGTTTGTTATATTTTTTATTTATATTATAAATTCGAAAGTGTATCTGTCTGTCTGTTACTTCCTCACACTATAACCGCTGAACCGATTTAGATGAAATTTAATATAGAGGTAATTTGAGTCCCGGGGTAGGTCATAAGATAGTTTTCATCCCAGAAATCATCCATCAAAAGGGGGAAAAAGGGGGTGGGAGTTTGTATGCGGATTAAATTACAAATTTTAGGCAGACGAAGGCAAAGTATGTCACAATAAAACGACTGTTCCAGTTTGACCTAGTTATATACTCTAACACCTTGTCACTCAATTTACAAACACGTTTATAATAAAACCCTTAAAGATGTACAACTTAATTGCCAATGCCATAATTTACTTCCCAAAGTCGATCATTAACATCAGCAGCATATTTAAAAAATAAAATTTCGTGTCACATTGTTTGTCCGCGATGACTTCTAAACTAATGATAAGTCCAGTTGCCAAGCATCACGAATTATTTATTAACCCTTTGACCGCCACGGTCGGCTATACTCGACCAATCAGAACATGCTCACGACGCTTTCGTCGGCAAATGTCGACAAAAATATAACTATTTTACTTTAGCGTGGCGCATGGAACATTTTTTTTCTTTATTGACGTGGCGGTCAGAGGGTTAAGATAAACCAACAGCTTCAGTATAAATATAAAAAAAACTATCTTTGCTCGAGACTTCATCCACAATTTTATTCGCATACAAACTTCTACTCCCCTTTTTCTCCCTTTTAAAGGATGATTTCCGGGATGTAAACTATCCTATGTCCTTCCCCTAGACTCAAAATATCTCTATACAAAATTTCATCTTAATCGGTTCAGCGGTTATAACGTGAAGAGGTAACAGACAGACAGACAGACAGGCACACTTTCGCATTTATAATATTAAAGTAAAGAAGTAAGGACAAACCAACTTTCACAAATACAGGTGATAACTTGAGCTAAAAATTTTATTAATATTATAACAAGAACAAAAAGATTTAAGTTAAACAGAAATAAAATAAAACAAAAATGACAATCTATATATATAAAAGGAGAAGCTGACTGACTGACTGACATATCAACGCAGGGCCTGAACTTTTTCCCTGATGTTAGTCTGCGATGCGGCTATGCCCCGGGCTCGACCCGGATCCGCAAAGCGTCAGGTGTACTGGTGGTCGCGAGACATAGAGATGCTGCGCAGCGCTTGTGTGCAACGCCAGCACGCCAGACACCGCAGGAGGCGCATCCGCACGCAGGGTGCGGCAGCCGTGGAGGAGGAGCTATATGAGGGCTACAGAGCTGCAAAGCTCGCTCTTGTGGAGGCAATAGAGGGAGCCAAAATTTCGGCTCGTGAGGCACTGGTGGCGTCTCTGGACCAAGATCCGTGGGGGCGTCCGTACCTAATGGTACGGGGCAAACTTCGCCCGTGGGCCCCCCCGCTGTCCCAGAGTCTCCGACCACAGCTTCTCGAGAATGTGGTGAGCGCTCTCTTTCCCTCACGGGAAGAGCACACCCCCCCGCCTATGGCTCCGCCTTCTGCGCTCGGCGCGGAAGAGGATGACGACGTGCCCGAAGTGACCCGGGTAGATATGAGAGTGGCGGTGAAAAGACTTCAGGAGAAGAACACCGCGCCAGGACCCGACGGCATTCCAGGCCGCGCATGGGTCTTGGCGTTGAGGACTCTCGAGCCCCGACTGGCCAGGCTCTTCAGCGCATGCCTCGAGCGGGGCCAGTTTCCAAGTCGATGGAAGACCGGAAAGCTGGTCTTGCTGAGAAAGGAGGGGCGCCCTGCGGACAGTGCATCCGCATACCGGCCCATCGTGTTGCTAGGCGAGGCGGGCAAGCTCTTCGAGACGTTTGGGAGGAACTCTTAGACGAATGGCAGATAAGGTGGGATTCTTCTACTAAGGGCCGCCATCTCCACCAATTCTTTCCATCCGTTCGTGAGCGGCTGGAGAGGACTTGGTTGGAGGTGGACCACTGTGTTGCCCAATTCCTTACAGGACACGGCAACTTTAAAAGTAAATTGTTTTCATTTAAGCTTGTCTCCTCACCATTGTGCCCTTGTTCAACGAACTGTGAATACGAGCAATCTGCACATCATATCCTGTGGGAGTGTAGTCTATGGCAAAGTGAACGCAATATTATGCTCGATAGTTTGCAAATTATATCTGGGGTGATTTATTACTCGGACCTTGTTGCGACTAGGATGAATTTCCGTGCGTTTAAGCGTTTTTGCCATACCTATTATTGGAATCAGATATAATAGCTCACATTATTAGGACCCATAACTTATTAATTTATCATCCGTGGTGCCTGGCAACTGGGCTTAACTCAGTTGTAAACATCTGTTCTCATATCAATGACATGTAAATTCTATTCTGTCTCTCGCTTGATAAGGAGGGAAGTGAAAAAACTGATATTTTTCTTACTCCTCCTATATAACTTCATGATTAATTTCGCTGCGGGTTCCAAGACAGTTAAAATCATTCCCCTGGGACACGTCGGACTTCATTGTCTCGACGATTTTCTGGATAGTTACTATTGTTGATCCTGGTTTACAGGAGTTGCAGTAGTAGGGATTTGGGTGGTGGGCAAGTCCCTTAAAAAAAATAAAAAGCTCTTCGAGAGAGTGATTGCCGACCGCCTCGTCGCACACCTCACTTGTATCGGGCCGGATCTGGCGCACAACCAGTTCGGCTTTCGCCGTGGGCGCTCCACAATTGACGCAATCATGCGCGTGAGAGCCGAGTCGGAGGATGCTGTATCTAGGGGTGAGGTGGTCTTGGCGGTGTCGCTCGACATCGCTAATGCCTTTAACACCTTGCCATGGAGCTGCATCAGGGCGGCACTCGTGTACCATCGTGTGCCGACCTATCTCCGCCGCATAGTCGGGGCGTATTTGACGGATAGATCCGTCATCTACCCGGGTCGGGAAGGTTGGAGTCGTCGAGAAATGTCGTGCGGTGTTCCGCAGGGTTCGGTCCTGGGGCCGCTCCTGTGGAACATCGGTTACGACTGGGTGCTGCGCGGTGCGCTTCTTCCTGGCATCAGCGTGACTTGCTACGCCGATGATACGCTTGTCACAGCGAGGGGAGAGACACACCGGCAGGCGGCCATTCTGGCCACAGCAGGAGTTGCGCAGGTCGTTAGAAGGATCCGGCAGTTGGGTCTCGAAGTGGCCCTATCCAAGTCCGAGGCCTTGTTTTTTCATGGGCCCCGGAATGGGCCACCTCCGGGATCCCATATCGTGGTGGGGGGTGTCCGCATCGGCGTCGAGTCGACGATGAAGTATCTCGGACTCGTGCTCGACGGCCGATGGGACTTCGGACACCACTTCCGAAGGCTGGGCCCCAAATTAATGGGCACCGCGTCAGCTTTATCGCGGCTGCTGCCCAATCTGGGCGGGCCCAACGCCTCCTGCCGGAGGCTGTATATGGGGATCGTGCGATCCATGGCGCTCTATGGAGCGCCAATATGGGGAGGAAACCTGGCGGCCCGTAACGCCGTGTTGCTGCGCAGACCGCAACGGGCGATGGCCGTCAGAGTTATAAGGGGATATCGCACGATCTCCTTCGAGGCGGCGAGCCTCCTTGCCGGATCCCCACCCTGGGACCTCGAAGCGAGGGCCCTCGCGTCACTATACAAGTGGCGCGAGGAGGCGCTGAGGCGGGGCGAGCTACCGTTGCCTCGCGAGACTGAGGCACGACGCTCTGAGCTCCGCCGGGTCCTAGTGGCGGATTGGAGGATGCGACTTGCGCAACCCAGCGCAGGGCACGCCACGATAGTGGCGGTAAGACCCATCATGGAGGATTGGCTTGAGAGGCGCCACGGCGCCCTCAGCTTCCGGCTGACGCAGGTCTTGTCGGGGCATGGGTGTTTCGGCAAGTACCTGTGTCGCATAGGCCGGGAGCCATCGCCCGGTTGTCACCACTGCGTGGGTTGCCCTGAGGACACGGCGCAGCACACACTCCAGGCCTGCCCGGCTTGGGCAGAGCAACGCCGTGAACTCATAGCGGCAGTCGGCGGTGACCTCTCGCTTCCGGCCGTGATCCTATCCATGGTCGGGAGCGGGAACGCGTGGGATGCCGCCGCCTCTTACTGCGAGCAAGTTATGCGTGCAAAAGAGGCGGCGGAAAGGGAGAGAGAAATCACAACCTCTCTCCCGATCCGCAGTAGACGCACCGGGCGCCGGAGGGCGCATACAGACCTCCGGCCTCCATGAGCTGTGGCCAGCGGGTGGGCGCGACTAGGGGAGTCCGCCGCCCGACCTGAAAATGGCCCCAAGTAGGCGGCGCGCGTGTTCGTCACACGTGCGCCCGCGTGGAGGATGCGAGGCGAGCGATGCCTCGCTCCTAGCCGGGGTCCAGCGACCAGAGCTGGACCGAAGCCCGCCGGGGTTGTGGTGCATGCTTTTGCGAATCCCATGGCCCCGGCAATTGGGTTGGTGGCGTTGACGGGTGCGGTTTTTTAGTCGGTAAACGCTCATGCGGAGTCCGACACACCCTGTCGCCTCCCCAGGCGACGGGAAGGTCCGTAAAGGATTTTTCCGCACTTAAAAAAAAAAAAAAAAAAAAGGGCCTGAACTTTATAGTTCACCCTTATGGGTTAGGAACTTGAAATTTTGGACAGGGGTTCCTTTTATGACATAGGGGAGCACTAAGAAAGGATTTTAGAAAATTCATCCCCTTAGTGGGTAAAACGGGGGTGCAAAGTTAGTATGAAACTTTGCCGCTTTTCGCACGGACAAGGTCACGGGAATCAGCTAGTATTGAGATAAAAGAGGTTCCCAGAGACATATTTACATACAACACACAAATAAAAGGTATATTATGATATTGTGCTATGGATTATTTTAGTTTTATATGAGTATTACGTGTGCTTACCTTGTATTATAATCCTATCAGTCTCCAGATTGAGATGGTCTTCCAGTTCTCTGCTCGGTTCGCTCTCTTCTGCACACATACGAAGTGGATCGAAGAAATCTTCTCCTTCTTTCTGAGTCTCTTCTGGCCTACTGTCACATTCGGAAATTTTTCCGAGCTTATAAGACTGCTAGTTTAATATGAAGGATTTTATTATAAAAAGCTTCTACATATATCGTACGTGAAAGAGCCTTTTAATAACGGGGAACGACATAGGATAGTTTTCATCCCGGAAATCGTCCCGTAAAAGGGACAAAAGAGGGGCGATGTAGACGAAGTCACGGACGAAAGTTAGTAGAGTATAAAGGATACAGTGGGCGTCCACCGCTGGTGCAGCGCGCGCAGCAGCTGCGCGAGCTGCGTGCGCAGCGGCAGCGCCAGCGCGGCGCGCGGGTTGTGCGCCGGCGCCTGCACGCGCGCCCACGCCGCCGCGTCGCGCGCGCGCAGCCACACCGCCAGCCGCGAGCACACGCGCGCGCCGCACGACAGCTCTGTGCCACACACCAATAAACAAACAAAATCTCTTTATTCACGTGAAAAAGGGGAAAACGAGCAGGCGGCTCACCTGATGGTAAGTGATCACCGCCGCCCATGGACATTTGCAATAGAAACCAGGTTCTCATATGCGTTGCCAACCCCTTCAAAAACAGTCCAGGTTTCTTAAAATGGGGAATTACTAAACTGACAGCAAAGGAATACCCATGCTGTCAAAATAGTCACTCCCCCAATGAACTCTGGTAACCTTACTCACCCACAAAAATACAACTATTGTTGATTCACTGCGATCTTCTGTAAGGCAGAGGTACTTCCCCAGTCAGGCAGCACAATTTGAGCGAGAAATCTCGCTATACCTACCTCACAAAAATCATCATATCAATGGTAAGACGTCCACTGCTGGACATTTGTCTCCCCCAAGAATCGCCACGACGACCGGTCATGCACTGCCTGCATCTAACGGATTCCGTGGCGCACATATGTATAAAAAAATCAAGTGTAAGATTATGTATTTTACCTAACACTAGTTTTCAGCGTTAGCCGAATCACATCTCTTTTATTTACTGCTTAAAACCGTAGGCGGCAGCCGTGGATGCATCGACGGCAACTTTCGACATTTAAACTGATATGACTGTCATCGACGGCTGTAGTTGGCAACGAGCCGTCCGTGTGTACGAGTACTTACGATTCCGTCTAACAACCTATCATAATGGATTATCCTGAAGAGTTTGTTGCACCGCGTTTTAAAATATGCCTAACTTAATAGGCTATTTTTGAATGTCGAGAAGAAAAAGCTATGCAACAAACTCCCCAGCAACACATTTCTATCTGGTCATATACATATACATACATCGACACCATAAAATAGCCAATAAATACATATAAAATCATTGATATAATAAAATGCATAAGTACATTTGTTTTTAATTAAACCATAAGTAAAACCGGCAGTAAACTTATAAGTTACTTACCAGTAATCTGATTGAGTCTTCTGAGCGCACGGCACATGGGCGTGCGCACGCGCAGGTTGCGCCCTCTCGCTCGCACCACAATGCTGCCACATAGCACCATCTCGCCGAGTCGCGCGCACGTCTTCTCATTCACAGACACTAGCTTTTTGCGGAGCTCGCCGTAATTTATCAACGCATAAAGCTCTTGTGCTACCTTCTTCACATCTAACACAAAGATAAAAAAGCATTATTCTACGTTAAGCAGTGGACGGATATAGGCTCAGTATTCACGTAAGTGTAAGAAATAAGTAAAAAAGATGTTGATAAGGCAGCAGAAGGTTTCTCATCAATCATAAGAGATCTGTGTGACGTGGGTGCGTTAAGAAACACTTAATTATCACTTGTACAAACGCTAGACCTAGACGCTAGACCCAGATATGTAGATCGTACAAATATTTGCTCCGTGCAGGTATCGAACCCGCAACCTGTGATGCACAAGTCCCTTTAATTTTCAATACAACTGATTAGTAGTATGTATTGGTATATTTCATTGATTTATTAGTCTTCTAGGTTCCACGATAAATCAAAAACATTGAATTCAAATGAAGATGTTTTTTTAAAAGGCGCGTTAAACATGTGTTAGATGAACTGGTATTGAGGAGGCTTTTTGTTATTATTTCTTTAATTATATATTATTACATTACAGGTCGTATTAACGACCGTTTTTATTTGGTCCTTATCTACTAGGAATTCATAAATTAAACATATCAACACTTAGTTCAATAACAAAAACGTATAATTACTGAAGAAGACTCAATCCTACCTCTCTAACACAGTACGAGACAGTGCGGACAAGAATATTTGTCAGTGTTTCTTTGGTGATGTTTGTGGTAGTATGGGTACATTCTTCTACATTAATTCCGTATACTGCTGTATTTACATACAGCAATATACGGGGACTATGACTAATGTCTAGCTTAGTCTTTCTCAAATGCGAGGAGACCCGTGATATATATGATATTTATAAATATCATCGTCATCAACTGACATCTAGTCTAGTCGAAAGCGGTCTAGTAGTCGAGTAGACGTCTAGTCGAAAACGGGACCACTTAACGCGATTCCGTAAGACAGAATCTCCAGTCTACGGTCAATGGAGCAATGCGTGCTTAGCAATAGTGATACGGATCAGAGGAATGATTTATCAGTGTGCATAAGTACATACACTCACGCCTTTTTCCCATGGGGATAGGCAGAAACTACAGAATGCCACACGCTTCGATCCTTGCATATCTTGTCTTCGTATTTTATCAGTGTGCTATAATATTACAGACATAAGGTCCAATATTGATACACCACCAACATAGTTCATTGAAGACTATTTATTTAATACCAACCGATAATGTGAACGGCGAATGAGTTCGTTGATCGCGAACTTGACGAAAAATAATCGTGTTATTTCTTATTTATTTGGATAGTATATGTACAGTAAAGATCCGGTCTTGCATATAATCTACATAATTATAGTAACGAATTATTAGCTGTTACATTTTTTAATGCTAGCAATAGTCGATGCACACCAAAAGCGGCTTTGTTGGCAATTTTCTGCCCAACCATATAAGGACCAAAGGCGGGATAATGTGTATGGATTTTTTATTTATTTATAGAAAGACAACGTAATTTTTTTAACAGAAAACCGGTTTGTATAATTCTACTAATGTAATGTGTCAACCATCTAGTATCCGTAACGCAAGCCTCATTGCTTAGCTTGGAACTAGATGGCACTGCGTCATAATGGACCGAATATATTTATTTTTAGAAGGAGTCCTAGTAATTTACTGCAATAAAATGTGTTAAAAGTAGTTTTATTACAGTAAAAAACGGTCGTGTTGTTTTCTTCACAATAGTTTCTATTATGTAAGTGACACAGACAATGGGACTCTCGTGTTATGAAATAAAAAATATGATGGTTTAGTGCTATAGAATGGCGCATCATATAATGATAGCTAAGTCCCATAAGATCTCCCATTAACGTCACATGGAATATAATTCATAGTTTAAGTACTATATCGTCATGGAGATACTTATTTTAATTCATTTAATAATGGAGGTACATTCATTTGATGAGATGCGATAAACATGTTTCTTGTTAATGTTATCAATGTTATGTTTTGGATTTATTCCTTTTGCTAAAGGTACATACATTATTTTTTCCGAGACTTTATCTGCATAGAATCAGTTTATTTCTTACTTTTTTCTACTCTTCTTTTCAGGAATTATCGATTCCGCAAACAAACTTCTACCCCCGTTTTTGCCCGTTTATGGGATGATTTCCGGAACAAAAGCTACCATAATATGTTCTTGCCCGGGACTGAAACTACATATGTATGTCCATCATAAGCCAATCAAATCATATTTTCAATCAACCGATCAATCAGACTGACCTTTTTAGTTGCGACAAATTTTATTATGATAGAAGAATTTAGTCTCTAATTAAATCTTTAGCATTTAATCTCCGCCAACCAAATGAAATATTTAAGCTTATAATACTGGTTTATTTATGTTTTTTTATTTGTGGGAGGTTGAATTGTATCACTAACTTACCCGCGCAACTTCGTCTGCGTCACAAGAGAGGGAGGAGTATAGACTAGAGAGAGAGTGAGGGAAATTAACCCTTTTTGGCCGTACCGTGATAATATAAATAGCCTAGCCTACCTCAATAAATGAACTATCTTAAACAAAAATATTTTTTCAATTTGTGCAAGTGGTTGCTGAGATTAAAACTAAGTATCTAAATACTAATTCCGGCTTACTCATATTGAATAGACTCTACATAGAAAAAAGCAATCTATTTTATGTTTTCCAATATTCCGTGATTCTTAGAGAGCTTACGAAATCGAAAAAACGAAATTAGAGAAAAGACCTAAATCATAGATAGTTGTACTTACTCTCATCAAAATGGACGTGCTTTGACAGCTTATGCCAGGTCCTGTAGTAGAAGTGGCTGACTTGCGTCTTTGTCTTCAGGTTCACATCGGGCATGCCTTTCTTTTTCATCTTGGCGCAGATGTACGCGGTGATGGCATCGAAATCCTTCCCGTATTCGTTGAGAGCCTCAAAGAACAAGTTCTTTTCGTCAGTAGACCAGAGCGCTTTAGGCATTCTCTGCTTTACTGTGGGGAATTTGAGCTCCTTTTCGTCCATCTTGCTTGGAGTCTCGCATTCTGCTATGTCTGCGGAGATATAATTACGTGATAAAGGGTAGAAACTCCTCTGATTTCAATTAGATTTGAGAGAGTAGTTATACTGACATTTAAGCTAGCTAATACTGTTAGCAAACCAAAATTAGTATAACAAGAATTATAGTCTATTGTTGTAGGCTTAGTTCTAAAAATATATATGTATAAACGAAATTCATGATATCATGTTTACAAAAATATGAATAAATTAGAACACCAATGGAACAAGATAGAAGGTTTTTTTAGAATGCCGTAAATAAAACGTGTTTTTCAATTGGTGCTATGATTGGAAGTTACCAAACCAGAACTAAAATTAAAAGAAATAACTACAACAGTTAATATGTTGTTGTGAACCAAGCTCGTCAATACGATATTCTAATATTTTACAACCAGTATATTAACGATTCTTTGGTCCTTGAAATAAAACTACTTACATACTTTTTACGGATTTAATCGCGGTATATTGATATTATTTTAACCCGAAGTTTTGGATCCTTTACACTATCCATGATTATGGTCAGACTGAGGTGTTGGTCGCAAGCAGGTGTTAAAATCACCCAGCCATCTTCTCTATTGAAATTTGGGTGTTTTTTTTAATTTCAATGGCCTCACGAATCATCCTGGCGATAAAATCCGTAAAAAGTAGTTTTATTTTGTCAGAAATCAATTGTTCCTCATGTAATCGTTTGGTCCTTAAGTCCTTAAAAGACCAAAAATGGAACTCACCATCCGAGCCATCCTTCTTCACAGTCCTCTTGTCTCTGTCAGCGGGTGGTTCGAGGCGCAGCTTCTTGATTACCCTGGCGCTGGTTCTCTGCTGCTGCTGAGTGGTCAGGGAGCCGAGCAGCTCCGTTCGTTCTGCATCCACGCTGGAAGTGCCTCCAGGAGACATAGCTGCGTCTTTTACACACTGCAATAAAGAGATACAGAGAGGATGAGCTCCCTTTTATATTTTGAACGTTTTCTTTTTCCAGTCAATGGTTAAACAAAATTTTGGATAATATGGGGCTACATCAGTGCCGTTACGCGTAGCCAGAAAGATTGTCCCTCTTGCAGATTTGAGCTAAAACCTACTTATGTAACCGGGTTTCTTTCTAAAATATTTTATCATCATCATCGGCCCGCATACTGTCCACAGCTGGGTACGGGCCTTCTCTTATTTGAGAGCAATTAGGCTATAGTCCACCACACTAGCCTACTGCAGGTCGGCAGAATTCACATGCCATCGAATGTCTTAGGAATGCAGGTTTCCTCACGATGCTTTCCTTTACCGTTTGAGCTTGTAGTAAATATACGCGTAACTTTGCAAAGCTTTGGATTATTGGACTCGGGACTTTTGACTTATGTAAGTCCAACGGTCGCAACACTATCACAGCTTTTTAGTGCTTTAAAATATTTTATACTTAAATAAATTGTTTAACGTGTAATTATTATTAATGAAGCCCATTTTTTAGAGTCTAAAAGTTTAAAACCAGCTTACGAATATAATACGAATAATTACGTTATTATCAAACTTTATATAAAAATAACACGCAAAAAATAACAAGTTCTTATAATTATTATATTTGGCCAGTCTTCGAGTCAGTTAGTAGGGTTACCTACAAAAATATTTTTATAATACACTCGTAGCTACATTTATTTTACATGATAAAAGAGTAAATTATTATTTAACTTGTGTCTAACGTTCCTCATTGATGCATCTTAATTTTAATAAATTAAATTACCAATACGTCATAACATGCGGGCAAAGCCGCGGGAGGCAGTTGGTAATACATAGAAACCGTGACGCGTGTCATCACCGAAGAGTTAGGCAGAGGTTTACTAAAGTATACCCACATTTCGCCGGTATGTTTCAGGTCCCATGTAATAGAGAGCGAGCCAGAAATCGTACCATCAAAAGAAATATACACACATACCTAAAACGAAATTAAACTCAGATATTTCCTTAATAATCACTTCAATTGTCAACTCAAATTATGTAATTCTGCACGTTACCATTTGCTCAAGGGAAAATCTTTTGTAGTTGGTACATGTGGCCTCTATTTATTGTCCCAGTTTCAACAAACTTGTCACTGACGTCTAGCTTTTGTAGAAATATGTTAAGTTTCCGCAAAAAATATATTTAATATTGTTTTAATCACGACGTTTAGAATCTTTTTCACTTTCTCAGACAGTGTGACCGATATTTGCTTACTTGTAAGAAATAAGTATTCACAATTTATGAGATAATTTTAGAAAGGGGCAGAGTTAATTAAATTTATAAATATAAACGGACTATTGTAAAAAAAATTGTAAAGGAATAATATAAATAGAGTAATTGATTAGAATATACATATAAGTATGCAGTTGAAAATATGTAACATTAGCCAAGTTATTGTACATTTCAAATTAATGAATTCTTTTATAAACAGCTCTATGTATGACTTTTGGGACTAAAACTCACTGCTTCAGTGTCCGCTGCCGTCTTTGACATCTCAATGCACGTCAAAAGATCACTTTGTTGTCCGTCCGTCTATCCTTCAAGGTGTTTTCTTTTTTTAAATGCTTAGTTTGTTATGTTATTTTGTTTTTCTATACTTATGTTTATATTATAAAAATGTAATAATAGAAATCATAAAAAGTATTTGTCACATGTTCAAAAAAGTGAATGAAGCCATCGTGAAGACACTTGTATGCCTGAAAGATTGTCCCAGTCACGTGACGACTGTTCTCATCCAGTTACTGGCTGAGAAGAGCTGAAGATCGAGTTTAGGGGCGCTCACTAAGGGACGCCTACGTCCAGCAGTGGAATATAGGCTGATGATGATATGAAGACTAAACCCGCAGCAGCCTAGCGTAGTAGACTAACCTTATTCCTCTCAAATAAAATAAATATTCCTGGATATTCCTAGACATTATGGCACACAGCGCCATCTAGTTCCGTGATAAGCAACGAGGCTTGTGTTACGGATACTAGTTGGTTAATATACTACATACTAGGCGTGCCTTTTAAGTTCTGTCGTTTCCATATTTCCCGGCAATTTTGAAACTGTTCTATAATCTGAACTGTTCTATATTCGAATGTGTTTAAATTTTGAATCTCAAAACAGTTGAAAGTATTAGGATTAATGCTATTGTTTAGTCACAGCGTCGATTGGAATCTGTCAAGTTACGTACGACAATGAATCTTTCTAAGGAAAATGTTCGTGCAATAATTTTCTACAACTTTAGAAGAGGCCTGACACTGCTTCAGTGTTTTGAAGAGCTAACATCTGTATTCAGTGATGAAGCCCCATGTCTGCGGACTGTCGAACGCTAGTATTTAGAATTCCAGCGTGGACATAGTAGTGTGAGTGACAAATCTCGCGAAGGACGCCCAAAATCCGCCTTCACTGAAGATAACGTCATTGCTGTGAGACAACTAATACTCGAAGATCGTCATGTGACGTATCGAAAGATAGAGGCTCTATTAGGTATCTCAGGGACAACCATTCAGAAGATCTTGCATGAAGCGCTTGGTGTGAGAAAGCTAGTTTGCCGTTGGATGCCGCATCTGCTTTCCGACGATCACAAGGCGGCCCGCGTCAGATGGTGTAAGAAAACTCCGCAATGGTTTAACCGAGGAGAGTCAAATCACGTCTACGACATCATCAGTGGTGACGAATCTTGGATCTATGCCTACGATCCTGATTCCAAACAACAATCTACAATCTGGGTCTTTCAAGACGAGCCAAAGCCGACTAAAGTTGTTTGTTTTCGAAGCAATTCGAAGAAGATGGTGGCCACGTTCGTTGGAAAAAATGTTGCAACTATTGCACTTGAAGATCGTAAAACGGTTAACGCAGAGTGGTATACCACAGTTTGTTTACCACTAGTCATCGCCGAACTTAGAAAATTTAACTCAAAGCGACGCATCATCCTACACCACGACAACGCAAGCTCACACAGTACTCGTCAAACAATTGAGTATTTGAAGCAGGAAAACGTAGAAATTCTTGACCATCCTCCATACAGTCCTGACCTAAGCCCTAACGATTTCTTTACATTTCCTAAAACTAAAAAAAGTCTTCGTGGTCAAAGGTTCCAGTCCGGTGAAGAAGCAGTCGACGCTTATAAGTCAGCCATTTTGAACACCCCCACTTTAGAGTCGAATAAATGTTATAATAACTGGTTTGAGCGAATGGAAAAGTGTATTAAGCTACGTGGTCAATACTTTGAAAAACAATAAAAATTACTATAAGGTTCTGGTTGTGTTTTTTTCTTCAAACGACAAAACTTAAAAGGCATGCCTCGTATATATCCTTTTTTGTTGTAAATACATACATATTATCATAAATACATACATAGATACATCGATGACTCGAACACAAATGTTCATGCTCATCACACAAACATTTTGTCCCTACCGGGATTCGAACCCGGGACCCATAGCACTGAAGGCAGTGTTAACTACCGCTGGACTAATTGGGTCGTCTTTAAAGAAGATCACTTCTTATTTGAGAACCAGCTTTGCGACAGTAAATGGATTGATAAGACTCAGAGGCAAATATTATAAGTTATCACATTAAATCCGCCAATTGCCAGTGCATAAAGTACGAATCAATTAAAACAATATTTAAAATGGTAAACCCAACTAATCCGCTCATCATACACACATTAATTATAAGGTTGCATGTCAATGTGATCTCTTGAATGACCATTGCTATTTACTTAGTAACAGCTACACTAATTGCTAACATTATTATGCTGAACCTTATCATAACAACATCAAAAACAACACTGAATTTTATTTTGTCTTGGGTAAATAGTTCATACACTTCACATCAAACTGCATTATTCTCATATTGATGTTGCAAATGAAAATTGTAAAGGAATTGACTTCCTATATTGTAATTTTTATTTATTTAAAAGAGTATCTATGGAGTTTCTTCCGGTTCTTCTCCATAGACCTACTTTTTGGAACCGTGCAACTAGTTTGACAATTCAAAAGCACCTGTTATACCGGTCTACTTGAAATAAATGTTTTGAATTTGAAATTAAATTACTTTTTACGGATTTTATGGCGGTATATTTAGTCGGATAGATTGCAGGGCAAGGATGCTGTAATTCATCGAAAACGTTAGGATTCAAACAATAGTAATATATCAAGATAAAATTCTTAAAAGCATTTGTGGAGGGTTCATGAAATAAGATATGTCAATAGGTCCGATTTATTACACACAGAGGCTTATAACATTTTTGGCGGTATGTGATTGAATGCGCTAGTGTTTCATATCCGCGAGAGAATCAGAAATCTGTCTCGTGTGTCAAAAATGTGTCTGGATAAATTGCCACACCAGTGCTAATCAATTTCTAGAACAGGTTTCATTAAAAATGTTAAACAAACGAGAAACTAGTCCACCACTTCAAAAATTCCGTAAATTTGCCGGATTTACTAAATTTATTAATGGAGTTTTAATGAGATTACTTACTGCCATACATCCGGCAAAAACTGTGTGACCATAGCACGATAAAGATCCTCCAATAATATTGTTATATTATGTATGTATTATATTATTTATATTATTATGTCCGACTGGGCACGAGACTCATTTGTGAAGGATTTGTATAGACTAGTCGCACACTGGTCGACCACAATCATCACAAAATAAGTCACCGATAAATGGTCCTTCAAACAGTACGTTCTTCATTAATTTGACTTTTGATATCGAATTTAATCTTGTTATGTTTAATTTATGGATTCCTAGTAGATAAGGATCAAATACACGGTCGTTTATAGGACTTGTAAGGTTATTTATATATAATTTTAGAAACAAGTGGTCGACCACAATTATGTTAAATGATAAGTTTTTTATAAGCATAATTGGAAAAAATATGCCCACCCCAGAATGGTCCAGTGCCCACCCTAGGATGTTGGGCTACTGCTTAGAAATTCTCATACGGTGGTCTGTGCGCCCATCCCAGGTGGGACCAAGCCCCACTGAAGGAAAAGTCGAGATATGCCCATGCTTCGATATTCGTGAGCAGAGCATGAGTGAAACATTTTGCAAATACGAGGAAGATGTTACCTACTGTAATGTAAAGCAGACGAATTTGCGCCGATCAGCTAATAGGTAAACAATAATATTAAAGGTGTAAATGTAAAAATATACATAGAATATACAGACTTTCGTTGGTATAGAAATACATGCCATACATATTTTTATTTTCTTGCAGGATTTTTTTGATTTACTATATAATAAATCCTTTGCCACATCTGCCATATCTTGCCAGGAATTGATCACGGTTTAATTAGGTATAAATTCAAAAACCCAAAAATTCACAGTAATTACGATAATTACAATTCATTCGGTTGTTTACGTGAACATGTTTGATCAGATCGGTTAGTTAAATCATTTGACTATGTATATCTATGCCCTTGGTTAACCTCAAAACAAGCCAATAATTGTTATTTACTTTTTTAAAAATCTATAGGTACATAAGAACAATCTATAGATATAAGTAGGTACTTACTTCAAGAATATCGACTTACAAAAGGACAAAACACACTGGTCAAATCTTCGTCGTCGGGGCGATCCTTGGGGGAGACCAGGTCTCCCGGTTGATGGGATGAAAAAGGAGGTTCTTATTTCGGATGTCTTTTTTTATGTTTGTTATTGATTACTCGAAGAAGGCTAAGCCGATTTTGATGATTCTTTTTTGTTTGAATGGGAGTACTTTCAGTGTTATCCCATACAAAAAATGGTCAGGATCCGATGACTGATTCTTGAGAAATCGAGGTAAAACTCTCAAATTTTCTACGTAGATGACGCGTTTATTGTTCAACCTATTTTACAGATACTAAAAAGTAAAAAATAAAATAATAAACTGCGTTTAAAAAACCAACTTCTAAAACTAAAAAGCAAAATAACTTTATACAGTTTTACCTTTTTTAGTTTTAAAGGTATAAAGTCAGAAAATATATAGGTAATTTAATGTTTTGTGGTTTCGATAGAAGGGCGTCAATTATTTTTGTTTACGTTAGTGTATAAATTTGTTATACCTACTGTTTTTTGTGAACTTAACTTCGTTTTTGCCTGTCTTGTCTACATGTTCATGTAAATGTTTTTGTTCACTTTAATCTTTAACCTTAAATAACATATTAAGTAGTAGAAAATCCTCCTTAAAAGAATCCTTCAACTGACTTAAGTAGGGAAGCCTTGTGGTGTGACTAGTGTACAGTAAAACAAAGGTCTCGCGTTCGAACCCAACGCACTGACATTTCGAAGTTAATGTACGTATGTATTATTATATATATTATCCTCAAACGGTGAAGAAAAACATCGTAAGGAAACCTAAAATTCTGAGAGATTTTCTGGATGCCATGTTAAGTCTGCCTACCCGCACTAGATAATCTCTCAAAATAAGAGGAGACCCGTGTCCAGCCGTGGGAAGATGTCGACCTAATCAGACGTAGTTTTGAGCACAGCAGCATTTATAAATTATTTTTATTAAAAAAGTCCGTTGGGACAATAAAACGCATTGGAAGTCAGAGCGCGTTTGGTTGCGCGCACAGAATGCCCTATTAGCATAATTGTACAAATTGACTGACAAAGAAAACTTAAACAAATAAAGTATCAGAAACTTGATGTAAGCAACAACAATAGCTCCCGTTGACCATCCTGGGGTGAATCATATATAAAACATTATTTAGTATTGTAGACTGCCTCGGTGGTCGTAAATTGCGAATGCAGAGCAAGATATTCGGGTCGATTCTCAGATGGAACAAAGTTTAATGGGATTTTCTATTAAATTTTCCGTAATAGCTCGCAGTTTGGATTGGTGGCCGGTTGATGGCATTAGACTCGCACCCTATTACATGGGACCTAAAAACGCACCGGCGAAATGTGGGTGTGCTTTAGTACACCTCTGCCTCACCCTTCGAGGACGAGGCGCGATAGTATGTTATGTATTTTATAGTGTAGAGCAGGGTAGGCAAAAACCATAGAACGCCATGCGCTACGATTTCTGGATATCATTTTTTCTTTGTCCACATTCATACATCAGTTCCGAGGCCTGTTTTGAATCAATTATATATATTTATAATTTATTCAAAATAGGCTTAATTTAATTGGCTCTTTTTTAACGTCCATAGCCTAATGTTTTTGCTGGCAAAAAAAAAAAGCGGCGCAACAAACTCCCCAGCAACACATTTTTGACTGCTTATTAAATAAACGAATGCCTATATAATTTTCTAATAAATTTATTCAATATAAACTTCATTTAATTACCGTGATTATGAGAACTACGATACACTAGTCAAGTTAAACGAGTGGAAAAATAAAGGTTTTGAAGAACCAGACCACATTTTCTCAACAAATATTTATGGAATAGACTTTTACAGGATAGATAAACATAAAGAAAAAAAAACAATTATACTATATTATGGAAAACCTTTATTTAGTGTGGGATTTCTACCTCATCAAAACTACAATCAGCACAAGAATGGAGGTCCCTGGTCTACTTAAGAGGCCAACTACGAAATTCCGCGGTAATGCGGGATACCCCGGGATTTCATAGAAGACCCAGCGATAACTTTGAAACATGAAACTTCATCGCATGCTGGCAAGTCAACGGATCCCAGCACAATTAATAATAATCGCATCTTATAACATAACACCTGCCTTACAAGTTCAAGATCAAGGACACAACGAGTTAAATAAAATAATATCAATATCCCACTATAAAATCTGTAAAAAGTTTTTTTTTCAGTACCTAAAGAGCTGTGGTAGCTTAGCGGTGTGTGTTATCACATGCTCCAACGGTGAAGAAAAACATCGTGAGGAAAACTGCATGCTTGAGAGAATTCTCGATGGCATGTGAAGTCTGCCAACCCGCAGTAGGTGGTGGACTAGCCTAATCCCTCTCAATTGAGAGGAGACCCGTGCCCAGCATGCATATGATGACCTAAAGCTCGAGTTAGGATTAGAATGGATCTATCGCTTAGAAATCGCGCTTACGACTACGATATTTTTTTAAACATCGATAACATACAAATCGATGAATGAAAATCGGACTAGTTATTTTTCCGCGATACACATCAGTCGCATTCATGACACGAGCGCTGA
This sequence comes from Craniophora ligustri, assembly GCA_905163465.1. Lineage (NCBI taxonomy): Eukaryota > Metazoa > Arthropoda > Insecta > Lepidoptera > Noctuidae > Craniophora > Craniophora ligustri. The sequence continues at coordinate 13,243,866 of LR990971.1, read as the reverse complement.
CGTAGGATGCGTGCAGTTGGCTGAATGATAAATACCTGTGCTTGGACTCGAGCGTTTCGAGTATAGAGATAAGACCGCGACGCGAATGAACGCGATTTGGAATAAAAACTGTTTTTATTATTTAAAAAAAGAAAAATCGAACAATTATTGTTTTTACAGTGATCTAGCATAATAAAATTAATAATATTAATATAAATAAATAAGTGTTACAATTTAAAAATGAGTTTATTAAATAAATGTTGCCTGTTATTATTATTTTGTATTTATTGTGAGGCGCAGGTGAAAAAAGAAGCTTATATGACAGTTGTAAGTATTTTATTTTATTTTATTCAATAGGTACAGATACAGATAACGGATTAAAAATAGTAAAAAAATCTGAATAGTACACAGTGTATCAAATTATCACAATAATTAAAAATCGATCTATAAATTATTTATATTTAATAAATAAACTAAACAGCTAAATAACGTAGACCGTATACAATATATTTAAAAGGATTTAAAATACACACTATTATGTAAGTCAAAGTCTACTGATTAAATCTGATAGAATATAAAGAAATAGGTATGTATGAGAATTTTTCTCGATGGTCGTGAGAAGTCTGTCAATCATAACTAACTCTGCGTGGACTCTTCCTTCCTCCCTTCTCACTATGAGAAGAGACTGATACCCAACAGTGTGACAGAAAATGAGTTGATGTTGAAAATTCAAACTGAGATATTATTTTGACGTTATGTAGTCTATCTACCCTATGGGAAGAAAGCGTCAGTATGTATGTAAATATTTTGTTTTAGACACACACACCGTCTCTCAGATAAATATGTGAGAGACGGTGTGTGCATATTTCCACTACACAAAGAGAGAGAGAGAATATTTTACTTAATAAACACTGTCGCTTTACGTTATTAATTAATACAAATCTATGCTAAAAATAACATACTAAAAACCATTTCTGACGCGAACGCGGAACTGGCCACCGTGTTGTTGTAAGCACATGAAGATCATTGCCATTCAGAAACCAGAATATTTTTAAATACACTAGTTAAAATATAAACAAAGGACCAGAAACCAGCATATCAATTCGATACTATAAAAAACTCACCATCAACTAGTTAAAAATAACGTGTTCACCTATACTAATATCATAAATGCAGAAGTATGTATCTGTATGTAACCTCTCCATGCTTAAACTGCTGAAACGATTTAGATGAAATTTGGTACGGTGATAGTTTGAATCCCGGGGAAGGATATAGGGTAGTTTTTATCCCAGTATTATCCCTTGCGAGGGCGAAAAAGAAGGAAGTTTGTATAAAAATCAATGTTTTTTTAAATAAGGGACATTAAACTTAAATAATTTACCGTTTCCAATGGAATAAAGGAGAACCTATAAGCATTATTTTTACTATCAAGTAGATTAAACTACCCAATTTACTAAAATGCTACATAGACGAAGTCACGGATAACAGCTTGTAAATTATAATTTTACCTATATCCTATTGATTTTCAAGATTTATATATAAAATAACACGTTTGTTTTCATTTCCAAAGTGTTATTGTATTATTTAAGAAGTACAATACATGTTGACATTATAAAAACAATTGCAGAAAGTTGAATCCGTTGCATCCTTTAAAAAACACTCCACAATACAATACATTAATTCGTCACATAAGATATCGTAATGAGTACATATTATATATTTATATAGGTATAACCAAAACGGTTTACGTTATCGATCAGAGAGGTATGGTATAGCGAGGTTCCTCGCTCAAATTGACCTGCCTCAGTAAAAGTACGTCCACCTTACATAAGACTGCAATGAAACAATACTAGTTGTGTTTCTGCGAGTGAGTGAAGTTGCCAGAGTTCGTTTGGGGAGCTGGCATGATAGCCACTCCACATGGGCATTCCATTTGCTGTCAGTGTAGTAACTTCCCTATTTCAAGAAACCTGAAACGGTTTCAACGCGCGAGCGCCCTTTTTTTTGTTGCAAACGTCCACAGGCTACGGCACAAGCTTAGCATCAGGCGCCCGTAAGCTTGTCGGTCACCCTCGTATATAATCATTTTTTTATGGATGTTATCACGGTATTTTGATATTGCTTTAACCCCGCCGTTTCAGATCCTTTACAGCATAAATATTACTGCGGAAAAGTAAGTAGAAATAGGTTTAGATGACTATTATGTTTTAGATCAAAAATATACTTAGAATTTATAAACACCGGTGCACGTGTACTGAGGAATTTGTTGTCCTTCTGAATTATTTGTACTGTTACTATCATAAAATACATATTTTATTGTTTGGACCACGTTTTTATTTTTATAGCTAATTGCTCCTGGAAAGTTCATCGTATTACAAACTTACTATCGTAACATCACGCTTCTCATCCCCAAAGGTTTAGGCAGAGGTGTACTAATGTTCACCACATTTCACCGCCATATACAAACTTCTTGCAGTTAAATTAATATTGTATTGAATTACAATGAAACTGTGATAGTCTACTGGTGTGAGACGGGAGACGGGTAAGTCTAATGTCGCAAGTTCAATCCCAAGGCACGCACCACTGGCGATTTGAAGCAACGTGTTTATATATAACAATGCGAAAGCTATAAGGCTACAAACAAAAAAGTCTTTCTATTATTAAAACGACCCTTCGTTTGTTTTGTTCATTCTTCTGCTTTGTTTTATGGCAAACTCGTATTAAATAGTCAACCCATAACAAAATCGGGCAACCTTCCTCTCTCGCAGAAACATAACTATTGTTGTTCAATGGCGGTCTTCTGCAAGGCGAAGGTAATTTCACAGTCAGGTAGCTCAATTTGGGTGAGAAGTATATGTTACGCTACGTATGAAAATTTATGAAAAGTTAAGTTTTGGTTGCAGATTTCCTATAAATTTATTTTAATTGGATCAACTCAACCTATCGCCGTCCACTGGTGGACATAGGCCTCTCCCAAACTGCACCCATAAGTCTCTGTCCGCCGTCTTCCTCATCCAGTCTATCTTCGCTACCTTCTTTAGGTCGACAGTCCAATCTCACTAGCCGGGGTCCTACTAAGTGTAGTAGGACCCCGCCTAGTGAGCCTAACGTAGTGCCGTTACCTCCGAAGAGTGCGCCATTATTTCGAATTTATTTACAGTTAATTAGAACCGTTACAGAATCAATTACATTAATTAACATAGACTAATGACATTATGTAACACGGAGAAGGATTCGGAATGAAACTCCATAGACACTGTTTTAAAATAAAAAGTATTACTGTGTCGGGACTAGGCTTATAGGCCCGTTTTACTTGCCTGAAATTTCAACGTTGAATAGCCACTTGAAATGAGAGCCTACATGTAGTTCTTCTCGTGACTACAACTGTTACATTATTAGATAGATTTACGATGGAAAGAGAGTATAAAAACGGACCTTGGTGCACAAATGCTTTATTATATGTACTTTATGTACCACTAACTGTACCCTATCACACTTCGGTTAGGCACATTATGGTTAAAAGGGCTTCTGTGTATGTGAAAATTTGTCCAGAACACAGGAGAATTTCCTAGACAGGCAACAGTTTACAAAAATAACTTGCGTATCGATGTGAATGAACTAAAACAGACAAGAATTCTTAAAATGTCAGATTGATATGTTGTAGCAAAAAACAACTGTTCCGAGTTATATATAAATATATACGAGACGAGGTAGTATTAATATACAATATTATACAGCTATGATTCGGTATTATGACTGTGGATTAAATAAATAAATATATCTGGACATTCTGCTACTCAGGGTTTCCTCCTTAGTATTTGTACCTATTATAAAATCGATAGTTTATAATTCTTTACGATTTGAGGATCATGAAATAATAATCAAACATCATGCATTCCTTTTTGTAATTCCAAAAATCCAAATCAATTAAGATGTCATAGAAGGTACGTATCGAGGAAAATCCCCAGAGCAAATTTATATAAGACTTTAAATATGCAGATCAGGTAAAAGATGTCATAGCAAGTAGTACAGTCATTTGGTTAGAGAAATGGAGGTCACCTGGAAAGTTTTCCGGGAGTTTTGATAATCAGTAATTTTAGATTTTGACGTGGTCTTTCCGAATTTCCACTTTGCCACCGCTCAATATTTGTTTGTAAATGAATGACCATTTCTTACAGTCGCAATGATTTAGACGGTTCTAAATTTGAACTATTTACTAAAATAGATCACAGCTGTTGTACTGTCATATACTTTACATAACAGCATTTAGATATAGAAAAGATTTTAACCAGTTATATCACCATGTACTACCAAAGTACCAAGTCTAGGTTAAGTATAGGTTTAAAAAACCACTGTTATTTTCCAATTATTTGCGCATTACATAATGATAGAGAAAGAATAGAGCGTGATAAAACCCGCATACAGAGATTTTCTCGACGGCATGGGAAATTTGTTGAGGAAAACTAAGCTGGCTTGGTGGAGTACAGCCTCCGTTCTTATGAATACGAGTGGAAACCCGTACCGGCCGTACCCTGCACCTCTGCAGCTCTAGTATCTCTCGATAGTTTGTAAGTGTTTGTAGTTGATGGAAATGCAAATTCAGTCTTGGCTTTATTAATTTTAATATGGAATGTATAACATATAACATACCAACATAGTATTTCACAATTAGATAAATAAGTAACATACATAAATACATACGGTATGTATGTATTTATGTATGTTACTTATTTCACGCTTGTCATCCTAAAAGGCTTGGGCAGAGGTGTACCAATGTACACCTGTATTCCACCGATATATTTTAGGTCTCAATAGGCAGCGAGTCTATAATCATAAACAGGGCACGAATCCAAACTCCGAGCTGCTGATGAGAATTTATAGAAAACCCCAATAACACTTTGCCCGACCTGGGGATCGGACCCAAGACCTTTCTCAGTGGTCGCACTTTTCCACCACTAGAGCAATGAGGCAGTTCAAAAGAGTCACGCAATATAATACAATGTAATATCAGTCCACAATAATTAATTCCGCGATATTGTCCCTAGATAAAACACCAACAAGAGACGCCCGACAATGGCGCTGCGCACGTGTGCTTATTGTTAATAATATTAATGCGCAGGCGCATACGTAGGTACACAGATACGACCGACCGTTAACACCTTTTTTCTATAAGAACAAGAAAGTGGCGGAGAAAATATCGTAATAGCATTAGCTGATAGAAATATATCATGGTCATCATCAACTCATTTTATTGTCAAGGAATTTTAACGAGATTTTAAAAGAACTTTAGTATACAATTTTGTTACTAACTTATGAGAGTAGTATAGTTCATGTAAGTGAACGAAAGGTTTGTATGAGATATTGAATAGAATATTAGATATTGAATTAAAAGTACTTTTTGCAGATTTTACGCGGTAATTTAATATTGTTTTAAAGTATGTGTGGTGTAAATTTGAATGATAGATTGAGGAATGATGTGATAAGAAAACGTTGTGGTTTGAAAGACGACGTAGTGACAAAAGTTGAGAAGAATGTACTGAGATGGTTTGGGCATGTTGAAAGGACAACTGATGAAAGGAATTTATAAGGCGGATGTCAGTGGAAACGCCGGGAGGGGGCGCCCTAGAAGTACATACACCGGCCTAATTGGTGAACTACTTCAAAAAGGTCAGGTACGCAGTACTCGTAACCGGTGCGCATGCATGACGAATGTATGAATGTGGACGAGGCAAAAGCGGTATGAAGGGAGCGTAGCGCGTGGCATTCTGTAGTTTCTGCCTACCCCATGGGGAAAAGGCGTGAGCGTATGTGTGTATGTTTTAAATTTGAGGTTTTGGGTCCTCTACATCATCAGGCGCCTTTACCTGGGAATATACTTCGATATACATTGCTAATAGCCGCAGTTACATGCATAAATGGTAATAGTACAATATACGTTGTATCCAACTAATCATATTTATCGTTTATAGTGCCGCCAATAATTACTCGCTCGGGGGCTAATGACTAATAGTATAATCCGATACTAATAATGATTAAGTATCTGTCATTGTTAACTTCATCATTTTATTATGCTAAGTGTCTGCCAAGCACCTGCGCAGGTTTTTATGATGCTCATCATCTGGGGAAGAGGTACATCGGATAGGTACCGGGTAAATTGGGTATGTCTACTAGACTGGGCAATAAATTATTATTTAAAAGCAAAATAACTTAAAAATAAGCTTTTATTTAAACGCTCTGAAAAAGAAGAAAATAGTTTTTTCATAAAAAAATTTAACTCTCGTCTTATAACTTCATTATATACAATTTATATCATAAAAGTACATTTTCATCCAAACTAAACGTGTATACAATATTTCAGCTCAATCGGTTAAAATTATCTACTTCAAAATTGATTTCAACCCGAACAAACATACTTACATACATTACAAGTTAAATAAAAGCTTTAAAAAACTAATATTTTTTTCTTTACGTTACTGTGAAAATCTCGTCCAAGATAAAATTCTGATACAGTTTGAGATGCATCTTCGTGAGTTTTGATTTCCTATCTAAATAAGACGATAAAAATAGATTGCTTGCAGTCGAATTATGATCCTTCTAATATTATAAACGCGAAATATTGTAAGTATGGATGGATGTTTGTTACTCTTTCACGCAAAAACCGCTTAACAAATTTGAATGAAATTTAGCATACATATACTTTATGAACTGGATTAACACATAGGCTACTTTTTATCTATATACCATGCGGGCAAAGCCGCGGCAGGCAGCTAGTATCGAAATAAAGCTTCTTCTTCTCAGCAAAAACACCAAGAAGCGATGAAGAGCATTTTTGGAAGCTGTCTTTATTGTCGCTGTCATCTAAAAAGAGCCAATTCAATTTGGCCTATTTTTTAGAAAATTGTTTTGTTCATATTGTATCGTGTCTGATATAGTTTTTTCCACAACTCCTTTGAAAATTATTCAAGGTTAAAGTTCCAATCTTAAACAGTATGGTAATCATATAGTATCAAATTCGCCCATCAAAAACTGGTCTGAATTAATATAGTGTAAAGATTTACTACTGGTTGCTAGGCAGTTTGAGCTTATCGTGTTCGCTTCAATGCCCTGCTGATGGTGATGTTGCGTGTCGACATCTGTTTATTACCTACATTGGTCATTCGAGCGACGCTGTGATACGTCATATCGTGAACAGGCTCTGTCTGTTGGGACTGGTCAGCTAATACTTGTTATGCTAATGCAATTTGGTTTTTATTTTATCTCTGTTTATACTTGTTTAATTATTAAATCTTTTACACCAAACTGCATCATTCTGACATTTGTATATGTATAAATAAATTACTAATGAAGCCCATTTACTTTATTATGTTTATATATTTTAATACAGTATTTATGGATCTTTTTGGAGACTCTTCTCCAAAATACCTACTTTTTGGAACTGCGCAACTAGTTTTGACAATGTAAAAGTAGGTACTTATAATATAGGCCTAATTAAAATCTTTTAAACAGCAATTATAGCCTAGTGGCGAGTGGACTGAAAAATCAAACGTCTCAAGGTCGATTCCAAGGCACATGCACCACCGAATTTTCAAAGTTCAGTTCGTATTTATAACGAGTTCAAAATATCTCGAGGAAACCTGCATGCCTGAATTTTCTTGATGGCGTCTGAAGTATGCCAAGCCGCACTAAGGCAGTGGTTTATGGCCTATTGCATCTGAATATGAGAGGAAACACTTGTTCAACAGCGTATAAATGGATTGATAAAAGAGTTTTAAACGCACATTACTTTTTATTTGTTTTGTTTATAGATATAAGGGACATTAAAGCTAAATAACTAGTAGCTATGTATTAGATTTTGAAGCGATATCGGCAAAGTCTAGTTACATAATATGCAGGGTTTGTAGCGCTTGGGTGTTTAGTTTCTATCTACCCCCATGGGCAAAACGTGTGAGTGTATATGTTTCAGCGATAATATTTTATTGAAGTCTTATAAAGACAAAAAATTGTGTAAAAATACCTAAAGAAAACTACACACCCAATAGTAAATATGTAATGTTTAGTGATGAGATTGGACAAGGAATGGGTCAGTTATTGTCAAATCATATGGGACAAATAACTACCAATTTTTGTATGCCTGGGTTGGATTATAATAATATTGTTAACAAAATAATTGACTCAAATTTTAATCCAGACACCACTATCCTTATATTTGTAGGTAATAGAGGTAATGTAAACAAAAAAAAAATGATTGAACTTTTGACCAAGTTGTCTAGTCTAAATGTACACAACATTGTTTTGTTTACATTTCCCTATTCAAAAAGTTTGCCAAAGGAAGAAAATGACATACGATTTAGGCTTAACCTATCTCTGCATACATTATGTACAAATAATTCTAAATTTAATTTGATTGACAGTAATAACTATGTGTGCAATTATTTTTATTTGACGAAAGATAAGTATTATCTTTCAAAGTACTGTAAGAGGCAGTTAGCTGTGTCTCTGTCATACTATTTTGATATTTTAGCCAAAAATATGGCTATTCAACATATTGGTTCTATTGAGCCTGTTTCTGACATTGTAAGTGATTTTAGTTTGTAAGACAACAGAGGTATCCTCTTGCATTAATTCATCTACCAATGATTGCGCCTCGAGTGATTGTATGGTAGACATAGGTCAGTCGGCGTGCAGCATTATGGATGGTAATAGGCATTGTATCAGCCTGGTGCACCAAAATATACAAGGAATAATGAATAAAGAACTAGAAATTGAATTATTTTTAAATTGTAACAATATAGATATTCTTTGTATAACAGAACATTGGCTGAAAAACCATCAGTTAATTTTTAATTTTGGTAATCACCAGGTTGGTAGTTCATTCAGCAGAGAGAATGCCATTCATGGTGGCTCCTTAATCCTATTAAATAATCAAATTAAATTTAAAGAGCGAAAGGACATAGTGAGCCTCTCTGTTGAGCGAACAATTGAGATAGCCTGTGTGGAATTAGAACGGTTCATTATAATAAGTGTATATAGGCCACCATCTGGGCTGTATGACTGTTTTGAAGCGGTGATGGATGAAGTGCTTTATAAAGCCTGTCATAGTACAAATAAATCGATTATTACATGTGGCGACTTCAATGTTAATTTATTAGAAAAATCAGGTTCCAGCATTAAAATCATCAACCTTTTTCAGTCATACAATCTAAGTAACATATTCTTGGAGCCTACTAGAATTACTGCTACTTCAGCTACATGTTTGGATAATATTTACACCAATATTATACCAGATCAAAAGAAAATTATAAACCTACTGGACTCCGATCACTGTGGACAGCTGATCTGTTTTCATAGTGAAAAGAGAAAAGTAGCAAAAAAAGATATCACAGTTAATCCAAAAACACATGGTCGCTTGGAGGCATTTAAAAATAAACTTAGTCATAAGTTACCTTTATTACCCTATAATAGTGACCCTAATAAGCTTTATGATTCTTTTTTTAATATTTATTGCAAAGATTTTAATTCTACTTTTACACCCAAGACGATCAGAGTTAATGGAACTGCATCTTTCAGTGAATGGGCCACTGTTGGTATTCATAAAAGTAGGAAGAGACTTTATGAGCTGTACAATGAAAGAACTTATATCACTACCCCGGAGTTTAATTCTTATGTTAAAAGCTACTCCAAACTATTTAAGAAAGTTTGTTGTATAGCAAAGTCTCTTTATATTAGCTCGAAAATAAGAAATAGTAATAATGTTATTAAAATGACCTGGAATATTATCAACAGTGAAACAGGGAGATCTGTTGGCCGTAACAGTGAATATAGTCTTATTATTGATGAACAAATAATTAAATCAGACTTAGAAGTTGCCACCGCATTTGAAAATTTCTTTACGGGTATTCCTGTTCTGGTCACTAGATCCTTAAATTCATCACCTACTGTTGCAGAGAACCTACTTAGGGAAAACGTAAAAGCTAGCTTTATTGAATTTAATTTTAAACATGTTAACAGTAGCGATATTATTAAAACTTTCAATACACTAAATGTAAAAAAAACTGCAGACCTGTGGGGAAATTCTGTTGACGTTGCCAAATTTATTATTCACATTGTAGCACCCACTTTATCCTTTATATTTAATCAATGTATTGATGGTGGTAAATTCCCTGATCTTATGAAAAATAGTAAGATTATACCTTTGTTTAAGTCAGGTAGCACATCAGACCCTACTAATTTTAGACCGATATCAGTGCTACCAACATTCAGTAAAATTTTTGAAAAAATAATTTTAGATCAATTACAAAGTTTCTTTTACGCCAACAACCTAATTAATAGAAAACAGTTTGGCTTTACCAAGGGTCGTTCAACAACCGATGCCGGTGTTGAACTTCTAGGTCACATTTTTGATGCATGGGAAGAGTCACACGATGCCTTGGGTATCTTTTGCGATTTGTCTAAGGCATTCGATTGCGTTCTTCACGATACATTGATCAGGAAGTTACACCACTATGGCGTGAGGAACACTTCTCTGAATCTTCTTATTTCGTACCTGGGTAAGAGGATTCAGAAAGTGGACGTCAATGGAAAGAGATCCCCGGGGTCGGTTGTTACTATGGGAGTTCCGCAAGGTTCAATTCTTGGCCCTTTTTTATTTCTAATTTATATTAATGATTTACCCTATCTGATGGGAGATAATCAAGAGATAGTGTTGTTTGCAGACGATACCTCGCTTTTATTTAAACTAAAACGTCAGCAAAGAACTACATACGATGTGGACACTGCTATCTCGAAAGTGGTACATTGGTTCAATGCAAATAATTTAGTTTTGAATGAAAACAAAACTAAATGTATTAAGTTTACAACGCCTAACGTCAGACAAGTTAAAACCAGTGTACTAGTTAACGGTGGAGAGTTGGATCTTGTAGATACCACTGTATTTCTAGGCATTACCTTAGATGCTAAGCTTCAGTGGGGCCCACATATAGAGAAATTGTCGAAGAAGCTTAGTTCTGCAGCTTATGCCGTTAAAAAAATTCGTAATTTAACGAATATAGATACAGCTCGGTTAGTTTATTTTAGTTATTTCCATAGCGTGATGTCATACGGCATTCTACTGTGGGGGAATGCTGCTGACATTCAAACTATTTTTGTGTTGCAGAAAAGGGCTATTCGATCAATTTATAACTTAAGTCCCAGATATTCACTGAGGGAGAAATTTAAAGAAATTGATATTATGACTGTTCCATCACAGTATATTTACGAAAATCTTTTATATGCTTACAAGAATATCAATCTCTTTGAAAAGCATTGTGATATCCATAATATTAATACTAGGAATAAGAATAAATTTGTTGTTCCTGCAACTAGGCTCCAGAAAATCAGTAAATCCTTTAGATGTCAATGCATACGCTTTTATAACAAAATTCCAACCCATGTACAGACATTAAGTCTCAGCAGATTTAAATCCTTTATCAAACAGAGACTTTGTGCTAAAGGCTACTATACGTTAAAAGATTACATGGATGATAAAACTGCTTGGGATTGAATAGTTCTAATGAACCGGGCTATCGAACGTCTTTTACTGTAATTTATTATGATTTGGACATTATTTTTTCATGACATTGATGTTAATTATTATTATTATTTTTTATTTTTTTTTTGTTGACATTAATTTATATCTTGACATGAATTGTATAGGTATACCTATAGATTTTTAATTATTATTATTATTTGACTTTATTTATTTTATATTTTTGACATTATGTTAATGTTATGTTTTGACATAATTATTTTATATTTGACATTATGTTGATTTTTATGCATTGGGATTATTTATAATATACATATCTATGTGAATGTGAGCACTTTGTAGGTAGATAAACATACGCTTACAAACTAATGTCTGGCGGCTTTGGGTTTTTGAAATGGCCTACGCAAATGTCCCGCTGATCTTGCATAGACGTGCGTCGGGTCGTTAAGCTCCCACAATAATGGTTTGAGCTAAACGATGGCTGACGTATGCGTGCTGTCAGTATGGACAGGTCAACTCAAAGCTGCACTGGTGCTTTCTTCAAAAGGCCATCCCAGACTTTAACTTACATCGTCAGGCTCACATATTGTAACCAAAATGTTTGGACTTTAAAAGAGACCATGATTCTCTGAGTTTGTTTCGGCATTTCTTCTCAGAGGTCGTCAGTTAGGAAATGCCGATGTCAACTAGATACTAAAAAAAAATGTACATGACTTGTAAAAGTGTCTTTAAAAAGATCTATTTACAGAAATAAACAATCATTCAATCATTCAATCATTCATTCAATAGTGGTTGCAGGTTGCAGGGCATATTTTTTTGCAAATTTATGTTCTAAATCTCAACAAAACAACAAACTTTATGACCGTTTACGATTTAATTGGCAGTTGCTTATCCACTAGTAGGTTAGCGACGAAATACATTTGTTTTTATAATATGTTGTGTAACATATTCATGTCATAAAAAAATACCGTTAGTTTTTTTTAACAATATGGTACCTCAAACTTACAAACATTTTTGAGATTTTGCCAAGATGTTTGTTTGAGAATTTAATGGTTTAAAATGTAAGGTTCAAATTCACCGTTTGTTTTATATATGCCTGCCAACAACGTCACCCGCTTCCCAGGTATGGTGGGGTCAGTGTATAGCTTATTGAGATGCGGTGGAATATCAATATTTTACACGAAGACACTGACTTAGGAGGGAAAAAGATGTGAATTTTAAGGGTTTTTCTTTTAAATAATCATTAATGGCGTGAGATTATGAGTTAGTTTGATATAACATGAGAGTGGCAACAATCTTATGGCCCGCCTGATGATGTTACCGTAGTTTATGGACGCTTACTTATTACCGACCCTGTAGAAACCATTTCACTCCATTTTTTTAAGAACTCCATGTAGCTGACAGGTAGCTCATTGCAGTCTGTCTGTAGTTTAATTATAAAACACTAAAATCTCGTACGTAACTTCGAAGAATACATTGGTTTCCGCTATCACATACCCACATTGTCCTTCAAAATTAATCAAAGTCACAAAACACGTCTATAAGAATTACGGTTAAGCCGGTTTTTCGTATTACCGAATAAACAGAGATTAGTGAACGTATTAGCAACATACCTGTAATTAATAAATAGAATAGAATCAATATTGTATTCTATTCTAAATATAATAAAGTACCGATTTATTTTAATATGCAACCTAAAAATGTTATTTACGTTGCTATGTAAATTGTATTTGTTATCTGAAAAAGAAAAGGTAATATCACCACAGACTGCCAAATCAAACACGACAACTCGATGGCGCAGTGGCTGAGCGATCGCCTTGTGCGTCATGGGTTGCGTTTTTTAATCCCTGTACGGAGCATTCGTAGTTATTCCGGGTCTAGGCGTTCGTGAATGTGAAAATTTGTGTTTGTAAACGGGCCCACGATGAAGGTAATATCACCTTTTTCACTAAAAAAATAGCGTCATATATCAGTTTTTTGACGATATCTCCAGTTTGAATTATTCTACGATAAAAGTATCTAATATAATGGCAAGAAGGATTAAATGGCAAGAAATTTGTAGGAGGTAGGGCATAGCGAGATTTATCGCTCAAATTGAGCTGCCCGACTGGGGAAGTACCTCCGCCTTACAGAAGACCGCAGTGAATTAAGAATAGTTGTCTTTCTGCGAGTGAGTAAGGTTACCAGAGCTGATTGGGGGAGTGACTATTCTGACAGCATTGGAATTCCGTTTGCTGTCAGTGCAGTTACTCCATATTTTAAGAAACCTGGACGGTTTCTAAGGGTTTGGCAACGCATTTGCAAGCCTCTGGTGTTGTAAATGTCTATGGGCGGCGGTAATCACTTGTCACCAGGTGAGCCGCCTGCTCGTTTGCCGCCTTATCACCATAAAAAAAGAAGGATTAATTTCAAATTACTACATTAATCTTCAAGTCTCATTAGATTTTTTTGTTAAACATTAATAAAGCGAGACTGATATTATAAATTTTCTATGTAGGTACATTTCTTCTCAAAATTCATCAAGTTTTTTTTTGTTATACAATGAGATTAAGTTTTATTTAAAGTTCTAACCAATACATATTTTATTAGTAACAGTATAAAGTAAGAATGAGATAGCAACACAGATATTATATTCTAATTTTATCCTCACACGTGTTAAGTTTTGGGGCAACGTCTTTAAAAACTTCTAACGTAGGTAAACAAGATTTAGTGGAATTTTTGAAATCTAAATTTAGTTCAGCATGGAAATCTTCAAATCTATATTTGGATTCCATTCGTTTTATTGTTTTTTTTTGGGTTCCAAAATTAGCTTTATGACTGTGCGTCGTGAGTTGCGGATACAAAGTTATTTTTAGCAGACTGTCGATTTCGAAAAAAATGGAATAGCAGTCATAAATTGATAGGAATTCCCATACCTTGGGTTGTTTTTTGTTACAGTGACTCAGATTAAAAAAAATATAAATATTACTAGTCTTTTTAATTCTTATGAATTAATGACGAGAAGTTTAATAGAGGTAATATTGATATACTGTACTCAAATTTCTCCGGTCTGTTTAAGTCTTGTAATAACACTGTCCATCCTGAGAATCGAACCCAGAACCTCACCAGCGGAGGAAGCTGAAGCTAAATACATATACCATCACGCCTGTCCTCCCCGAAGGGTTAGACAGAAGTGTACTAATATGTACACCCATATTTCGCAGGTATGTTTTTAGATCCCATGTAATAGGGGGCGAGCCTATTGCCATCAACCGGGCATGAATCCAAACTCTTTATTGAGTATTTCTGAGAAATCCTCAGTAGTAGCTCGGAGTTTGGATTCGTGCCCGGTTAATGGCAATAGGCTAGCCCCCTATTACATGGGACCTAAAACATACCGGCGGAACGTGGGTGTACATTAGTGCACCTCTGCCTAACCTTTCGGGAACGACAGGCGTGATGGTATGTTATGTTAACCAACAAAAATATATAAAAATATATATGTAGATACGCAGTTGTTGGATAGTAATAAAATGTCTATAAAATATATTATATAAATAAAATTAATTTCAAATTAGGTATAATAATAGAATATACAGCGACACACAAAACCACGATTTTATTTCAATCGCCGTAATTATACAGATTTAATCAGAAAATTACGGGGCGATTGGGATTTAGGATTATTTTATTTTTACAATGGCATATTGAAGGGGCTAACGATATTTAGGATCCGTAGGTAATGTATACAATTAATTGCATTATCTGGCACCATCGGTATTCATCATCATCAACCCATTAATGTCCCACTGCTGGGCACTGGTCTCCTCTCTTTTGAGAGGGATTAGGCTATAGTCCAACACGCTAGCCTACTGCGACTGGCAAACTTCACATGCCATCGAGAAAATCTCTCAAGCATGCAGGTTTCCTCACGATGTTTTCCTTCAAGGTTTGAGCACGTGATAACTACGCACATAACTTCCGAAAAGTCAGTGGTGCGTGCCTTTGGGTTTGAACTCGAGACCTCAGTCCACTGGTCTCACCACTAGGCAACCACAGCTCATTCCATCAGTATTCAATAATATTAATATACCGCGATAAAATCCGTATTTTTATTACAACTAGTGGTCGCCCAGAGGTCGATGATATTTACTTTTATGCATAATTTTGCACTCCTTCTCTATATAAACTATAAGTAAAAATAAATGATAAATTTCTATAAGTATGGGAAATTACATACCTAATCCCCCGTCCGCGCAATTGTCGTAAAAAGGAGTACAAATTGTTTGCTTCACGTAATAATAATTATTACATACATGCCTGTCGTCCCCGAAAGGTTAGGCAGAGGTGTACTAGTGTACGTGAGAAATGCACTACGCGTTGTATGGATACAACGCGTAGTGCATTTCTCATCTCATTCCCGTATGAAACCAATATTTATGTGACTTATAAAGTTGGGTTTGTTCAGGTGCAAGAGGTCACATAAAAAAACTTTCCGAAGTATCTACATAATCTATCTGTTCGGGACAAGACTTTGACGACCCAAATAGTCCAACGGTAACACTGTCCGCTTCGGTAGGGACAAATGTTTGACGACCCAAATAGTCCAACGGTAACACTGCCCGCTTCGGTAGGGACAAATGTTTGACGACCCAAATAGTCCAACGGTAACACTGCCCGCTTCGGTAGGGACAAATGTTTGACGACCCAAATAGTCCAACAGTAACACTGGCCGCTTCGGTAGGGACAAATGTTTGACGACCCAAATAGTCCAACGGTAACACTGTCCGCTTCGGTAGGGACAAATGTTTGACGACCCAAATAGTCCAACGGTAACACTGCCCGCTTCGGTAGGGACAAATGTTTGACGACCCAAATAGTCCAACGGTAACACTGCCCGCTTCGGTAGGGACAAATGTTTGACGACCCAAATAGTCCAACGGTAACACTGCCCGCTTCGGTAGGGACAAATGTTTGACGACCCAAATAGTCCAACGGTAACACTGTCCGCTTCGGTAGGGACAAATGTTTGACGACCCAAATAGTCCAACGGTAACACTGCCCGCTTCGGTAGGGACAAATGTTTGACGACCCAAATAGTCCAACGGTAACACTGCCCGCTTCGGTAGGGACAAATGTTTGACGACCCAAATAGTCCAACGGTAACACTGCCCGCTTCGGTAGGGACAAATGTTTGACGACCCAAATAGTCCAACGGTAACACTGCCCGCTTCGGTAGGGACAAATGTTTGACGACCCAAATAGTCCAACGGTAACACTGCCCGCTTCGGTAGGGACAAATGTTTGACGACCCAAATAGTCCAACGGTAACACTGCCCGCTTCGGTAGGGACAAATGTTTGACGACCCAAATAGTCCAACGGTAACACTGTCCGCTTCGGTAGGGACAAATATTTGACGACCCAAATAGTCCAACGGTAACACTGCCCGCTTCGGTAGGGACAAATGTTTGACGACCCAAATAGTCCAACGGTAACACTGCCCGCTTCGGTAGGGACAAATGTTTGACGACCCAAATAGTCCAACGGTAACACTGCCCGCTTCGGTAGGGACAAATGTTTGACGACCCAAATAGTCCAACGGTAACACTGCCCGCTTCGGTAGGGACAAATGTTTGACGACCCAAATAGTCCAACGGTAACACTGCCCGCTTCGGTAGGGACAAATGTTTGACGACCCAAATAGTCCAACGGTAACACTGGCCGCTTCGGTAGGGACAAATGTTTGTGTGATGAGCATAAAAATTTGTATCCGAGTCATGGATGTATCTATGTATTATATGTATTTACAAAAAAAAGTATATAATATGTAGTATGTCAACCGACTAGTATCCGTAACACAAGCCTCGTTGCTTAGCTCGGAACTAGATGGCGCTGTGTCATAACGTCCAGAAATATTTATTATTTATTATTGATTACTGCACGAGTAGACTTTGAGGCAGCATTATAGTATTAGTACTAGTATTATAATTCACGGTAAGGAATAAAGATAAATGCCGTAATTCTGTTGTTAAATAACTAAACTATAAACAAGTCTCATAAGCTGTGAATGCCTAGTGGCTTGACCAGTGCACTGTGAAAGTCAAAAATCTGAAGCTTCGAAAATTCGAACTCAAAGCACGCACCACTGACTTTTCGGAAGTTATGTGCGTATTTATCACATGCTCAAACGGTGAAGGAAACCTGCATGCTTGAGAATCTCGATAACGTGTTAAGTCCACCATCTCGTTTCTTTCAAATGAGAGGAAGCCTGTGCCGAGCAGAGGGGTAATCGGGTTGATGATAATGATGTAGGTACATCTCTTTCTGATAATTAATATTAAAAAAGGACAGAAGAAATGTTTAACTCTAGCTTTTGTCAATTTGTTTGTTTTGCAGTGTGAGGTGACATTGTCATTTTATTAAATAATGAATATGACATTAAAAACATTTTAACAATTATTTTTATCAGAACGAGATAGAATGTGATTAATATGTACCGGTTGACTGCCCTCACTTGTGCCGTACCTACCGTCAAGCTATTAAAAATAAAAAGCCAAATGCAGATGACGATTTAAATATTGTAATAAGGTCCATTTTTCATAGCAATAACACACTAGCTTTTGTCCGTGATTTCAGCAAAGAGGTTGTATTGAATCTATTTAATTATTTCTTCATCTTCACTTTTAAGAAATTACCGATACAGCAAATAAACTTCCAGACCCGTTTACGCACCTTTAATGGATGATTACTGGGAGAAAAACTATAATATGGACGTATGGATATAGTATAGTTTAAACTATAGTATATAGTACTAGCTGACCCAGCAAACGTTGTTTTGCCACATTATAGGGGTTGGTGGACAGCCCTTATCACTAAGGGGTATGAAAAATAGATGTTGGCCGATTCTCAGACCTACCCAATATGCTCACAAAATATCATGAGAATCGGTCAAGCCGTTTCGGAGGAGTACGGGAACGAACATTGTGACACGAGAATTTTATATACATATAAAGTATGTATTCATACAAACAATATAATGGTCTAATATAACAACAGCGTTCAAGCAAAAAGGACAACAATGGCAGCCGGTGATTCGCGTCACGTTTGAAATGATTATGTCATAAAGATGCGCGCGCGCAACTCCTGCGAATTCCGCATTCAAATTTGTAGCACGCGCCCGTTTTTATGTATGAGATATTATTTTATTTCCTTGAACGTGAATTGATATAGATTTATTTGATAAACAAAGCTATGGGTGGTATGTTTTTATAGCTAATCTATATCCACAGTTCCATACTTTAATATTATAAATGCCAAAGTGTGTCTGTCAAATTGTTGTGTTTGCTTCTGATCGGTTTAGCAGTTACAGCGTTAAGAGGTTTAACGCTGTAACCGCAAAACCGATTTAGTTGAAATTTGGTATGGATATAGTTTGGGTCTCAGGGAAAGATATAGTTTATCGACAAATTTCTAAAAGAGAAGGGTATGGAATAATTATGCAGATTGATGGCTGTTGTAGCCTAGCGGTGTGACCATTGGACTGAAATGTCAGTGGTCTCGAGTTCAAACCCAAGGTACCACTGACTTTTCGGAAGTTATGTGCGTATTTATCACATGCTCAATAGGTGAAGGAAAACATCGTGAGGAAACCTGCATGCTTGAGAGATTTTCTCGATGGCATGTGAAGTCTGCCAACCCACAGTAGGCTAGCGTGGTGGACTATAGCCTAATCCCTCTCAATTGAGAGGAGACCCGTGCCCAGCAGTGGGACATGAATGGGTTGATGATGATGTATATTTACATTGTCAGTGACGTCACAGCTATAGTACAATGGCGGATCTCGTTTTACTTATCAGCTATATTAAACTAGCTGTTACCCGCGACTTCGTCCGCGTGAAATTTAACGAAAAATTTTATGTTCATATTCATGCATTGGTCAGCTCCCGCGTTTTTAAGTCATATGGAACTCTAATTCGTTTCTTGTTCTTAAATTAAGGTAGCCTAAGTTACTTCTTATAACGATGGTAAAAGTCCCTACAAAATCGGTCCAGCTGTTGCAGCAATTAGAAGGAACGAAGAGAGAGACAGACAAACATTTTAGAAATTATTTTTTTGTTTAATTACCGTATATATACTTTTATATATGAAATTACGAACAGAAATTCCAATTTCATGGAGTTTATAATATTTGCATTGCATTAAGCTTTTATGTGAGTTCAACCTCTTTTGAATAGAATCGGATTGAGTTTTCAAGCATGTGTCAAAATAAAAAGTAATTTAAATCAAAAGCACTAAGGAGTATTGATATCACCTCCAACATAATTCTCTATCTCTTTTTAATCCCGTCAGGGATTGAATTTCGATAAAATACGAAATACGTCTTCCATCAATTTGGTTAAAGAATGTTTATGCAAAATTTGAAGTAGTCTGGACGAAGGTGAATCACGGTGTCTCGTACAATCTTGGTCCCCCTATCCCCCCCCCCCCCTCCTTTATGGGCAAAATTTCGGAAAATCCTTTCTTATCGGATGTCTACGTCATACAAAGACTACACTCGCCAAGTTTCATTTTTCAAATTAGAGAACTTTCATACTAACTTTGCACCCCCTTTTACCCCCTTAAGGGATGATTTTCGAAAAAAGATTTTACACATATTTCATGACTTTCAAATATGATTGTATATTTGTATGTTCAAATATGATGAAAATACTATGTATTATGTGGTTATGCTATTTGTTTATCATTTAATTTTCAACAATCCTTTCTTAGTGCTCCCCTACCTTATAAAAGGAACCCCTGTGCAAAATGATGTAGGTAAATATGAAAAACTTTTACACCCACTTAATTTACACCCCCGTTTTACCCCCTTAGGGGATGAATTTCCAAAAAGGCATATCGGAAATAATCATGATTAGGAACTTATAACCCAAATATAACATTTTATTGAAATAACTGAAAATCAAAGAACTTTCATACTAACTTTGCACCCCCGTTTTACCCTCTTAAGGGATGAATTTCAAAAAGGGATGTCGGAAATAATCATAATTACGATCTTATAAACCAAATATAACATTTTATTGATTTAACTTTGAAAATCAAAGAAATTTCATATTAACTTTTCACCCCCATTTTACCCCTTTAAAGGATGATTTTTGAAAAAATATTTTACGCGTGTTTCATAACTTTAAATGAAAAACCTTCAAACTGAATTTCAATTGAATAACTTCAAAAACAGCAAAGTTACATACTAATCTTACACCCCCGTTTTACCCCCTTAGGGGGTGAATTTTCAAAATTCCTTTCTTAGTGCTCCCCTACGTTATAAAAGGAATCCCTGTGCAAAATTTCAAGTTTCTAACCCTTATAGTTTAGGCCCTGCGTTGATATGTCAGTCAGTCAGTCAGTCAGTCAGCTTCTCCTTTTATATATATAATATATATAGAAGATAGAAACAAATGTAAGGCCAATTCGTATAAACGACTAGTGTATAGTACGACTTAAATATAGAGTAATTAATATCGGCTAAGGCTAATTGTTATTATTATTAGTACGCATTTAAGTATTTAATGATTTTTTTTCGCAACGGCAACACTGGTAGCCTGTTGTCAAAAAGTTAGCTCGTAATATTATAATATTAATTTAAATATAATTTATAGTATTTAATCTTTAAAAACACATGAAATGTAATATGTTAATCATATAACACTAATCACACACAACAAACTCACACACTGTGTAACTTCCATTACTCATTATATCACTTGTCATTGCAACACCAAATTACTGCAATACCACTTACACAAGTTAATAGAGAGCATGTCCCGATGTATACATATTACAGGTATACATCCAACACAACCATATACACGTACACTCACATTACTTCTTGCATTAAATTACAACGCAGTTTGGATACATAATGACATGTTAGTTTTTGAAATTCCTTATAACTCCTTCTATATAATTATACTCTTAGACAAACCTACTAAACATAATCTTCGATCTTAATACACTCACTAAATTCAATAATGAACTAGATTCTTTTGGCGTGGCTGAATGTGGCAGCTGTCATTTGGAGGATTGCTCAAAATTGATGTATAACTCCTATGCTTCGGTGAACATCCTAATTCAAAATATAAGAAGTATAAAACGTAATATAACAGGACTAAACACCCTTACGGCGAGGTCAAAAATTGATTGGGATTTGATCATTCTTACGGAGTGCTGGCTAGCTAATAATCAATCAATACCCATAATAAATGGCTATAAATTGGCATGTTCGACTAATAACAGAACTCAAAACGAAGGTGTCATAGCTTATTATAAACTTTCTCACAGCTTCTGTATAACTGAACCCGCCATCGATGATGCTAATTGTTTACAAATATATATAAACTCACAAACAGTTATACTTGGCATATATCGCCCCCCGAGTGCCAGAAATATCTCAAAATTTTTGGATTCTTTAAACAATATTTTACTTGGCCTTAAACACTACAAAAATATATTTCTTACCGGTGACATAAATATTGATATTGCGGCATCCTCAAAAGACAGTAGAGCGGAACATTACCTAAATCTCCTAGCCTCGCATGGTTTACTTCCAGCACACTACATACCTACTCATTCCTTAACATGTCTTGACCATGTTGTTACGAAAACGAATCTTCAGGTAAAATGTCTAGTCGCACATACAACATTGACCGATCATTACAGCGTTGCTTTAAGCCTACTAACTACACCTTTTCCACAATATCGTACAGAAACAATAAAACTTATTGATTACGAAGCCCTTGATGTCAAAATTAGCAATTTAGATTGTAATAGTTTTTATTTATTGCAGAATCCTAATGATTCTGTAGGCTTCTTCCTTCATACACTCAACACTACGATTAGTCGTTGTAGTCAAACAATTAAAGTCTCCAGGCGAAAACGAATAATAAAGCCATGGATTACACCTGGTCTAATGCGTTGTATGAGAAATCGTGATAACCTACACCTTAAATCCAAAAAGAATCCAAACGATCCTAATGCAAAAATTATATATTCACGTTACAGCAATTATTGCAATGACATATTAAAAAAGGTCAAACAGGAATATGACAAAGCTGAACTTGCAAAATGTGGAGGCAACACTAAAAAACTATGGGATACAATAAAATCAATTACTTCCACTACTAAAGTAAATGTATCGGCTATCGACTTAATTGACAATAAAAATCCAACGGAATCTGTTAATAAAATCAACGCATATTTCGTTGGTATAGGCAAATCATTAGCAGACCATATTACACGATCAAACTCACACATTATTCCAAATCGATATTGTCTCAAATCTTGTCTCTCGTCGTTTGTTCTATTGCCAACTGATTCACGCGAGATAAACACTATAATATCGGGACTTAAACCATCCGCCACATTAAGATTTGATGATATTCCTAGTAACGTGTTAAAGAGATATGTCAGACGTCTCTCGGATCCTATAGCGCATATATGCAACCTCTGCATCATTAATGGTGAGTTTCCCATCACTTTAAAAAAATCACTCATCCACCCGGTTCACAAGAGTGGTAGAAGGGATTGTGTCAACAACTACCGCCCCATATCAATATTGCCTAATCTGTCGAAAATATTAGAAAAAGTGATAAATAAACAACTTTCAAATTATTTAGAATCAAATAAGTTATTATCAGGAAATCAGTATGGATTCCGGAGTGGTAGATCAACCAATGATGCCGTAAATCAACTCACGGATACGATAATAAGTAAGATAGAGGATAAAAAGAAAGTTTTAACCATATTCTTAGATTTAGCGAAAGCATTTGACACAGTCTCTGCACATATGGGAATTCGTGGAACTCAACTTAAATTACTAAATAGTTACCTAAATGACAGACTCCAACGTGTTGTTGTCGATAAGTGGGTGAGTGATGGTTCTACCGTTAATTTAGGCGTGCCGCAGGGTAGTGTTTTGGGTCCCACCCTATTCCTCATTTTTATAAATGGTCTCTGCGAAATATCTCTCACCAATTGTCGTGTATTTACATTTGCAGACTTTGGGAGGAAGTCTATAGCTATGCGCAAATGGGCTTAATGAGTGTAGTGGATTGGCTTAATAATAATTTGCTCACACTTAATGTAGATAAAACCAAATACATCACCTTCTCTCCAGCAAATTCTTACCATTCCGATTCAACTTCGCTCAATTTAATACCCCATTCATGCAATAACGTCTACACTCTCTGCAGATGCCCTAAACTAGAAAAAGTAGATTCCATAAAATACTTAGGTGTTATTATAGATCAAAATTTAAACTTCAATAACCATATAGAAATGCTAGTTAAGAGACTAAGAAAGTTAATATACATATTTAAGAACCTACAACACGTTGCTAATGAGAAAGTCATCAAAACAGTATATTATTCATTATGCCAATCTGTCATAACATATTGTATTACCGCATGGGGTGGAGCACCGAAAACTTCAATGATAAAAGTGGAACGAGCGCAGAGGGCAATACTGAAAACAGCTTATTCCCTACCATTCTACTACCCCACTGAAGAATTATATAAAATTTGCAAGGTTCTTACCGTGCGACAACTTTTTATTAGAGATATTGTGTTGAGGAAACATTCTCTCCTGATTTATAACCCATCATTAAATAAGCAAAAACGTAACAAATCTAAAGTTTGTTCAAATGCTCTCTATAAACTAGTACTTTCTCATCGTCATTACTGTTTTCTTGGGTCATATTTATACAATAAACTAAACTATATACTAAATATATACCCAATGCCTAAGTCAAAGTGTAAGCAAGCTCTCACGTCGTATCTCATTGAATGTAACTACAATGTTACAGAAGAACTTTTAATTGTTCCAAAATAACTCATGTTTTTTTTTTTCGCGAACACACACACGCACACACACACACACACACACACACGCACACACACACACGCACACACACACACACACACACACACACACACACACACAAATTCATGCATATAAACACCTACATAATATTACAATGCAACACTATTCATACACATATTATCATAAGCTATGTTTATTGCATAAGAATTGCCTTTTTCTCTTAACAAAGGTTTATGTTTAAGTTATTAGCACGCTGTTTCTTGGGGGGGCCTGGTAATCTGTGTGACAGGGTTTCCTAGTGCAGATACCAGTCTCCCACAGAGGTTGAGATTAACAAATAATGCTTGTAAAAATATAGCTGTAAGTTACCTTTGTGGAAGAGTAATAAAAATACATATTATTATTATTATTAATATAACTACAATAAATTAACATAAGTACCCAGTGTTTACGAAGTGTTTTGTCGTTAAATCAAGAAAATACCGTGCTATTGACAGTGATATTCAACCACCCAACGAATGAATTTGGATTTGAATATTTGATCAACAGCTTGGTCAATCCTGGGGAGTATATTGGGAGGGATTTCATCACGCCTGTCGTCCCCGAAGGGTTAGGCGGAGGTGTACTAATGTACACTCACATTTCGCCGGTATGTTAAAGGTGCCACGAAATAGGGTCCATTTAATTTATACAAAGTTGTAATTGATACGCTAGGTATAATAATACATTAAAAATATGCTCAGTACTTGACAAGGTGAACAGGTTTAAAAAAATAATACGGTGTTAATTCGTTATATGGTCAATAAATTTATAATTCTATATATCAGATATTTTTTTTTCAATTACTTTTTTTATGACACAGACAAGTGTCATAAAAAGTTTTATTGATAAAAAGCGGAAATATTATATAAACTTATAGTAAAAAATATCATAACGATATTAACTTCCTAGTCATATCTTTAAATAAAAATGTATTTTGTTTCCTACTGATTAAATTTCTAGGTCGCCGGATTTTCTATGAAATTTTTAGTAGCACATCAAGCTTTCCACTATTACATGGGGACGAAAAACTTATCGACGCATTATAGGTGTATGTACAACTCTGACTAACCCTTTTTGGGATACAAGCGTAACTATATGTTATATTCGTTTCCTATAAGCACTATAAAGTAACACATACCAAATTAATTAGATGATAATATAATACGTCATTTAAACGGTCACCTTAGAACGATTAAAGTTCATTATCATTTGGCAATGAAATCGGCGCAAGCGCAGTCACGAGGCTGAAGCTAAACATAAACATATAACATACCATCACGCCTATCATCCTGAAAGGGTTAGGAGTCGCACTAACGACCAATATAACAAAGTGGCAGAATCTCTAGGTACAAATCCTCAGCATCATAATCAACCCATTATAACTGTCCCACTGCTGGTCATGCATCTTGTTATTTTTTAATTGAGATTAGGCTATAGTCCACAACGCTAGCCTCTGCGGGTTGGCAGACTTCACATGTTATCAAGAAAATCTCTCAAGCATGCAGGTTTCCTCACGAAGTTTTCCTTCTCCGTTTGAGCATGTGATAAATACGCACATAACTTCCGAAAAGTCAGCAGTGCGTGCCTTGGGTTAGAACTCGAGACCTTTGACTTCTCAGCCCACTGGTCACACCACTAGGCTACCACAGCATCTAGTTATGCATACCGAATAGATATTTGAAAGTTTACGCTAATATAGTAAATTAACGACCCATACCATACCAATATTAACGATAAATCTGTTTCTTTTTTGTTCATATAATTTTTATAATTATAATTTGCAAGGACTTGTGGTTTATGGAATCTCATGTGCTATAGGAAATTGTCTATGGTATGTTCACAAACTGGTGAGTTTTTGGATCGGCGCGGGCGGTGTTTCATAATAAATAATAATAATAAATTGGCATTCATGAACAACAAACCGATTAACATTGTCGAAATGTTATAAACACGGCTTCCTATTCTTCCGCATTTTTCTCCGCTTATGCGAAAAATAATTCAATGCAAATGATACCGCGCGTCTCAACTAGTCTCATTCTGTCCCATGATAACCAGTCAATCCTGACCGTGGCCTGCCTAGGCGATGATTAGTATTCTAGGGTTAATGACAACTCCATACATTAGCGGGCAATGTTGCTTGGCATTTGTCGTGTCAAGGTACTGCTGATAATAAGCTCTAGTTCCCTCGACAACGAGTTCAGGGCTTTAAGTAGCAGCATTAACGAGTCCTGCAAACATATTACGTCAACAAATACCGCTCGTAAAAGGACTGTTCTGACAACATGAGAATTCTGTGTGCGCTCCGTGTCGTATCTCCCCTATTTTAAGAAACCTAAAACGCTCCCTATTTTTGGGAATTTTAGAAAAAATTGCGTAAAAGGGTTTCAACAGGGAGAAAGTTCCACCTCTAGTGTTGCAAATATCCACAGTCTGCGGTAAACGCTAACTACTATCAGACAGTCTGTGTAAGTTGGTTTGCCACTATTGGCGATTCTTGTAGGTATATCTTCAGACCCTTAAAGCATTACCTAAACTGGATTTCTAGGCATTACTATGTATATTCAAATAAACCTTGACGAGTTTACTAATAGACTTACAAAGTAAGTAATCAATGGCAAGAACTTGTTCGTTATCGAGGTCTAAGTCAGCATTAAGCGACTTGATTTGGAATTATAATAATTATAGTTTAATTCCAATTGATTAATTGACCATAGATAAGTGCTTATGTGCGTAGGGCATAGCAATATTTCTCGCTCAATGTGATCTGCCCGACTGGGGAGTACCTACCTCTGTGTTACAGAAGATCGCAGAGAAAAAACAATAGTTGTGTTTCTGCGAGTGGGTAAAGTTCATAGAGCTCGTTAGGGGAGTAACTATTCTAGAAGCTATCGTTGGAATTTTGTTTGCTGTCAGTTTAGTAACAACCTTGTTTTAAGAAACCTTAAACGGTAGAAGTTCAGTTACGTGCGAGCGACGACACCTTTGGTGTTGCAAACGTCTATGCTAAAGCTTGTTGCCACCCTTGTGGTAACAGAAAAAGAGTTAGTTTAAGTTTTTTTTACGGTGATAAGGGGGCAAACGAGCAGCCGGCTCACCTGATGGTAAGTGATGACCGCCGCCCATAGACATTTACAACACCAGAGGCTTGCAAATACGTTGCCAAACCCATTAGAAACCGTTCAGGTTTCTTAAAACAGGGAGTTACTGAACTGACAGCAAACGGAATTCCCATGCTGTCAGAATAGTCACTCCCCCAATGAGCTCTGGTAACCTTACTCACTCGTAGAAAAACTATTGTTGATTCACTGCGGTCTTCCGTAAGGCGAAGGTACTTCCCCAGTCGGGCAGCTCAATTTGATCGAGAAATCTCGCTATGCCCTACCTCCTCCTACAGTTGACCAATGAGCTGAGAAGTCTAAGGTCTCTTTTCGAAGAAAAAAATGTAGGTTTTCCTTCACTGCTTGAGCATGTGTCAAGCAGTGAAGGAAAACCTAAATTTTTTCGAGGTGAGGTCCGCGAACCTGCACTAAAATAGAGAGGAGGACTGTAGCCCAATTCTCTTCAAAAATTTGACGAGACCCCTGCCCAACCTTGAGGAGGTCAATGGATATATGAAAGGATGAATAACAGCGAAAAACGTGGTATAGGTGTTTGTGTATTATGAGAATTTATGCTTGTCAATGAATCCAGATTAAAATAACACTTATTTGTAAATTATCAAAACATAATTATCATCACGCTTGTTTTTTTGAAACGGGTTAGATATAATTGTGTGTTGTGCTATGTAGCATAATCACAGTTCCGTAATTTTAAATAAAAATATAACATATATTCGGATATTATGACACACAGCGCCATCTAGTTCCAAGTGAAGGAACTAGACTAATCCTACAGATTCCTTTTGAAAAATACATCAAGAAATATCCATGACTTAGGTGCCTAAAACTAAAAATGCTCATCGCAACAATTAATTGTCCGGATAGTCCAGATGTAGTTAACGCCGCCATCTGTGCTACGGGTCCCGGATTCAAATCCCGGTAGGGTCAAATGTTTGTGTGATGACCATGAGCATTTGTATCCGAGTCTTGGGTGTATCTACGTATAATATGTATGTATTTACAAAAATAAATTTTATATGTAGTATATCAACCTTCTAGTATCCGTAACGCAAGCCTCGTTGCTTAGCTCGAAACTAGATGGCGCTGTGTCATAATATCCGCGAATATTATTATATTCAGAGCAATGGTACCGCGAAAGGTAGCCTCAATACTCTTGAACTCATTGGCGGGTAATGATCTCTTCTTTCAAAATGTTACTTAGGCTAAAACAACGTTATTTACCTGATATTTAATGGATCCATTATGTCAACATTGAACTGCTACCACTTAGCTGGTCTTAAACGGTCTTTAAATAAACACTTAAATAGACACTTAAATAGACACTTCAGTACTTGTTAAACGCCTATAAATTATATGAGCAAAGAAAATTACTTTAAAACCACATAAACAAAAAATCTATCTAGTATTCGTAAGTCTGACTTTAGAGCATGAGGTCTTGGGTTCGATTCCTAGGTAATGCAAAGGGTTATTGGGTTTTTGCGGCAGTAGCAGCTCGGAGTTTGGACTCGTGCCCGATTGATGTCAATAGACTCGCCCCCTATAACATGGGACCTAAATCATACCGTCCAAATGTGGGTGTACATTTATAAACCTCTGCCTAACCCTTTGGGGACGACAGGCGTGATGGTATAAATGATTAAATGGTATTTTATTTCTGTAAATATATCTTTTAAAGACACTTTAGCCTTTTGTTTAAGGTAATGTTGTTAATTTGAAGGAATTTATATGTATGTGTATATTAGTACAATATACATTAGTACAGCACTTAGTGTTACGTCCAGATCAGAAAAGGTATTCAGTTATAAGTGAAACTATTCGAATATAATACTTGATGTATTTGTTTACATTAAAGGTATAATATTTAAAACGGGTTTACTCTACAGCGGGAGGCGAACGACTGTGTGGCTTATGGCAGGAACGTTATATTCCCTTTTCTAAGTGGTTAGGTATCATATTACGGTTCGTGCCGCCACAGACACTTTTACAAGTCATGTATAAGATATATTTTAGGAACTAGATGGCATCGGCATTTCCTAACTGACGACTTCTGAGAAGAAATGCCGAAACAAACTCAGAGAACCATGGTCTCTTTTGAAGATCAAACATATTTTTTTACAATATGTGAGCCTGACGATGTAGGCCAGTCTGAGATGGCCTTTTGAAGAAAGCACCAGTGCAGGTTTGAGTTGACCTGTCCATGACAGCACGCATACATTCAGCTATCATTCATCATATATGTAGTTTGTTAGTTACTACTGGGCTTACGGACCATAAGAATATCAAGCACGTGTTTTTTAAAATTAATCCTTATACCAATTAGCTACATAATTCATTATCTAATGACCATCTGAAGTGACAAAGTAAAACAATGGAGCATCGCGTGGCTAAGCCAGTGTGAGAACATTAAACTAGATAAGTACATACTTCGGATTGAATTAAGCAATTTCTTTTATGACACAAAATTATACAGATATCATCTTGAGATCACGTGGCAATGATCATTGTGAAGATTAATTCAGTTAATGTATGGACAATGTATAACCATAATATAATATAAATCATCATCATCATCAGCCCATATTCGTCCAATGCTGGACGTAGGCCTCCCCTAGTGAACGCCACAGAGCTCGATCTTCGGCTCTTCAAATAAATAGGAGTCAAATTATTCAAGATACATTATGAAGCTCCTAAGTAGTTTCACAGCTTTGACTGCTAAGTTAGCGGTGAGGTGTCACCACGCTAGGCTAGTACCTCTAGTAGCCTAGCAGACTTCACATGCCGTCGAGAGAATCTCTCAGGCTCAGGTTTCCTCTCAACATTTTCCCCCTCACACCTCTTGAGCGTATGATAAAAACTAAACTCATCTTCGAAAAGTCAGTGGTGTGTGCCATAGAATCCAATTCAAGGCCTCTGAATTCCCAGTCCACTGGTGACACCACTAGGCTAACCCAGCTTGTAGACGCAAGGAGTGATAATCCTGTACTCTATGGTACTAATAGTTATTCTGTGAGAAAGCATTGAAATGCAAGGTACAGTCTTTGTAAACAGAGACTAAACTAAAGCGATAAATTGCTACGCTATTTCAAAACTATTAATATTATAAATGTACGTTAAAAAATTTGTTTGGATGGATATCTGGATCTTTCATGCAAAAACCGCTAACGGATTTGGTCAGAATTTGGCATAATATAGTTTATTACCTTATATACCATACGGGCAAAACCGCGGGTGGAAGCTACTATTAAATACTATTTCAGTCAGATCATGTATTTGATTAGGGACTATGACTGCACTACTTCGAACGAAACTTCAAAAAAAATTGTCAGGAATTTTAATCCTTAATTCGTCGTTTTTTACAGCCAAACCTGATAAAAGCAGCAGGTTACCCCATAGAGAAGCATCGTGTGACCACAGAAGATGGTTACGTGCTGCAGATGCACAGGATCCCGGCCGGCAGGCGGTCTGCCAGGCGGACGGGTGAACCTAGCGCTAAGGGGAAGAAGGCCGTCCTCATCGTCCACGGCCTCTTGGGAAGCAGTAGCGACTTCGTGATCATGGGGCCCGAGAGAAGTCTTGGTAAGACTACCTAAACTATATTAGAAAGAAAGATTGTTTTAATTTTGGACTCTCATTAGAAATTGCAATAGAAAATGTGCTGGATGACATTAAAAAAGGCTGATAGGACCATTATTCGTTTTGATTCTTAGGTTGAACAATGTGTTATGGGGTTTATCTATGAAATACTCAGTAGCAACTCGGAGTATGGATTCGTGCCGAATTGATGGCAATAGGTTCGCCTCCTATTACATGGGACCTAAAACATACCGGCGAAATGTGTTCATGAGTGCACCTCTGCGTAACCTTACGGAGACGACATGCGTGATGGTATGTAACTTAAACAGAATGTAAAAAGTTGTTTTGTCTGCTTCCAGCGTTCCTCTTAGCAGACGCCGGATACGATGTTTGGCTTGGCAACACCAGAGGAACCGTTTACTCAAGTCACAAGAACCTCACCAGAACTAACCCCAAATTTTGGGAATTTAGGTAAGGTAATTTCCTGCACTTTGTTTCTAATAACATAAGCAAAATCCTCATGGAGATTATGTTGAAATTAAACTCGTTTTTTTGTAATTGCATAAAAACCTGTTATGCCTTGAATATCCTGTGCACTATGTGAAGACTAGACTAGACACCTAATCATTATTTCGTCTACGGCAATTTGAAAATCAATTAATTTCTAGCGTACCCTAACATTTAATTTTAATTAAAGTACAGCCGTGGCCTTTTTTCCCCCACCTCTTTTCTGTGTGCTATTGACTGTCTCGCTGCAGTTTTCAACGTCAACACACAAGAGAGCATTATCGTCAACTTTGGGAAAGCCTGAACTAGACCATCATGATATCAACCGTCAGACGTCCACTGCTGGACATAGGTCTTCCCCAAGGATCGCCACGACGACTGGTCATAGACCAACTAGACCATACAATGTTCCAATTCTTTAATGCGATTTAACTATTTGTTACTTTCAGTTTCCACGAACACGGCAAATACGACGTGCCAGCGATGATTGACCGGATTTTGAACGTGACTGGGCTAGAAAAAATTATGTACATTGGCTATTCTATGGGAACTACTAATTTCTTCGTCACATTGGCCGTAAAGCCAGAGTACAATGACAAGGTGATGGCGTACGTAGCTCTCGCACCAGCTGTGTATTTGGACAATGTCAGGGCGCTAGCGAATTTAGCAATACACACTTTAGATTTGGGGGTAAGTACACTTGTTTAAAATACTCGATGATGGATCGATCAGCGAGGCGGTATAAATGCTGACTTTCGCAGTCCGGTAGAGGGCAATGTTTCAGACCACCTAGAATTCGTAACACAACCGTCCTTCTTAAGCTCGGAATTAGATGGCGCTGTGTCGTAAAAAACCGGATATATTTAACAGTATTTTATTCCGAAACGTTGCCTCTTTGCTGTGGACTTTTCATTTGGCTAATTTATAGCGTTTATCGTCAACAGAATAATACTATCGAATAATCGTAATTGACGCAATAATGATAGTTTGTGTGTTTACCTAATTGCTGAAATATAATGATAGACTGTAACATATATTTTTTATGAATGTTTGCTTTAGAACGTGATGAAGTCTAGAGGTATATTGTCGCTCGACCCAAGTATCATCCAAGGGCTATTGAACATTTGCAACACTAAGCAACCAGAGAATGACATATGCTCCAACATCATTTTCTCATTAGTCGGGGAAGACTATGAACAAAACGACTATGTAAGTATTAGCTAATGTACATATGTACAGTTTTTATTGTCAGTAAATAATGGAACAGGACACGTAGTGTAGGACTGTAGGGTCCCGGCAAGATGAACCGGCTACCTAAGAAAGGTTGGAGGATTGTATGAGGAAGGCTTAGGAAGAGTCTTACGACAGTTTGGGAGAGGCCTATGGACTGCGATAAGCAGATTTGATTGAGTGGAACGGCAGCATACTGGGAGTCAGACGACGTCAGACAGAAACCCAAATAGCGTATAGTAAGAAAAATTAGATAGACTAAGTTGGCCATCTTGTTAGAATCTGGTGATAAAACACTGTTTATCAATTTCGTCTGACAAAAGATCTCCGTCCCGGTAAGATGTGGCACTGGTTCAGAAATAATTTCCCATATCCAATCCCCTAATTTTCCCCTTTTTTGCTTTCAGGAAATGATGCCTATTTATCTGCGAAGAGTTCAGCCTGGATCGTGGCGGCAGCTGGAGCACTTTGCCAAAATTGCCATGACAGGTAATGTATATGCTCGTGTTTTCAAATTCATCCTTATATCAATGAACTACATAATTTTATTATCAAATGACTATCTCTTTTTGCAAAATTACCCATGATAAGCTTGTGGGTTAATTATTTTCATTGCCCCAAGCAGGGCAGTTGCAGGGCACGGGTCTCCTTATAGAATGAGTCGAGTTGTTATTAGTGGGGGTTGGTAGACTTGAACTGTGCAACTAGAATCATAACGTTTTAAAAGTGCTTGAAAAAGTTTATTTGAAATAAAAACCTTTTGTTTGATTCGATTTGACTTTACAAGAAAAATCTTAGGGATGTAGGTTTTCTACTAATGTTTCCCTTCACATTCAATTAATGGTAATATCATTATTACGTGTATTGAAATAAGGTGCTTAATCAGTTCCACTGTCCTATTTTCAGGTGTTTTCACAACATTTAGCGGGGGAGTGCTCGGTCCAGCGAAACCGTACAATTTGAATAATATAAGAATACCCGTCTTACTGCTCTATGGAGAGAATGATCAGCTCACAGAGAAATCGGTAAGCGCTGGATTTTAAGCTTTATGCCTTTGATTAAACTTACTTAAGAAAAAGGTTTATTACAATCTCTAGTACCTATTTATGCAAAAGTGAGATATCAGGAGACTGGAGAGATTTAAAAATATCATAATTATGTTGTATATGTATCTAATCTAGTTATTTAAATACATGTGTTATTTCAGATTTTTCTTTAAATAGTCTTATGGACACGTTTAAAACAATTTTTTTAAAACTAACTCGTGTCCATTAACATCAACCCAATTATTGTCCCACTGCTGGGCTCGGATCTCCTCTCATTTGAGGGACACGTATTTTCTGACGAACTTCCACATTTGGTTCGTCAGAAAATACTTGACGTTGGCAACCCTGGGATCTTACTCCATCACGCTAGCCTATTGGCAGACTTCACACTATCGAGAAAATCTCTCCGATAAGCAGGCTTCCTCAAGATATTTTCCTCCACCGTTTGAGCAAGTAATAAATACGCATTTAACTTCCATTGGAGGTCTTTCACTTTATAGTCGAGTTCGAGTGCCTTAACATCAGTTTTCTTCTTGTTCACAGCAAATAATGAGGTTAGCAGACCAACTTAAATCCATGGGAATGCTGGAGGAGGTCCGGCCAGGGTGCTCTTGGCCCAAGTTCAACCATCTCGACTTCGTGTTCGCTAAGGACGTGGGCACGCTACTCAACAAGCCACTCATCAGCCATATCGACAAGCTATACAATAAATATAATACAGTCTGAATATTTCTTTCAATGGTCGATCATAAACGTTTTTTTCCCACTATATAGCGCACGCACTACGTACACAGCGACGGAGGACTGTCAACTGTCGAATGTCAACTTCAGAACATATCGTACCTACGCACTAATTACGAAGCTCATGCTACATCGCGATAGTCAAGTTTACAAGCGCAATTATCATATATACAAACAGAAACACCCGACGTCGATTGTTGGGCGTCGGAGGATCGACGACTAGCACCTCTTTCCCTCCATACTTATACGTTTGTCGTGGGGCAGAAAACATCACTAGATCGTAAAATTAAATTGGATACGGCTGGATGTCGCTCCAAATATCCTACGATGCAACTGGCTACACGCACGGCGTGTGCGACCGCACAGTAAAAATACACAAACAACAACGCGAACGATAGTGCGAACGTAAAAGCTAAGCGTGTGGTGCCTGAACACGTCTCGCGCGTAAATCCGGCTAGTGCGATGGCGAAGCGTTGTAAGATGCAGACCTGCACAGACGTTTTCATACTTCGTCATACGATGTAGATATGGAACCACGCCAGGCGAGTGTGCGCCGGACTCACGTTGCGTCAACAATAGGATCAGAGCCCATGGGTTCACTGATAATGTAGGAGTACAGTGTGTCCTCCACACCGTATCCGCCCTCATCGGATACGGTGTGGAGGACACACACGTCAACATAAAAAATTAAGAAAAATCAGGAGGGTTAACTCCAGTAGCACAATTTATACGGGCGATAGGAGACGCTTTGGAGGGTTATGTAGAACTTGTTCTGTTATGAGAAAATTGGAAATATCTTTAATAAATTTCTTGTTTATCTGTCTTATTAAAATTCAACATGGAAAAGTGGATTTTTTTAATAGTGGTGATCCACTTCTATTGGATTAAAAATAATATTCTGTTGTAATTTAGTTAAACTTTTCTTAAAATACTACAAGAACATGCAATCCAAATAAAAGGTTTTTATTTCAAATAAACATTTTCATCAGCATCACACCCAAATCTATGAAGCAATATTACAATTTCAAGTGTCTTATAAAATTAAACATCCATATGAACAGAATGCATCTTACCTGCATGGGGCATTGATAAAAAGTTGCCTGTATTTGTGATTGCATCAAATAAATTTGGCCATCTCAAAGAGTAAAAATCACATTTATAAAAATAGTAGAATGATAAGGTTATTTGATGGAGCTTCCATATTTGAACAAAGAATAATAACTGGCCACTTACCTTAGTGACAACTGGTTTGGTAACATTTAGTGTCACCTTGACAGGATTCGGCAGCATCAGAGGAGGCACCTTATTCTCCATGATTTGATGCTGCTATTCAATTCTGTGTCAATAAAAAAATAACAACTAAAGTTTATGTCTTACAATAATTTATGTAGCTTTATAATATGTATAATGTAGTTGGTAAACCTAATAAATAAATAAAATAAATGACACCTGATAATATTCAGTAAACCAAACAGACACCATTTCATCCAGAATATTTCAGTGACTTTGGACTGCTTATTTATTCAGTTACCAATTGGTAACTGAATAATTTGTAATTACAAGCACCATAGAATATGAATCTTAAATCACACAGTGATTCAACCTGCAGGTCCTAAGTATTATTATTAAAAACAACTTTGTAAAATGCATTCTTGTTCACATGCCTTGTGAATATTTTGAGGATCAAATAACAAAATACAACAACTAATTTAGTGAAGAAACAAAGAGGATGAATAAGTAGACCATGAATATATTTTAAATAATATATCTATAGCTCTTATGGGATTTTAATAATATAGGATAGTCTGTAATAGGACCGTAATATTGAAACATAATGGCTGGCTAAGACATTAATCCCTGAAGTAATATGTATGTCTACTGTCCCTCCAATTCTTATTAGGTGTTGAGGTTTTGAACTAGTTCTGCGAGAGTAATCTGACACTAGGATGGCATTCTTAACCTTTATCAGGTAGGCTGGTAAGTAGTAATAAAGTCAGTAGCCTGTATACCAAAAGGCAAGACAAAAAATGAGAAAACCACAAGTTTTACACCTGTTGTTTTAGGGGATAAAGATAAGTTTATTATGCCTGTTCTTTGGTATATGATTGAACCGACAACCTGTTTACTGTAAACAGTTTAAAATATATCTGAATATAATAATAATATGAACATGTTATGATATTCAGGCATCAGCCTTAGCATTGACTGTTGTGGTTCTAATAACTGTATTATTTTAGCCAAATACTAGACTCTTCGTCTTAAAGTAGCTGATTATTTTTATATTATCATATTGAAGCTTGGTGCTTCAATACCATTTTAATAAATTTAAGGGTTTGAAGGGACTAAAGAACTGGCTTCATTTAGTCATCATTTTTAAGAAGGTCTGGTTGCATTAAGTTACCCTTATTCGGCATTCTGATGAATACGAGACTCAGAAGATATATTCTGCAATTAAATTTCTTCAAATCACTTTGAATGATAATAAATAAAACATAAAAACATACATACTTCTTGTGTTATTTTATTTTCCCAGTGACGTTCTTTCATTCAAAAATTTGACATTTTCACATTGACACACGCGAGTTTCCGATAGTTTATATTAGTTTATGCACTCGAGTATATAAGAATTTAGTAGAATCGCTTGAAGAATAAGATTGAGTCAACTAAATGTAAATAAAAACTATATTTAGTATTTTAATTTTTAAATAATAATTTGCTCTACCTCTACAGCTGTGACAGACGACAGCTGTGACAGCTATCTATCCTGTCAACTTGTCAAAATTATTAAAGTTTCAGATCAATTACTCAGGCTATATCTAAAGCATTAGTAACTAAAACAGAAGTATATAATTAGATGAAGCGTAACAGAGAGAGCAAATATCGTTTGATTAAATTATTAACAGTGAACACATGATTTTCTTTGGACCGCTTAGGCCTCCGGCATCAGCTTCTATGTAGGAGAATTTCGTGATTATTGTATAATTAAATTGAATTAATTCACTTATGGTAGTATTTTAAGTTAAGTCTAACCTTTTGCGGATATTGTTTATAAATATTAGCCATGGATCTCCACAGACCAGTCGACCCTAATAAGGTAAAATATTCTGGATTTTAAGAAATGATTGTGGTGATATTTTAACGTATTATTAATAATATAATTGTGTTTCTCTTGCAGACATACGCGGAATTAACCGCAGACGAGAAGTTGAGGTGAGACTTTCATAATTTACTTACTTATATAGATATTCAGGGTCATAAGCAATGAGCAGTTTTATTAGTGATAAGCCCTATGACACATAGATTAGGCCCTAGAAAAATATTCCACATAAGCCGCCCTATACTTCCTACTTAAAAATTGTATAGAAGCACAAAATACCTAATGCTAAAATACCAAATAAAAGTTTTTGTTATGAAGTCAAATTGTGTGCTCAAATATTGTTATACTTACATACACTCACGCCTTTTTCCCACGGGGGTATACCACATGTTACAATTCCAGCACTATTGCCTCATCCAAATTCTTACATCTAATATATGTGATGGTTATGAGTACTGCGCACTTGATCTTTTTGGATGAGTTATTGTTGCAACTTCTCCTATGCCCTTCCCGGACATCTCATTATCCCGGACTCTTCATTATCACCACATATCATTGTATCTAAATAATTTCAGCAGTTAAAGTGTTGAGAGGAAACACATGGAATGACAGATGTAGCACACAATCACAAACAATGCTTGCAATGTCTATCAACTCTTGTTTTGAAACATATGGTCGTCCGAGGTAGGAATGGAGATGGGGGTATGAGTCTGGGCACACTGTCTCCCAGTTAGTTGATCAGTACACTAATATATGTTTTTTTGTGTTATGTTCCATAAACTGTTACTAATAATACTAAATAATATAATACTAATAATAATATCTAGACATTATGACACAGCGCCATCTAGTTCTGTGGTAAGCAACTAGGCTTGTGTTACGGATACTAATTGGTTGATATACTACATATATATTTATTTTTTTGTAAATACATACATATTATACATAGATACACCCATGACTCGGATACAAATGTTTATGCTCATCACACAAACATTTGTCCCTACCAGGATTCGAACCCGTTACCCATAGCACAGCAGGCATCGCTAACCACCATTGGAGTAATTGGGTCGTCAAATGCAGTAGTCTTTAAGAGGCAGAACAAGACAGACAGAAGGCAGTGTCAACTACTGCTGGACTAATTGGGTTGTCAATCGTCAATTTGTATGGATTCAAACCTGGGGCCCTTAGCACAGAAGGTAGCCTAAACTACCGCTGGGCTAATCGATTTGTCATTATATTATGTCTTA
Source organism: Craniophora ligustri (assembly GCA_905163465.1). Classification (NCBI taxonomy): domain Eukaryota; kingdom Metazoa; phylum Arthropoda; class Insecta; order Lepidoptera; family Noctuidae; genus Craniophora; species Craniophora ligustri. The sequence goes on along the minus strand of LR990971.1, from coordinate 13,204,902 downwards.
CTATTATTATGTATTGACAAAATCATGTCCTCTTTCAGATATGACCACCAGAAGATGCATGAGCTCCACAAGGGGCACGAATCCATGCATACAACTATGGTGATGATCCTCATAGTAACACTAATTTTGGCTCAAGTTATTGTCATGGAGTGGAAGAAGAGGCATTACAGGTCTTATGCTGTGAGTAAAACTAAGATACCTATTTCTTATAATAAAACACTGATGTACATTAGGATTTTCCCGTGTGCCGTACAACCACCTGTAGATCCTACAAATATTTACTCCTTGCGGGTATCGAACCCGCAGTCCATGACGCACAAGCCGATCGATTAGCCACTGCGCCAATCGAGCATTCATCCCTTAATGTTGCAGCTATATGCTGAAGTTGGGACCATTTATAGGTCTTATACATATAGCATAGTTTTTTTATTATATACTGACCTATGTCCAGCAGTGCATGTTTAACGGTTGATGTGATGATTATACTGAGGTTGTCAAATATACACTCAGCAGAAGAAAAAGTGGGCCAAGTGACTAAAGGGCTTCCTTTAACTTATAAGCTTTTGTAAGGTAACTAAGTGTTATTTATGAGATATTTTGATAACAGTAGGTTTCAAGTGACTTTAGTTTAGTTTAATTAAGTGAGCACTTTGAAATTAACTTGTTTAGATTGACACTGTCTAAAAACTTATGCCAGTACTGTTTTTAACGTTAATTCGAGAGGTAAGTTACATAAATAAATATAAAAAGGTAAAGGTATTTCCCGTTTTTTCAGTTATTCACCATGGTAGCGATGTGGTCGATACCAGTGCTGATGAGCGCGAAGAACCAGTGGTGGAGGTTCATCATCATATGGAGTATATTCACCATGCTCACCGCTGTTGTCATCAGGAAATCTAGCAATAGACCGATGTCTGTCACTACACCCAGGTTTGTACTCAAAAACCCAAACTTATAATATATAGGTACTTTTAAAAATAGAAAGAAGAAGAAAGAAGGAAAGAAAATAAAATTTATTCGGAACATCAATGACACACAACACTACAATCACTTGCAAAAAATAAATACAGGTACTTTTGAGTTGTCATAATATACCATCATGCTTATTGTCCCCAAAGGGTTAAAATATCCATCAAAGTAATGTACATAGTTTTTATTTTATATACATAGTGGAGTATTTTAATAAGTAAAACAACCATACATCTTATTGCAAGTTTATTACTGACTTGATATTGTCATTGTGACAATCACAGAAACATTATACACAAACTAAACTTATAGACAATTCGATGGCCAGTGATCATACACTGCACATAGACATCATTTATTTGTGAGCATAGGTAGTTTAATTACAATATCTAGTAAAAAACAAAGTATGTGAAGTATACTGTATAACTTAAAAGTGCCTTCTCTGTTCGGCATTTCTTCTCAGAGGTCAAATGTCAATGCTATCTAGATACAAAAATAATATTATACATGACTTTAAAACTGTCTTTAAAAGATCCTTTTACAGAAATAAATGTCATTTATAATACCCACGAATGTCAGAATAGGTCTCATGCATAGACCATAAAACAAAGAATATCTTAATTTATTTATTAAGGTAGGTACTCTACTTCTGTATAAATTATTAAAAATACATAGTACAGTTGCTAATTACAGGTAAACCAATTTTCACAAATACTGTTGACAACTTAAGCGTCAAATGAAATGGAATTCAAATTAAATTGAATGTATTGATATGGGGGGGCGGGCATTGACTTCTGATCTTTATGCATATTATTTTCTACCTAATAATTGTCACTTGTACTTAGCGTTATTTTATTGCGAGTAAATAAATTATTATTCATCATCATCATCGTCATCAACCCATGACACACCCACTGCTGGGCACAGGTCTCCTCTCATTTTAGGGGGATTAGGCTATAGTCCACCACGCTAGCCTACTGCGGGTTGGCAGACTTAACACGCCATCGAGAATATCTCTCAAGCATGCAGGTTTCCTTACGATTTTTTACCTTCACCGTTTGAGCATGTGATAAATACGCACATAACTTCTGAAAAGTCAGTGGGTTGGCTACCACAGCTCAAATTATTAATAAATTTCCAGGCTGGTTTACAAGTGGTTCTACCTAATATACAAGGTGAGCTGCTTCCTCGGCGTGGTGGGTTACATCGTGATGATGCTCACGCTGTTCGGCGTCAACCTGGTGTTCGGCCACAAGCCTCAGCAGTGGATGGACCTGGCTCTCATGCTGCTGTTCTACGGCCTCTACTTCGGAGTCCTCGGCAGAGACGTCGCGGAGTACTGCACTGATAAAATGGCTGCGTCTATTGGAGTGAGTGGTTCTGTCCTGACTTTATTTTTAACCGACTTTAAAAAAGGAGGAGGTTCTAAATTCGACTGTATTTTTTATGTTTGTTAACTCATAACTTTCGTTCTGTCTTTCTGGGGAGTTTATTCCGCCGCTTCTTCTTCCCAGCAAAAGCTTTCGTTATGTTTAATAGTTAACATGTTATATGTAAAATAGTATATAGCATTTTTTTTTCTATTAATGTTCAGTCATAACTCGATATTTCTGATTATAATTAAAAAGAATATTATCTGGTCGGTTAATCCTGTAGTAGGCTTTGTAGGTATCGCGCATGGCGTTCTGTAGTTTCTGTCTAGGGTAGACAGAAATTACACAACACTACGTTTTGTTACAATGTGTAATATTCGCATAAGTAAGTCCAATGTGAGGAAATGTGTTATTGACTGGCAATTTGTTTCAGTACTACACGCAGGAGGGCATGCCGACGCGGCAGCTGGACAGGAACGTGTGCGCGGTGTGCGGGAACCCGCTGCTAGTCAACGTCAACGAGGAAGGCGTGTTGGGTATGTAACATAAAAACAACCGTGCCCCATTGAAATAAAGTTTAAAATTAATGGGGACTAAATGCTCTGAAGCCTCTAAGTTGTAAAAGACTGATGTTTTATTTTAATTACAATAACAACCAGACTACGAAAGTGTATTATCTTATCAACCGTTAGATGCCCACTTTTGGACATAGGTCTCCCACAAATATCGCCACGATAACCGTTCCTGCCCTACCCGCATCTAGCGGATTCCAGGGACCTTTACCAGTTCGTCGGTCCACCTCGCTGGAGGCCTACCTACGCTGCGTCTTCCAGTACGTGGTCGCCACTTGAGAACCTTCAAGCCCCATCGCCCAACCGTTCTTCGAGCAATGTGCCCTCTCCATCGCTCTCTGAGTGACAGTGAGCTTCCGGCCACGTTTCGGTGCCATAAGTCATCACTGGCAACACACACTAGTCAAAGACTTTCATCCTGAGACACTGGCGGAGCTTCCCAAACGTCTATACATTCTTTATTTATTCGCAGAGAATACATACAAATTGACCTGTGGCCACGTGTTCCATGAGTTCTGCATCCGCGGGTGGTGCATTGTGGGCAAGAAGCAGACCTGCCCCTACTGCAAGGAGAAGGTGGACCTCAAGAGGATGTTCACCAACCCGTATCCTTTTACATATACCTGACGTAATATACTTTAAGCCTGTGAATGAACCATTTGCTCGCCCCCCATTTTTTTTAAAGAGCGCTTTTGACATCATCTCACCTGATGGTAAGTGACGATGCAGCCGAAGATGTAGCACGGAAGTTCAGATAATATTTATTCACTCTCGCCTTGAAGATCCTTAAGATATATGATTCGGGAAACACTGACGTGGGTAGGGAATTCCACTACCCTGGCCGGTCGTATGATAAATTAAAAGCAAAACGCTTTCTGCAAATGGTAATGCAACGACAAAGGGATGAAAACCCCCCTACGTCTGGTCGCCCGATTAAGGAATGGAGAGGTAAGGATGTATGAGGTTATGAAGTTCCTAGGCACCCTCCGAAATTAATCCTATAGAAGACAGATAGGGGATTACATTGGACCTAAAACATACCGGCATAATGTTGAAAGATTTTGGTGTACATTAGTGCACCTCTGCCTAACCATTCGGGGGGATAGGTGTCTGTTAATCCTTACTTTATAATGTTATAAATGCAAAAGTGTGTCTGTCTGTCTGTTACCTCTTTACGCTATAACCGCTAAACCGATTTAGATGAAAATTGGTATAAAGATTATAGGATAGGATAGTTTTCATCCCGGAAATCATCTCTTTAAAGGGAGAAATAGATGTTTGAAGTTTGTATGCGGATAAAATTACAAATTTTACGTAGACGAAATCGCGGGCAAAATCTTGTAGTACATAAATTCTAAGACGGTTTGAAATATTGTTCTGTATATTTAATTTACGACGACCTGTTTAGCTCGGCGGTAGTTAACGCTGCCTGCTGTGCTATGGGTCCCGGGTTCGAATCCCGGTAGGGACAAATGTTTGCGTGATGAGCATAAACATTTGTATCCGAGTCATGGATGTATCTATGTATAATATGTAAGTATTTACAAAAAAAAAAGTATATATGTAGTATATCAACCATCTAGTATCCGTAACACAAGCCTCGTTGCTTAGCTCGGAACTAGATGGCGCTGTGTCATAATGTCCGGAAATATTTATTTATTTATTTATAATTCCATTCCTTAACCGATGATATCAGGTGGGACCGTCCCCACATCCTGTATGGACAGCTGCTGGACTGGATCCGGTGGCTGGTGGCGTGGCAGCCCCTCATCCTGTTCTTTACGCAGGGTATCAACTGGCTCTTCGGTCTCGAATGAGAACCAATCCGACCGATCAGGGCCCACGGATGTTTTGAGTGACTTATTGCATTTTTGTGTTGTGTGTCTATATAGTGGAATTACAAGAACTTTAATGAAGTATGTCAAGTTAACCTTTAGAGAAGAAGCTGCTTTTATGGATCCGGAATGGAGTAGGGAGTCCATAGGGGTTATAGCTTCCTGGACTTCAGGTAATTTAATTTTGTAATTGTTACTCAGCCATCATCATCTTTACCCAAAATATCTTAAGGTGGAAGTTCCACGCTAGCCCGCAAAATTCAAATTTTCGTATCCACACAATCCAATTGTATGCACTGTGAGGGTTGTATTGATGATATTGACTATTATAATTATGTAACTAAATACCTATTACAAGCGTGAATCATATTTTGTTCAATATACAGCCTGCCAATGACCGGCAAATTGCAAAAAACGTACGATAGTTTGAATTTTGTGGGCTCGCGTGGAGCTTCCACCTTAAGAAAGAAGAAGGAATCGCCATCACACTTCTTAAACTCAATTGCTCGACAAAGCCTATATCTTAGGTATAGGTTCAAATGGGTATCCAATTGTAAATAACGTTCACACTTCACTCATCAATAGAGTAATGTTAATAAATAATATTACCTGGTTTTTATTAAACCATACAGATAAATATGTGCGAAATCTTAACATAGTAAAATAACCCTTATTGCTTTATACAGCAATAGTAGTAAAAACTATAATACTATAAATGTGAAATAACTCTGTCTGCCCCTCTCCCAAAATTTGTATTCCGTATTTATGACGCAACATAATAAATGTAATATGTAATAGCATTTGATAGAATATTTAAAATGGAAAGTGGAAGTACATTAAACTGTATATATAAGGGTGTGTTATACAATTAGTGATAAGTCTATGTGAATTACTAGTTGACTTATTAAAATTTTCTATATATTTATTTTAGTGAGAATATATTGTGATTCTAGGCAAAACCGAAAAATACCTGTTATGTTTTCCATTTTAGTATACTAAATCGAAAAGTTAATTTTAGTCGATTATTATTCGAGTCTTTGTTTGCAAGTTCCTACTTTTTTATTATTGCGTTAGCTTGCTTTGTAAACACATAACATAATGTCATAGATGACAGTTTACATTTCTGTCAATCAGTATTCTATTTCAAATGTATTGCCGCCATGTCAATTGCTGATAAAAAGTGAAGACGCTGTCAAAATAAGTCTATATTTCAGTTTTATTATATATTTTTTTTTACTATTGGTACAATGTCTTTATCTAATTATTCAAGCATACATGAAATATTACAAAGTGGTAGTTAGGTAAATACCTTAATCTTATACATTGAATGTATTTCTATTTGACACGTGTGAGGGACAGGGACGCAATGACTTTATTGTACGTCAAAGTAAGAGATAGCAATAGACCCGATATAACAGGAAAACCACGCGTTTTTAGATAAAATATTGAATTAATAAAAAAATAGTTCTAGTTAATTTAATTATGGTAATAGCCGACATTTTAAAACATTTAATATATTACAGTAATTAAAAATTAAAGGCTGCTTTGGAATTTGTTCTTAATTCGCGGAAATTTTGTTCGCTTTTACACCATTACAGAATTGGATAAGAATCCATCCATACCAATATTATAAATGCGATAGTGTGTGTCTGTCTGTTACCTCTTCACGCAATAACCGCTGAATTGGTTAGATAAAATTTGATATAGAGGTAGTTTGAGTCCCGAGGAAGGACACACACACAAATTTTGTCCTAGAAATCCTCCCTTAAAGGGCAAAAAGCGGGGTGGAAGTTTGTATGCGGAATCAAAACCTATTATTTAAAGTTTAATCTTGAATATGAGTTGCCTTAAAGGTCTAAGGCTGTAAAACTCATTAGATCCCTGCTTCAATGATTTTATCTTAACCAATGACCGTTTTGGAATTTGGGACTCAATAATACATTTTCCCAAATACTGGCAAATACATATAAATACTACATACATTAATACATACATACAATGCCTTCTGCCCATGGGGGTAGGTGGAAACACTGTATTTTACACTCCATTCTTTAAGTCTCTCGTCTGTAATTTCTTATGCCTATCACTTTGGCGGTAATTATGAACATTGGTGTATCTATGCTCATTTTTTAATGCCCCATTGCCAAGTGATCGAGGTCACTGTGGCTAAAAAAGGTCATCCCACTTAAATTACCCAAACATTACAGTGGAATTTCCGGAAGTTTTAACTTTATTCAAGGTCAGAACCAGACCAAATTGAAATGGGACTGCACGGGAAGAACCAGCTTTTAAATAAAAAAGAATTATCAAAATCGGTTCACCCAGTCAAAATTTATGAGGTAACAAACATAAAAAAAAGCAACGGAATTGATAATTTCCTCCTTTTTAGGAGTCAGTTAAAAAGTTAGATAACTATTTTTTTAACCCCAACACCTTCGACCACCTAGCTACACCACTGATTCCGGTCGATGTGGGACAGTTTTTAATCCAAAATATTGGGGAGAAACCCCTCACCCCCCTCCCTACCCCCTAGATATGCCAATGATTATAAATGCTCACAAATTTATAGCCTAAACCCGCATTTACACTAACATTGTTGACCTAGTCAAGTCTGAATGATAATAAAATGTATGATATAAATCATCTCGTGTGTTCCTTAAGTATTATGAGGCTGCCAGAACAATGGAGCGGAGAGGAGAAATATTAAAACCCTTTCACTGCCCAGTACCCGGCTCCTGGGTCGATATTATATTAGGGCTCTGGGCATTGAATTTAATTACTTTATTATATTTATGAAGACGTTTTGATATTCTTTTCATTTATGTCAAAAAGTCTTCATAAGTATATATATACACCGTGAAATTATAACTATTGCTGGGACGAAAATTTTGGACTCTATATCAATAATGGAATCCATTTATGTGAAATTTAAATGAAATAAAGATATTTTTTTTTATAAAAAATGTGACAGACATACAAAAAACTAGAACGAAACCAGGATACATGGTAACGCCACTAAATTTAACGTACTACGATTACTACGATCGATATCATTCAATGTTACTCACACATAGGTACACAACTAACACAACTAAGCAGTAAAGCATGCCGACAAAGACATAAAAGCCGCCCGCGCGCTGCCGCTAACTTACCTACACATTTGCCGACAATCCACTCGGACGCACTACCTATTATTACCTACCACGCTGAGCGGCGGCGGCGCCGCAGTGTCGCGCCCGCCGCAGTGTCGCCGCCGGCGGCGTGCGGGCCGGGCGCTAGTTCTACTGTGACTCGCGCGCGGTAAGATTTACGTTGTCACGCGAAAATGTGTCGTCAGTACGAATATACGAACGCGAAGTACTTAGCAATTGTTCAGCTGTACTGTGCACATTAATGGACTCTCGTGAATCCATACTTAGTACGGGAAGACTATCACCAAGTTCAGTTTAGTGCTACTGTGTAGGCAGTTATTATAACGGCCAATTAATAGTGACTATTTTCATTGAACGCTATCTAACAGCTCGTTTTTAGACATGTTATAAACGATAATATCGGGGCTGGCTGTTAGATGATATCCCTGTAGCGTACTTAGCAGGAATTTACTGTCAGCATGATGGCTGCCCCGCTCATTATTCAAGTGTAGTGCGTGCCTACCTAAACACTCAGTTCGGTGATAGGTGGATAGGCCACGGCGGTGGTCCCGTGGCTTGGCCGCCTAGGAGCCCGGTCTGAACGCCTTTGGACTTTTTCTTGTTGTCGGAAATCAAAAGACTTGTTTATACCCGTGAACATGAAAATCGTGACGAGTTACGCAGTGCGATAGTGGACGCCTTTGATAGAATGAAAAGTGACAGAGACACGTTAAGAAAGCTAAAAGACAATAGTATAAAACGGGCACGTTTGTGTATTGAACGCGGCGGACTCCACTTCGTCGTCGTAAATAAACTTTTAGCAGGTAACTTGTATGTAAAGTTGATTATTTTTGTAAAAAGCTCCAATTTTTTAAATACGCCTGAAATACCTACCCAGTCCCTTGACTGTTTCAGCTATCTGTTTTTAATATTGATACAGTAAATACCTAAAACTATGTTCAAGTAAAGTATTTCTGGCGGTTCTAAGCTCGTGGAATGTATGAAGGAGAAATTGGAGTACAATTTATTCCGTGAAAATGTTGCCGCAATGATTGCCGCAGCGGCTGTACGAGTGACTGCTGCGCAAGGCGTCGCGAGTTCGATCCTTGCTCAGAAAAAAAATGTATGATCTGCAGGTAATTGTTCTAGGTCTGTGTGTGTGTGTGTTAAATCTTTGCTTGGGGCAAAGTTACAAAAAAAAGGTTTTTTTAAAGCTATGTACCTACTTAACCTAGGTACCTACTTAATTTTTAATCCCTTTTATTTAATTGGAGGTAATACGTAGATAGGTGTAAAGTAATACTTACCATCAATTTCGTCGCCATCTGCATCGTATTGCTAAATACAATTTATTTCAATAATAAAATTACATCAATAAAGTACTGACCTACTACTTTTAAATAACGCGTAAGTACTTATTAGTACTTTACTTATTCGCTCGGACAGCCGCTATCCGTTTAGTACCAGCTGACTGGCGGGCGTTCGGGTCATTGAACCCGCCGCCCGCGCCGTCCTCGCGAGGCGGCTTCAGAGTAGCGAGCTAGCGACTGCGGCCGATTTTGAATGAAATATTGGTGCACTACTACTAGCAAACTCGATCAAGTGAAAATATTCTTTTCACTTGCCAACTTTTTTATTATAAACAGTAGAGTTAATCTAAGACTTTTTTTTGTTCTACTAATTATCATAAGTTTCCCACCTTTCGGTTCCACAACGACTACAATTTCACGGTGTATATACCTTAAATATTGACTTAATTATTGCCTTGTTGTAATATCGACCCAAATTCGGGTTCTGGGCAGTGAAAGGGTTAAAAGAATATGGTATAGATTGGATAAAACCCCGTAGTGTAGTTTTGTATGACGTATTATTTTAACCGACTTCCAAAAGGTTATCAATTCGACAGTATTTTTTTTAACGTCACAAACCCTTGTGCGCTCACTATTAGGTGGGCCGTATGCTTGTTTGCCAACCGGCAAATAAGCATACGGCCCACCATAGTGAGCGGTTACCGCAGCCTATAGACGTTTGCAACACCAGAGGTGTCGCTTGCGCGTTGCCAACCCTGTAGAAACCGTCTCATCATCATCAACCCACTAACGTCCCACTGCTGGGCACGGGTCTCCTCTCATTTGAGAGGGATTAGGCTATAGTCCACCACGCTAGCCTACTGCGGGTTGGCAGACTTCACATGCCATCGAGAATTCTCTCAAGCATGCAGGTTTCCTCACGATGTTTTCCTTCACCGTTTGAGCTTGTGATATAAATACGCACATAACTTCCGAAAAGTCAGTGGTGCGTGCCCGGGTTTGAACTCGAGACCTTTGACATGTCAGTCCACCGGTCACACCACTAGGCTACCACAGCTGCTACCTAGTTCCCTTATTTTAAGAAACCTAGAAACCGTCTAGGTTTCTTAAAATAAGGGAGTTACTGAACTGACAGCAATTCCCATGCTGTGAGAATAATCACTCCCCTAATGAGCTCTGGTAACCTTACGCACTCGCAGAAACACAACTACCTATGGCAAGACTTGTGTCCATTTAAATTGTACATATTTCTCCACTCCGCTTCAGTTAATAGGCAGTCTTACAAGTGGTTTTCAATTTTAGGATATAATTTTTATTTATTCTTCCCGACGATAATATGTATGCTACGCCATTCATTCCATATTTTAACAACTATGTATGTGAGTTTATTAAATCTATTTTTGTAAAATAAGACGATCAATTAAGTAAAATGTCTATTTATTAAAATAATTCTTTTGTTAATTTGTACAAAAATAAATAAATATTTGGAATGTATATTTTTTTATTTATTCTAAAGTATAGTTCGTAGACTAGAAAAAAAAACATATTATGTTTAACTGCACACATTAGTTTAGTGCTTGAAAGTCCACACAGCCAAGGCTTCCGTATATTTAAATTTAAATAAAAAAGTATTTTTTTATAGTTTGGCATTAAAAAATACTTTTAACCCTAAATTTTTACTCCCCTACCACCAACCCCTCTAAAATGACATTGTGGCATAACAATGTTTGCTGGGTCAGCTAGAATTACATAGAACCATTTAATAAACGAACAGACAGAAATGTGTATGCTGGGGAGTTTGTTGCGCCGCTTGTTCCCTTTTGCTGTTTACTTGTTTCATATTTTAACAAATCACACATGTCGTGAGTAAGTGTCCAGTTTTTTCTGTATTCTTTGAAGTGCAAGTAATTTAGTACACCTAATTACGATCACTGCCAACAACAGATAGATTCTACTAAAAATGGCAACAGAGATTCGTATCCGGACGAATTCATTTTCCAAATAAAACCTTCTCAAAGAAGAAAGAAGTTTGTAATACAATCGCAAAAGAACTTGAGGTTGTTCGAAAACCATATAAAAAAAAAGAAATAAATCATCTCATTCACTTCTTTTTTCCATTTACTGTCGGAAAATAATTCTCTCAAACATCAAATAATATGCCGTACTACTGCACAAAAACAATGTAATTTTTTAATAATACCTATCCTAAAACTTTAAATTTTGTGTGTTTATTTTCATATTTTGAATTAAATTATTGTGTCGGGAGTCAACATGATAGGGCCACTTCGGATATGCACTCATGCAAAACATATGAACCACGTCACGTTCGCCTTGAACAACAATTATCTCGGCCACGTAATAAACGGCCTTGGTAAGTTAATTCATATATTTTTGGTTCATCTAGCTAACAACACATACCATCACACCTGTCCCCCAAGATATAGAGGCACTAATATACACCGACATTTCGCCGTAGTAATATAGAGCAAGTACCGCGTAGGCACAGGTCCCATCTAATAGGAAGTGAGCCTATTGTCATCAAACGAGTAAGAATCCATTACTCCGAGCTGCTATTGCGAATTTCATAGAAAACCCCAATAACACTTGGACAATCAAACTCAACATTTCTCACTCAGCAGTCGCATTTACGACGACTAACGAGAAAGTTACTCGCATCTTATTAGACAACGTGGTCGGAGTGAAGGCGCACCCACCATACCCAACGTCCATAGCTACCTTGACAGACCTGTGTTCTCAAGAACTTGCTGTCATCTCGTTGGGGAATTCACGAAGATACTGAAGATTTTTTATTTTAATGGCGCGGGAACTCGTTCTTTTAAGTACTATACGATTAGCTCAGTGACTGACCGATTGGCTTGGCCACGAGATTAATCGGTGTGATCCTACAGGTAGTTCGTTCCCTGGTCGGGCGTTTGTGTGGCGGTTTAAGTGGGAAAACAAAGATTTAAAAAACCAATTACATTACCGACTGGCAAATAGGACTCCTCAAGAGAAAATATTGGACTATCTACATATAGAGATATTACATTGTTGCAGCAAGTCGTTTACAGTACTCACAGGATAAAAAAGGGTGCTGTCCAGAAATTGCACAGACTGCCGGCAAGAAAGTGGAGCCTTGGCCAAAGGCTGATCCACCACCGCAGCCGTGGCGAGCGGAGTGCCCGTCGGAACCCCAGCCTGTCAACTACGACCCTTATAGAATAAAGGTCCCCGATGTTGTGGTGCCGCCGATACCACCGAGCAATGTCAAGGTAATCATTACAACTTCCTTAGTTCTTATCCGACTTTTCCTTAAGATTTGAACCTTTGCGACATTCTTAAAGCGGTGTTTGAATAGTGCGTTTGACGAAATCAGAGCCCTACGCCGTGGAATTAAGTATCTAATGAAATCCAGCTTGTGCTTTGTTCATCAGCGGAGCGGCTTGGTGTACACCTCCGCTGACCAGGAAGGCCGGAATGAAGATTCCAGTTACCCACACCAGTCCTCCCAAGGATACCAAGGCAACCAGCAGGGTGCCATGGAAGAGGAAGAAAACAAAGATGCATCCTTCCTCGGAATGCTAAAAGGCTTCTTCGGAAAACTCAAAGGCAAAAGCAAGACTGGAGAAGGTGACGCCATGATGAACGATAACCGAGAACGCGTGTGGCTCCAACGTTAATTAACCCCCGCGAAACAATGCAAACATAACCTGACACAATATTATTTAGTGGATCATATTGAAATAGACGAATTACAAATACAATCTGGTGGTTTCATTTTAATTTTTATACAATTTTGAGGGCACTGAATTTCGTCCAACGTACTATAACACCTTTCTGCCGATCGTCTTGAAGTGAATAGTAACATTTTTTGACAGGAAATACCAAATGAGGATGCCAGGGAGCTGTTCACAAATCCGGGATTTAGTTTTGCCTCAAGTTCTAGTGTTCAAGACTTGTTTCACAACTCTCCTATCGTGCACCCTGATTACTGGAAAGATAAGCCAGTGAAGAAACTGACCGAAGTAGTAAAGGAGGTGCTGCCAAAGCTTGGGTACCATGGCAAGAATAAATACAAGTATGCCTTCCATGAGCCATGGAAGCCGCTGGACCGCATGGCCTTGTTGGAACAAGCTGAAAAGCAAGAAATGGAACAGTCTGAGGACATGTCCATTAAAACAGATACGCAGACAACACACGGGCTCTGATTTCCGATGAAAATTGTTAAATGGAAAGCATAGTCCAGCCTCCTAGTAAAATGTCGCATAGTTTCGAATAAATTGCTGTTTCATGTTGAAGCTTACTCTTATTTAAAAAATATATAATATGCAAATCCGTGCTGCCTTCAATTGCTAAGGTCAAGCTTTCGCAGGCTAGAACTTTCCATCGGCCGATCCCATTAAAATATCATTAGAGGAAACACTAGGTTTTGTCATTCAAAGCCGCGAAGCGTTTTATATACATATACTCATATAGCTCTGTATGCGCTATCTATCAAATGTATGGTTTGATTAATATTATTATTAGTTAGTGTTAATACCGGGCACTGATTATGTTTCCAGAACTAAATTTAGGCACAAATTTCTCTCTTATTCGGTTTTAAACCACGATACAAAACTACATAGTATACACATAAATTCATATCATGGTACAAGATTCCGCTCGGAGACGACAAAGGATTCTAATAATGATAGTCAGTTTGGTCTAGGAGTATTAGAAGGACGAGCAGAATGGTAGGTACTCCCAAATACTTCAAAAATTACGGTCAGTGCAACGTCAAGCCCTAGGGGGTTATCTGTGGTGAAGCCGGATAAAGTTATCGTATCGGGAATCAAAGTACAACCGCCAGCAGGTGAACCTATCCAAAACTTTCAAATTTTCCCAACTGAACATGAACCTTATTGGTTTGCTATAAAGTTGAAAATCTATCAAAGACATTTGACAGATTGTGGTAACTTGATGAGCTGGCCACCGTACCTACTCTTGAAGTGCCTATAGTTTTATTACGCTCTTAAATTATAATACCTATTCGAGATCTAGTTCATTCAATCAAATTCTTCGGTTTTTATGGTATCCGCATGAGGTGATCGTGCCTTCTGCCGAGAGGTAAGCCAATCGGCAGGTCGATAACAGGGCCCGAGGCTGGTTCGCCAAGAAAACGTTGAAGTACACACACACTAGGCCGCTTTTTAAGAAACTGCAATCTGCTGTAGACTCTTAGGCCCGGTTTCCACCGAAGCGGGGGGTACAGGAGGCGTGCGGAGATGTGTTTCGAATAACCAATCAGAAATCGTTGCGAAGAGGAGACGTGGAAATAACGAAATCTGATTCTGTGTTTATTCAACACATATCTCCACTCGTCTCTGGGCTTCGGGCATATAAATTGAGACAACTAGAACCAAGTCAAACCTAGGAGTGGTGGTGGCGAATATAATTAGGGTTAAATTGGCCATTCTTTTGTTTTGCTAGTGTCGCGTATTTGTTTAGTATTACAGTTTTCACACCACAAATTTCAGCCTATGCTCGACTGTGCAAAGAGTGCGCTAGGCCAGTGTGGAGCCAAACAACGGCATCCACCACCCACACCGCCTACACCTCCCCCGCCCTTCCCCTGGATATATGTTTGGGGTTTATTATCAGTTTTTGGAACATTTGGTCTAGTAAGTATCGATATTTTTTTTAACAGTGCTGGGTAGAAAGTTGCGTCGTTCACAGGTGCAACAAACATGTCCTAACAACAAAAAAACAGTGGTTTGAGGCTACTTTTTTAAAACTCTGCAAATGCACTTTGGATTTAGTCGGTGGAGGGACTGCAAAGTTGGGTCCTCAGTCCTCACATAGAGGATTGAAGGCCTATCTGAAATCACGACAATTTATTGTAGGTAAGTATTGTAATAACCTAAACATAAGCAGCCGACTAAAATTGTCTATTCGTCAAAGGCTTTTATTCTCGAATCATTGGTTTGTATGTCGACCCTGATATAGAATTCTTATGGGAAAAAGGAGCGAGTATGTTTTTGTCTATGAGAAATATTAAACTTGCTCGAGTATCCGGCCAAGGTACAAGCCGGATATTCGGTATATGTGCTCATCAGTATCCGTTGCATCTCAATTTTTTATTATTTTTCAGATGTATAGATTTTATTTATGGACTTTAGACAGGGAGAAGGTTGCGAGTGATAAGTATGTGTGTAAGTGACATTTTGTATTATATTTAAATTTATCGCTAAGATGGCTGTGCTGTGAGAGAGGCTGGAAGACTGGTGGCTTAGTGGTTTGTGATACCACTTTACGTGCACAAGTTACGTGCGTATTATATCACACGCTCAAACTCGCATTAGGCTTGCGGTGGAGAACCCCGTCACCTACCAATACTTGCCCCAAATCACGGGTCTCCTCTCATTTGTGAAGGATTGACCCGTTTTCAACCAGATCGAACAGATGTGCGGAGATGTGTTTTGAATAACCCTTCAGATATCGTTGAGGACAGGAGAAATAATGAAATCTGATTGGTCATTCAACACACATCTCTAAGTCTTTTCTCCTCTCCGCTTTAGTGGATACCGGGGCTTAAGGTATAGTCCGTACCGCTAGCCTGCTGCGGGTTGGCAGACTTCACATGCCATCTCTCAAGCATGCAGGTTTCCTCACGATGTTTTCCTTCACCTTCCTTTGAGCATGTGATAAATACGCACATACCTACCGCCGCGCCGGTCAGTGGTCCGCCTTGGGTTCGCTCAGCTGCCACAGCTCTTGGGTGTATAATTGGGTTGATGGTGTATAAAATAGTGACTATTCACACTATTTACCACTTTTTTACACTTTAGGGCGCCCTCGGCGCAAGATCAAAAGGCCCTATCATGACAAAGACCTTCCAGCATGCGTGCAGTATCTTATTATCGGCACAGGGGCGGCCGGTTGGGCCGCTTCCAGGGCTATTTTTCAGCACGACAAAACCGCCAAGGTATGCATCTAATGACTATAGACTGATTCTTAACTACAGTCACCATCTTAGCCGTCCACTGCTGAACATAGGTCTCCCCCAAGGATCGTCATTAATAAATAAATATCTATGGACATTATGATACAGCACCATCTAGTTCCAAGCCAAGCAACGAGGCTTGTGTTAAGGATACTAGTTGGTTGTTATATATATTTTTCTATAAATATATACATGTTATATATAGATACATCCATGGCTCGGATACAAATGTTTATGCTCATGACACAAATATTTGACTCTACCGGGATTCGAACCCGGGACCCATAGCATAGAAGGCAGTGTTAAGTACCTGGACTAAAAAAAATACTGGGTCAAAAAAAATTATCGTTCGAAGAGCATGGCCCATTAAGTACCTAAGTCATAGATGTTCTGTTTGCATGTATTTACAAATAACCCTCCTGACGCAGTCGGGTAAGAAAATATATATATATGTATGTGTCAGGTGTCTTCTACCATCTAGTATCCGTAACACAAGCCTCGTTACCTACTTAGCTCAGAACTAAATGGCGCTGTGTCATAACGTCAGGATCTAAAATCCGACAGTGGAGCAACTTTTGAAAATATACTATATACCAGGGGTTCCCAATCTTTTTCAGCTCGCGGCACATTCTCCAATTTAGAATTTTGCCACGGCGCCCTACTCTGGTTAGCTGTTTGAAAAAGATTCAGTAGAAAGAAATATGCGAATATAATGATACCCACGAATATTTGTGGTTTTGGATAATGACAGATGTCTTTGTACCAGATAGCCTACAAGCATCGACGACACCACCGCACGCGAAGCGTGCATCGAACACTGAGGCACCCGCGGCAGACGCGCGGTATTTACGTACCGTACCACCGATGTTTTAGGGCTCCACAGACGCATAATATTTCCGTGATTGGTAAATCAATATTTCGCGTGTCACCCTGAGTACTACCCGTACTACCCAAATTGTATATATAGGATAGGTTATTTTGATATTAAATATAGTGTGTGAATTATTTACTAACGTTGTTTTATTACTACCAAACGGTAAATTGGTGACCCCGACGTTCTCCAGTCATTATCATGGATTCAGAAGATATCGAAACTATCTCCGTCAAAGCCCGTATTCCTACGTTTTGGCGTGACAAACCATCATTATGGTTTGGGCAATTCGAAACGGTCGTCAACCCACAGAAGCCCAATGAGGAGTCGAAATTCAGCTTGATGGTGGCACATCTGGATAAAGCGGATGTCGAACAGATAAGTGACATTGTCATGTCCAAATCTCGCACGAACAGATACGAGGAGGCAAAGAAACGATTACTTTCCGTGTACGAAGAATCGGAAACCAAACAGCTGCAAAAGCTCCTCACCGAGATGGAATTGGGTGATCTAAAACCATCACAGCTTCTCAGGCGTATGAGAGAACCTGCGCACGACAAAATGCCTGATTCAACGCTGCAGGTGTTGTGGATGCGTCACCTACCTGTGGCCACACGAGCAGTCTTAGCAGTTAGTGAACAGACATCGCTTGATGTTCTCGCTGCAATGGCCGATAAAATGCACGACCAATCAACCGAGTCACACTTTGTGTGCTCTTGTACCTGTCAGGATCATTCCAAGATATCAAAAGCGACGACACAAATGCAAGATCAGCAATCTCACGGACAACAGGATTTACGAGACGCCGTAATGCAACTAACGAGGGAGATCGCCGAGTTAAAAGTACGACAGTCACGGACGTCGCACGCATCTCGCCGTTTCATTCGCTCACGATCGCACTCGCGCAACCGATTTAACAGCGGCCGAGGGTATAAAAACGAACACTCATCGGACAACGCTTGTTACTTTCACAAACGCTTCGGCGAGCGCGCCCGCAACTGCAGATCACCGTGTAACTATGGCAAGCAGCAGGAAAACTAATCGCGGTCTTGGCTACGACGGGAGCCGAGATCAACAAAATATCTGCATACCGTCTATACATCTACGACTCCGCCAACAAGCTGCGCTTCTTGATCGACACTGGAGCTAACGTGTCGGTTATACCGCCCTGCAAACAAGTTACACAGGCTTGTGCTATACTACTGTATGCAGCGAACGGCACGCCCATACGTACTTACGGCGAACGCGACTTGGACCTCAATCTTGGTTTACGACGATCATTCAAATGGAAGTTCACTGTGGCTGACGTGAAGAGGCCAATCATCGGCGCCGACTTCCTGCAATATCATAATCTTCTAGTCGACCTACGAGCCCAGAAACTTATAGACAAGAAGACAGGCTTATCAATCAACGGCTGTCTATCGAGCAGCACATCAACCCCAACGGTACTCACACTCAACGTGAATGATCCGTACTACGACCTGCTAAAAAAATACAGCGACATCACATCCGTCAATTTTAGTAATACAAGTGCTAGTGACGTGGAGCATTACATCGTGACACATGGACCGCCTGTGTACTGCAGAGCACGCCCGTTGCCGCCACACAAGTACAAAGCCGCAAAAGAAACGTTCCAGTTAATGCTCGAGCAAGGTATATGCCGACCCAGCAAATCACCATGGGCTAGTCCTCTACACATAGTCCAGAAGAAGAATGGCGAACTCAGACCATGCGGAGATATAGAAAACTAAACGCCGTAACAAAGCCCGATAGATACCCGATACCCCGCCTGCGTGACTTCACCTACAGATTACAAGGCATGACGGTATTCACAAAAATCGATCTACGCAAAGCATATAATCAATTGCGTATTCGACAAGAAGATATAGAGAAGACGGCAGTAATAACTCCATTCGGATTGTTTGAATTCCCACGAATGTGCTTCGGATTACGTAACGCAGGTCAAACATTTCAAAGGCATATAAACAATATATTGGGCGATCTAGACTTCGTGTTTCCGTTCGTCGACGACATTCTTTTGGCGTCTGCTGATCCAACACAACACCGACTACACTTAGAAGAAGTTTTCAAGAGGTTAAATAAGCATGGCATGAGAATAAACGTGTCTAAGTGCGTTTTTGGAAAAGAAAATCTTGAGTTCCTAGGCTATGACGTATCAGCTGCCGGAATAAAACCAATCGAAGAACGTGTTAAAACCATAACAACATTTCCAGAACCAAAAACAGTACAAGAACTACGTCGTTTCCTAGGCATAATAAATTTCTACAAAGAATGCATTCCACACGCAGCGCATACACAAGAAAAATTATTCAAGTACCTACGCACTTCGAAAAAGAATGACAAAACACCAATCCAGCTAACGCTTGATGAAAAAGAAGCCTTTGAAGCAAGCAAAGCCAGCATCAGAAACGCTGTTATGCTGACACACCCTTCGACACATGCATCAATTTCACTCATGTGCGATGCATCCAACACGTGCGTCGGCGCAGCCCTACAGCAGTACATTCATGGAAGATGGCAACCACTCGGTTTTTATTCAAAAAAACTCACCGATGCTCAAAGAAAATACAGCACCTTTGATCGGGAATTATTAGCTATATATTTAGCTATTCGTCATTTCAGAAAAATGTTCGAAGGTAAAGAAATTACTGTATATACGGACCACAAACCCTTGACGTTTGCGCTCACGAGAGATAACAGCAAGACAGAAACACAGCTGCGGACAAGATATCTTCATTACATTAGTCAATTTACAACGAAGATACTGCATATTGAAGGCAGAGAAAATATTGTAGCCGACGCCCTATCCAGAATCGAAACAATAACATTACCGTCACCGATCGACTACGATGAGTTAGCACGTCAACAACAAGATGACAATGAAATTGAAAATGTTATGCGAAACGACAACTTACAATTTCACCGCATAAAACCAAGCAATTCAAATTACAAAATACTGTGCGAAACGTCAACAGGTAGCTACCGACCCTACATACCGCCACAGCTGCGACGAACCGTATTTACAACAATTCATGCGATGAGTCATCCCGGCATTCGCGCCACGCGCCACCTGATAACAAAACGATTCTTTTGGCCGAGTATGAATACCGACGTCAGCGACTGGACACGAAGTTGTATCGAATGTCAACAAAGTAAAACACAGCGCCATACTGTATCGCCACTCGAAACATTTCCACGCACCGACCGCCTGTCTCACATCCACATTGACATCGTTGGACCACTACCATTATCAGATGGGAAACGATACTGTGTAACAATCATCGACAGAGCAACAAGATGGCCTGAAGCATACCCAGTGGCTGATATCACTGCCGAAACAGTCGCCCGTACAGTGTACGAGGGTTGGATAGTTCGATTCGGATGCCCAGAGCAATTGACTAGCGACCAAGGACGTCAATTTGAATCTGAATTATTCAAAAGTCTCATGAAGCGATTAGGCATCGAGCGCACGCGTACCACCGCGTATCACGTCGGGGTCACCAATTTACCGTTTGGTAGTAATAAAACAACGTTAGTAAATAATTCACACACTATATTTAATATCAAAATAACCTATCCTATATATACAATTTGGGTAGTACGGGTAGTACTCAGGGTGACACGCGAAATATTGATTTACCAATCACGGAAATATTATGCGTCTGTGGAGCCCTAAAACATCGGTGGTACGGTACGTAAATACCGCGCGTCTGCCGCGGGTGCCTCAGTGTTCGATGCACGCTTCGCGTGCGGTGGTGTCGTCGATGCTTGTAGGCTATCTGGTACATCTTTATTAAATAAATAGTCGACTCACGGCGGCGCGGGCGCCCGTCTTTACTTTCTACGGCGCACCAAGGCGCCGCGGCGCACACTTTGGGAACCCCTGCTATATACAAAAATATTGTGTGTATCAGGATGGCGGGTGACAAATGGCCATGCGATAGCCCAAACACCCGCCATCCTGATACACACAAAATATCGGTAACAAAATTGGTGTTCACTATTTTGTCTTGTCCGTCTAACATATACGAAGCATTGTTATATTTGTTTTACGAATCACTAGCGCAACAAAGCTAAAATAATCTTGCTTGTTGACCAGATATTTTTCATAACGAAAGAAGATTCAATACCATACAAGAGACCTCCAATGAGTAAAGAGATGTGGTTTAACGAGAACCCGCCCGATATTATGACTCTCAAGTATGTTGAAGGTGGAAAGTTCTCAACGTAAGTATCTTGACGGCCGGGGTTGTAGAATTAATATTACCATAACATGTTACCACGCCTGTATCTTCAAAGGGTTAGGCAGGTGCTCTACTGTACCACAGCTTACTTCATAGAGGGCAACGAGACCTACAAGCTGAGCCTAGGAACTCTGGTAACTAGACTGTTATATTTAGCAATGTAAATCAAATCAAACCATTTATTTCGATTAGACCAATACAGGTGCTTTTGAATTGTCATATTTAATTGAATTTAATTGCACGGTTCCAAAAGGTAGATCTTATGGAGAAGAACCGGCAAAAAACTCCATAGATACTCTTTTTCAATGAAATACAAAATTGTTGGTTTTGTTTTACAAAGATTTATGTATGTAATATCAATCAATATGAGACTGGTGCAGTTCGATATGAAACGTATGATTTAGAGAGGAAATAACTGAAACCAATTTCGGTTGCCATAACATGTATGAGCCGACGAGTCCCAACTGATAGCACCCGTTCACGAGCATGACGTGTGTATCGGCGTCTGTCTACTCAACCATGTTGTAGGGAATAAAAAGGAAAGAAAAAAAGATTTTATTTTTAATATTTATGGTTATAGCGGCAATAGAAACACATAATTTGTGAAAATTACAACTCTCTAGCTACCGCAGTCTTGAGATACAGCCTGGTGACAGACAGATGGACGGACAGACAGCGAAGTCTTATTAATAGGGTACCGTTTGGATACGGAACCCTAAAAAAGACTGTTATTACGCCGTCCTATAGTATCGCTAATAGGCATCCAATTCGGGGAAGATAGCGTACCCCAAACTAAGGGGATAGTCTTCGTTATAACCTTTACAAATAGTTCGAAAAGGAGTAGATACCGTAGCATATTTACGTACAGAATAAGTACCATTGTAACGTTCTTTGTTCGCGGTGAATTTATGAACACGATGATAATATTGAATTAATGAAACTGCACACTGTGTAGTTTGATCCAGCTTGAAAGATAGGTTCTAATCCCAATTTATAACCACAATATTATTTTTTTGACAAACCAACGACAAAAATTGCCTGTGGCCAAGTCTGCTGGTGTATGTATAGAGGGTATTGTATATTACAGCATGTTCAACGCTGCTTGTTCGGACTTTTTGGACCCCACCACGTTCTACCGGCGGAAGAATGGGCCGGCCCTCAGCATCGCCAGCGGCTGGTGCGTGTTGCGAGTAGACGCGGACGATCACGTAGCCTACGTGAAGACCATGGACGGCGAACGTCCTATTTATTACGAGCGATGCCTGATCGCGCCCGGTGAGTCATCATCATCAGCATTACGAGCGACGCCTGATCGCGCCCGGTGAGTCATCATCATCAGCATTACGAGCGACGCCTGATCGCGCCCGGTGAGATCATCATCAGTATTACGAGCGACACCTGGTCGCGCCCGGTGAGTCATCATCATCAGCATTACGAGCGACGCCTGATCGCGCCCGGTGAGATCATCATCAGTATTACGAGCGACGCCTGATCGCGCCCGGTGAGTCATCATCATCAGCATTACGAGCGACGCCTGATCGCGCCCGGTGAGTCATCATCATCAGCATTACGAGCGACGCCTGATCGCGCCCGGTGAGTCATCATCATCAGCATTACGAACGCCGCCTGATCGCGGCCGGTGAGCCATCATCATCATCAACCCAATTAATGTGCCCCACTCCTGAGCACGGGTCGCCTCGCATTTGAAGGATTAGGTTATAATCCACGATTTTAGCTTACTAGCTAAACTAACCCGCAGTAGCGGGTTCGCAGACTTCATACGCCATCGAGAATATCTCTCAAGCGTAACCTGCGGTTTTAAAACGGTGAAGGAGTTCGTACCTTGGGTTCGAACTCGACATCTTTTACGTTCAGTCTCCTGGTCATACCAGAAGGCTATTAGAGCCGGTGAGTGTTTAGAATCGAACCTCATTTCTAGGTTTAAGAACCACTATCAAACTTCGTGGTGCAACTTCTTTGGATGTTATGTATACTATGATAAGGTTGAAAAGCCAACCGGCAAAGAAAAATATAATTCTTTATCTTGCTACATACATAAAATAACAATACAAAAATACTTTTCAATTGTTGTGAACAAAGGCAAGCTAGTGCTTTTTTTTTGGAAATCATTACGGTCATTTGCTTTTTCTCAATTTCGATAAATCTTCAATTTAAAAGAATCGGGATATTAAAAGGGGTTACCGACTCTATTGGTGTAGAGACTGACCGATTGGCTTGTGTCTCACGGGGCTGCGTGACTTAAACACACTCGCTTTAGATTCGCGAAAAGTTTTAATAGACACGTTGTAGAACCGATCAATACGATGTCCCAATCAAAATCTTCATATTTCAAATATCAATCAAACATGCCTATTTATTTTCTCCTTTCGCAGGCTCAAAACCTAAGACCTTAGAAATATTCAGATCTGCGCCAAAGCCTGTACGAGAGCGAATATGTACACTACGCAGCATCAGAGACTTAGAATTGGCGTTCAGGTACGAAATGGAGCACTCAATTCTTCTAGAGAGATCAGAGAGGAAACGTCGGAGCCATTGACGACTCGGTGGCGTAGTGGCTGAGCAATCGGCTTGTGCGTCACGGGTTGCGGGTTCGATCCCCGCACGGAGAAAATATTTGTATGTTCTGCAAGTAGTTGTTTCGGGTCTGGGTGTTTGTGTATGTAAAAATATGTGTTTGTAAACGCACCCACGACACAGGAAAATTCCTAGTGTGGGGCAACGTTTACTAAAAAAAAAAAACCATACATACCTGCAAGCCTGTCGAAGGATAAGGCAGAGGGGTACTAAAGTGCACCTACATTT
Organism: Craniophora ligustri; assembly: GCA_905163465.1. NCBI lineage: Eukaryota > Metazoa > Arthropoda > Insecta > Lepidoptera > Noctuidae > Craniophora > Craniophora ligustri. Next base: position 13,180,771 of record LR990971.1, on the reverse strand, counting down.
CGTCAGTATGTTCTAGGGACCATGATAATGATGCTATTAAGAATTTCATAGAAAATCCCAATAGCACTTTGACTTGGGGATCGCACCCAAGACCTCTTGCTCGACAGTCACTTTCACGGCTACTAGACCAGCGAGGCAGTTGTAAGAGTTATAATTGTGTTTTTATAGGAAAGTTAAAGATGCGAAGCACGTCACCATAATCGGGGGCGGTTGTATGGGCTGCGAGCTGGCGTGGCATCTGGGACGGATGAGTGAGTTCATATTAATTTAGTAACTATATTTAACGCAATACATCATGACGTGTCTATTCACGACGGCAAACAATGGCTGATGTATGCGTGCTGTCGGTAGGGACAGGTCAATTCAAAGCTGCTCTGGTGCTTTCTTCAAAAGGCCATTTCAGACTTTGTCCAACATCGTCACGCATTGTAATAAAAAATATTTGGACCTTAAAAGAGTCCACTATCATAGTCGGTTCGGCAGTATTTGTCGAACAATAAAGCAAACAAAGGGTTTTTTCTCGAACATTCTTGTAAATATATTCGGTTTTACCACCCGGCTGTGCCGATTAATGTGCCCGCTTATGTGTGTAGCTACCCTAACACCGTTCGGCCGTTTCGAACGTTTGCTCATCAGACTCACTGTCGACAAATATACCAACGAGGCAATTACTTAGTTTAATAAATAAAATTGTTTTGGTACAAGTCATTTAAAAAGAAATCAATTGAATAATCCCAAAAATTGCTACTATTTTTACATTTTCAGACAAAAAGGTGCCACGAGAAGATGATTTGCCGCCTATAGAGTTTGTGCACGTATACAAGGACAAAGGTATACTATCAGGTATACTGCCGGAGTACCTCGGCGAGTGGGCCGCGGAACATATCAAATGTGAAGGAGTCAAGCTTATACCCAAGAGTAAGTACTTACCAGGCTACTCAGAAAGTTTTGCGACAAAAAGTTTTTATATAAAAGACACTGGCCACTTGTAATTATTTTGAAAACTTCGATTATTTAGGGGTAAAAATACCACTGTTCTTTTTCCAAATTTCCCTCCGCATTTTTTTGAGAGTCAATTCAATGCATACCCTGCTGATTGGTTCAGGAAGTGTTAACAAGATTTTGCACGAGCACCTTCGCGTAAGGAGTCTAGTTTCCCGCTGGGTACCGCACAACCTCCCTCAAGCTTAGAAGCAGGCCCGTGTGGATTGGTGCCGTGATATGATACAAAAATTTGATGCAGGCTCATCATGGCGCGTTTACGACAATCAAACGGTTGTTTCAAAATGAACCAACGACTACGAAAGTGAAGCGATTGAGGAGCGCAGAAAATATTTTGATCGCTAATTTCTTCACTTTGATGGGGTACCCAATTCCACTACGAGACCAAAACGGCATCAACGGCGAATGGTTTAGCACAAATTGCATGCCAGAAGTTTTTTTCTGCAATGAGCAACAAGCGACCGAATACCGGGCTCCGCGGGAACTTTTTTCACCACGACAACGCACCCACGCACTCTGTGCATCCAGCGGATTCCAGCGACCTTTACCGAGTCGTCAGTCCACCTTATCGGGGGCCTTATTGTACTTACTAAACTGTATTTGTTTTCAGCTCAAGTGTACGATGCGTTCATGTCAAAAGATGGGAGACTTGAACTGACGCTGTCTTCTGGCGAGTCTCTTGTTACAGACTATGTAAGTATTATAATTATGCCTTGTATGAAATTTAACTGCCTGGGTCGAGGTCTTGAGTTCGATTCCCAGTTCGAGCAGTGTTATTGGGTTTTTCTATGAAATCGAACTTTGAATGACTTGTTTGCAGGCGTTTGTGGCGATAGGTGCTGAGCCGCGGGTGGAATTAGCGGAGCCGTCGTTCTTGGAAAAGGACTACGTCAACGGTGGCTTCCTCGTCAATACCGAGCTGGAAGCCAGAACACACCTTTACGTCGTGAGTGTATACAAATTTAGCCTCCCATCAGAAAGCACGGATTACTTGTTTCTTGACAAATTTCTGAAAGAAATACCCTTCCCTAGCAAGCTGCGGCAAATTTACTCACAGAATCACAACTATTGGTGTTTCACTGCGATCTTATGTAAGGCGGAGGTACTTTCTCACTCAGGAGGTACTTTCTCAATTGGAGCAAGGAATTTTGCTATTCTCTACCTCTCTGCTACAATCCAAAAGCATCTATGATATTGGTGTACTTGAAATAACACATTTCAGTTTGAATTAAATTTTTGGAGAGGTTTCTCGATCAAATTGAGCTGCCCGACTGGGGAAGGACCCGGTGAAGTAGTGAAATAACAATAATTCTAGTTTTGCCAGTGAGTAAGGTTACCAGAGCTCGTTGGGAGGGTGACTATTCTGACAGCATTCCGTTTGCTGTCAGTATAGTAACTCCTTTATTTTAGAAACGTAGACGGTTTCTACAGGGTAGGCAAGCGCGAGAGACACCTCTGGTGTTGCAAAGGCCTATAGGTTATGGTAACCGCTTACAATCAGGCGGGCCGTTTGCCAGTTTGGCAACCTTATGACATAAAAATAAAACGCTTACCTTCGTGTTGGTTGCAGGCGGGTGACGCCGCCAGCTACTATGCGCAGTGGAAGGACTCGCGACTGAGGGTAGACCACTACAATAACGCGGAGGAGCAGGGGGACATCGCTGGCGCCAACATGACCGGCTACTGGATACCCTGCAACATGGAGCCCAATTTCTGGGTCCGGCTTGGAGAATCGTTAGAGATGGAGGTAAAGTCAACCAAGCAGTCTACTCGTTTTTAATTACCACGAAGCAAAAACTAAGTTTGATATGTCTGTGTGTGTGTGCATATTTGTGTGTGTGTGTTTGTGTGTGTGCACGGACACGATACCAAACTCCGAGCTGCTTCTGAGAATTTTATACAAAGTTAAGCTCAATAACATTTTGCTTGACATGAAAATCAAGGCTTCTTGCTCATCATCATCATAGAAAAACCCAATTACACTTTGGTCAACCTTGGCATCGAACCCAAGAATGACCTGAAAAGATATTGTACAGTCGAACAACTTAATTGGTTTACATCCACACATGGATAACTTCCGTTGTTATTTATTGGGTGCGTAAACTAATAAGATTTGAATTGTCAATGCTCGCTTGAGCGATATACGATTTCGATTTAGATATACGCACACAATGAATATGTACTCCAGTTGCCTGTACCATCCGCTAGGGTCGCTAGTGGCATGTATACCAACCAAGGATCCTCAAAAGATGTATTTACAAGAAATATGATTTATCCAGGTGGTAGGTGAAGTAGGCGCGTGCATGCCGATAGTGGGGCTGTTCAAGGAGTGCTCGGACGAGGAGTCGCAGCAGGAGGCCGACGTGATGGCGGGCGGCACCGGCGACAAGCGGCGCTGCTACCAGGACAAGTCAGTAGTTACGAACGAACGTATGAAAGAATGGGCATGCAGTGGCGTAGCTAGGTGACCTAGGGCCCTGGGGCAAAAATTTGGGGCCCCTAAATTGTTTAGGTTTACAGGGTCACTGGTAATCAGTAGCGTAGCCACGTGAACAAGGGCCCTGGCGCAAACAACTAGGGCCCCTAAACTGTTTAAGTTTACAGGGCACTGGTAATCAGTAGCGTAGCCACGTGACCAAGGGCCCAGGCGCAAACAACTAGGGCCCCTAAACTGTTTAGGTTTAGAGTCACTGGTAGGCAGTAGCGTAGCCAGGTGACCAAGGGCCCTGGCGCAAAGAACTAGGGCCCCTAAACTGCTTAGCTTTTATCAATGTACAAGGTTATATGCGGAATCGATAATTTCTTGAAAGAAGAGGGTAAGAAATTAATAAGCAGATTGAAAAATACAAATTGTACGCAAATGAACTCGCGGACAAAAGCCACTTTATTATATGGAGAACTTAAAATTACCTGTTTCAGGAACGCCGACTATATTAACAAATACAAGCGAGGAATTTTGTTCTACTTGAGGGATGAGATCGTGGTCGGCTTTGTCTTCTGGAACATGCCCCCCATTGATGACCGCCGGGGGGTCGCCACTGAGGTAACCTGTCCCTTCTTTATTTTGAACTGTTTGCTCAACTTAAACAATAACATACCATCACGCCTGTCGTCCCCGAAAGGTTAGGCAGAGGTGTACTAATGTACACCCACGTTTCGCCGATATGTTTTAGGTCCCATGTAATAGGGGTGAGCCTATTGCCATTAACCGGGCACGAATCCAAACTTCGAGCTGCTACTGAGAATTTCACAGAAAAACCTAATAACACTATGCTCGACCTAAGAATCAAAGCCAGGACCTCTTGCTTGGCAGTCGCACTGTACGACCACTAGACCAACGAGGCAGTTGAACAATTATGACAGTTAATCCTTTTTCTACCATAAGTATTGTTGAAAATATTAAGTATTTTGTATCTCATTCGACATCGACGACCTATGTGGTCTAGTGGTTCGAGTACCGGACTGCTGATCACGAGGTCGTGGGTTCGATTCCCACGGGACACAAATATTTATGTGATGAATATAAGTGTTTGTGTTTGTCTGGGTGTTTCCTATGTATAATAAGTATGTATTTACAAAAAAAAAGTATATAAGTATTATATCCATTGTCTAGTACCCATAGTACAAGCTCTGCTTAGTTTGGGACTAGATGGTGCTGTGTAAAATGTCCCTGAATATTTATTTATTTATTTATTTATTCATTAACACCGATATTTATCTTGCACAGAGTCATGGATGTTTCTTGATGATATCATATATCAATGTCTCTAGTTAAATAAGTATTCGCCTCTCTTAGCTGCTGCGCGCTCACCCCTCGTATCAAGACATCAACGTCCTGGCCGAACTGCTCGGCTTCTCCGACACGAAATGCGTCTACAAGAAACCTGAAGAAAGAGTCGCGGAGGGACCTTGTGTTACTAAGTAAGTCAACTGTAAAGTTACACACAACTATAGGCGTATATACATATGGGGGTAGTTGGGTTGGTCGTGCCCACCCCAGGGTCTTGGGTTACCGATTCGAAATTCTATGGTGGGCTCGAAAATATGTTATACAAGCTTCAAACTTCCACCCCCCTTTCCCCCTTTTACGGGAGGATTTTCGGGATGAAAACTATCCTTCCCCGGGACGCAAACTATATCTACCAAATTTATTAGCAAACTTAAGTTCTAGATGTGTAGTGTTGACATTTAAAAAAATTGCCATATTTTTTTGTATCTATACGGAAAGTGCCATAAAAAAATCAATTATAATTCCCATAATTAATGCACATTCGGTGCGAACATAGTTTTCTCAACACATTGTATTTAAGTGCATATTAATACTTTGCGAAAGTCCAACTATTTTTAATCTTTTTTATTCGCAGTGACTGTTTAAAACCAAAAGTGTCTTCATCCTGTCCGAAACTTACCCGCCGTAAATATCCAGACTAATACACTGGAAAGTGTGATGTACACTTTAAGCACTTCAATTACCGCACTAGAGTTTTATTGGGAAACATTTCTGATATCATAGCATTCAGTAACTTTACAATATTTGCGTTCGCTTGCTTGTTACAAGTCGCATTTTGAAACACCAGAGTAACGTAAAATATACCTATATATTTCGACGGTGTACCACCCGTCGACTGTTATTAAATTTACAACGTTGCCTGTAACGTAACAATTAACTACTTTTTGTGAACGAATTTTACAAAACGATATGAGAGGGAATGATACTCAACAGCTGGTGCGGTGTTGAGTGTTTTATCACATCAGATATGGCATTCGAAAAAAAAAGAGTAAGAAGGTTGGTACATGTTAACATCACGGTTAGAGCACACAAACTTGGCAACATATCAGCCTTACTAATCCGTCCAATCCGTTGCAATACTATATAGTTAAATACCCACATATATGCTTGGCACTAGACTTGACAGCCAACGGGTTTGTTCAGTGTGCTTCTGCGCTACTTGCGTTTCAAATTCGTCTATGACATCCACAATACCGATTAACCGGTTTCTAACGATAATATTATTTAAGCTATTGTGTCAGCTTGAATACTTATGTGCTATCTATCGTTACTGCTTTGATTTTTTATAATAGACATTGGGGTTAATATATGATACGTTGCCGATGTATTGTGTGTGCTATAATCAATTCAAGAGACGCATTCTTCAATTCACTTCTTATAAATTTCTTTTTGTTTCAGCTGGAAAGTATGGTAAAAAAATATGGAAACAAATGTATGCGAAATTGTCTATGTGAAGTTTTTTTTTTGAATAAACATTGACTTGTTTGATTTTGTATTTTTTTTATCTTCGTTTCACTGAAGAGGACTTATGGACTCCTAATTTAAGACGTCGTAAAATGTTAGTGTTAAACACGGCTTTTTAATTTTGCAACAATATTTTTTTAACTCGCTTGGCCCAGTAAGAAATGAAAGATATTAATGATTTAAGCATCTTAATTACACGTGTAGACGCTCTTGCGCCATCCCATCTTCTTAGTTCGGCGAGATGTGCTAGCGCTGCTGCTGCAGTTGCGTCGACCAACAAACGGCGAAAATATAACAATCAATAATTATTATACGTTCGAGCCGTTTGGGGTTGATGATGAATGCATGTAAGCTTTTCAAATGTATCTCCAAACGCCTGGTCCATACTACACGTGACTGAAAGGCTGGCATTATTTCGACCGAGAAATAGCATTGCCATCCAATGTGGCAATACCGCCAGTCTTCTGGGCACTTTTCCACCTGATAGCGACGCGGAAGAATTCTTTTAGGTTTCCAAAAAATAGGTTTTAATTATTTCTGTAAATTTAGCTATTCTATTAACAAAACAAAAAAGATATTACAGGTAGTAATGATTCATCACATTCATTTTACACCATTTTAGAATGAAAAAAAAAACATCTCCATTTGGATTTAAGCTACTTGGACGTCATTCTCATATAAAATGGCGACTTGAGTGATAGAGGAATTAGTCCTTTATTAGCAGTTTTCCGCCATCAAAGGCGGAGGTACTTACCCAGTCGGGCAGCTCAATTTGAGCGAGAAATCTCGCTTCAAATTTTCGTACTTTTTTTGCAATTTGCCGGTCATTGTCAAACTGAACATTAAACAAAATATGATTCACGCCTGTAATAGGTATTTAGTTACAGAATTATTATCATTTAAATCAGTAAAACAGCCGTCAAAGTGCATATAACTGCATTGATTGTCTATTTCATGAAAAAGTCAATCAATGCAGTATGCACTTTGAGGGTTGTTTTATTGATTTAAATGATTATAATTTTCATTCATATTTTTTTTCCACCATAATTCACCAAATCATCAACCATTATCAGGTATCATCCTGTCAACCATCTAAAGAAATACTTAAGACTAAACTGTATGGACTAGATTCCTTTGCTTTACAGCCTTATCCAGACAGAGAAGAAGAGAAAAAAAAATTATGGCTGCCGGTATGTTTACATTTTCACATGCTCGTGTGCAATTATTTTTGTTTCGGTGTTTATTGCGTTGTTTTCTGTGTTCACGTCGAGTTGACCGTTAGTTCCTCCGTGTCCACCAGAAAATCAAGCATTTTCATCAGTGTTCTTTGCACGTCGAGATCAGTTCTCCGTGCAAGGAAGTTTTAGCTTAGGTCAGAGAGTCGCTTTAGGCCCTCCTGATTTTGGAGTCGGGACCTTTATTGCTAAGACAATACGTTATCACTATTTTATACAATGTCACGGAGCAAGTGTTGTGTACCTAAGTGCTCCATCGCCATCCTGGATAGTAAGTATTGTATTATGTCACTTTCACACAATTTTACCCTAAACTGGACCTAGGTCTAGGTTTTAAATAGATAGCTACATGTAATTTTGATAAATGGTGACGACTGACGATGAGGCGAATAATGCAATGGCTCCAAAACAATTTACTTACCTTAAATATTAACAAGTCTAACTATTTCACTTATTTTATGAGACAGTCTTCCCGTCCCTCTTTTGGAGAATTTAATATAAAAGCCCATATCTGTCCACTACGAAAATCATCAGATTACTATATATTTTGGTGAACCGACATGTTGCCGCGTGAAAAATATCGATAACATTCGCGCGTATGTCACTGTTTCTCGTTAAAAAATTTAGAAAATCTGTAGACGCTTCCCCCACCACTAAAAGTGAAAACATTACAGGACAGTTTTTTCTTCCTATCATCTAGATAGGAAGAAAAAATTGTCTTGTAATGTATCAATTCTAATAGGTTTCCGAGACGCTTGAGTAAATCCACATTTAGCATCGTGGGCTCCCCTACTATAAGGTAAGCATATGTGTTTACCTTAACATATGACAATACTGAAGCTATATTCAAAAGCAATTGGTAGATTTATCCCTCACAGTTCAGGTTAATAGGTAAAAACACATAAATCCTCACTTACACATACATACTTTCCAACATTCATCCCCCCACGCATACATCTCCTAACACACACATCCCCTAACACACTATTACACATTCTCTCACCTAAGTATCTCTTTTATTATACATTTTTGTTTCATACCGCACACAGAATGGTAAGTCACCATCTATTATAGTGAGAAGGACCACTAACTGCCAAAATACAGGCCCACCTAGTTTGGCAGTTGGTTGCCTAATATATTATGTCTCTAGCCATAGTTTAATTATGTACGACCTAGTAAGTTTTCTTTGTATTTTTTTTTATGGTAAGAAATAAATAAGAAATAAAATAAATAAAAAAAAACTGCGCTGCGATAGATAAACTACTATAAACGCTAGAAATTAATAAGTATTACTACTAATATATTATATTTGAAGAATATATTGAGATTAGAAGTTATAATTATATTGTTATCCTGTAGGAACGTAAGTCACTCCCGACAAACGGTTATGCGGATTAGCAGGAGAAACACGATGTTAACAATATTGTAATACTTTTGGGATAAACAAATAAAAAACTTGTAAAATGTTTTGTGACAACCTTCAGCTATGCGCAATGTCTAGACGACTGTCGGCATTTCGTGCTCATACAAAGGAGTGCGCCCACTATTAGAATTTATTACACTATGGCGTGGCTTTCTGTAGTTTCTGCCTGCCCCCATGGGCAAAAGGCGTGATTGTATGTATGTATGTATGATATTATTTATCTATATCTTTACATGGCTTTAAACAAAGCCGCTGTCTGTGTACTTGGGTACTTTAAACTACGCAACAGATTTTCACCACTAAAGTGACTCTCTGACCCTGTTTTCAGCAATAGATAAAGTGATACAAGAGGAAGGTTTATGTGTAGTATACATTCATATTATAGTACAGAAAAGCTGATAAATTTTGCATAGCACATGTGGTAGGCTGGGCTGGGTGGCTAGTTAAAGATTAAGGTTAACTATAATTATTGTCGTTTTAGATGTGAGTCTACACAAGTTTCCCAATCCTGTTAAGGATCCTGAGCGGTTTAGAACGTGGGTATCAAAGATTGGCGGTGAAATTGTTGGATTGGACAATAATACCATATACAGAACTCGAAAAGTGTGCCACAAACACTTCGCAGAGAATTTTAAGTACTGCAGCAATGGTCTCAGCAAAACTGCAGTCCCAGAACTGCACCTGTCAGGTAATCACTATAATTATATTTTCATCACTGGTAGTAGGTAGTAAATGCCATTCCATTAGAATTTGCTACTAACGCTAAAAAATCCTATTAACAGGTCCTGATAAAATTGACACCATTATGAACAAAGATGTTCCTATTAGAGAAGTCCGCAGTACAATCACAACACAAGTCTTCAAGATAGATGATCCAATCCCGTCAACTTCTACTTTATCTCAGAATAAAATCAACAAAAAAGGTAAAATTCCACTATTCTGATTATTTACCTTTACATTTTTAGTTGATTCCTTCCAAACTTATTATGCAATAAGCATCAATATTTTTAATGTTGTTACTATGATGTAACATGGGCTTTCAGCGCAAATACCACAGACTCCTCAAGTATACATACCATTGGTTTAGGCTGTCAGTTGAGTAATTCCCTTTTTTAAACCAAAACGGTTTCTGCATGGGTGTGCAACGCATTTGCAAGCCTTCAGGTATTGCAAATATCCATGGGCGGCGGTAATCACTTACCATCAGGTGAGCCGCCTGCTCGTTTGCCCCCTTATAGCAATAAAAATACCTGCTCCAATAAGAAATATAAAGATTTTCAGGAAGAATGATTTTATTGTAAGTTATTAAATATACACATTAAAATGTACAGCTGGGTGTATATAAATATACACAGCTGAAGTATCAGCTGTATAACACTGATAATGTAGCGTATAGCATTAACTATTTTATTGGTATACATTACCATTTACAGTGAAATATTCAATACATATAATATTAATTTAAAAGTTACTCATAGCTGATAGCTGTGTTATTATTGTGTGTTAGTTGACCATATTTTATTGACATTTAATAATGACTTATTTTCAGTTCCAAACATATCTCAAGGTGAGCTAGTGGAAGTGAAGAAAATAATAAAAATAGAGCAAAAACCTTACAGAAGGATAATATTTACGAGGGATTTGTTAAAAAGTAAAAGTAAGGCTTTAAACATTTTGATAACAAAAATTATAGTCCAAGATCCCAGGGCCGCCAGACGTCACGTATTTTCTGACGAACCAAATGTGGATTATTGAGTAGTGCTAGTATGTACTAAGAACGCATGCCTACCAGCTATCTTGCCTAGTGGGCCAATTTTCAGGTATCAGGTAATCAAGGTACACACAAATATTACTTACCTCACGTAAATTCTCCAAGCTGATTTTTACGTATATTGTAGGCAATATCCTTAAAAATAAGTTGCCAATACTCCCAGACACTTTCCGTCGGCCGTATTGCTTTGCAGACGCTTTAAAGCTCCCGAAGGAATTAATCAACTTCACGTAAATTATGATGTTCCATTCTAGTAAAAGGTTTCAAAATAGTTGTGACAGATGACAGACCGATCATAGGAGCCAATCATCCCCCTTAATTCAATTTTAATGCCACTGTGGGTAGGAGCGTGAGGGTATTATCAACGCGCATGAGAGTGAGCCAGATTGCGAATATGCGGAAGTCTAGGGGATGATTGGCCCCTTGGATCGCTCTGTCTTCTCGTAAAAGGTTTCGAAATAGTTGTCTGGTGGAGATATAAACAATGGAACATCATAATTTACGTGAATTTAGATAATTCCTTCGGGAGCTTTAAAGCGTCTGCAAAGCAATACGGCTGACGGAAAGTGTCTGGGAGTATTGGCGACTTATTTTTAAGGATATTGCCTACAATATACGTAAAAATCAGCTTGGAGAATTTACGTGAGGTAAGTAATATTTGTATGTACCTTGATTACCTGATACCTGAAAATTGGCCCACTAGGCAATATAGCTGGTAGGCATGCGTTCTTAGTACATACTAGCACTACTCAATAATCCACATTTGGTTCGTCAGAAAATACGTGACGTGTGGCGGCCCTGGGATCTTACTCTATTACAGAAAATGTCAGAAAATTATTTATGATGCAAGTTACCCAAAGTGGCAAGCAGTTAGAAGGGAGGAGATTCACTTTGGATGACAAGATTTTGGCGCTATCCCTTTATCCGCCATCTCCCAAGGCATGCCCACGGGTCGGAATCTTGCTTACGTTCATGGAACACCGCGGCCCTGTCACCCTCTTTTTTTGTATCACGAACTATTTTCGTTACGTCACGATCAATATACTAGCAGAATTTAAATCAGTGCTCAGAAACCGGTTTATTTTTCGAAAACGATCATGTCATGGTTATATATAATTGTGACATAACTTTGTTATATAACATTGTTCCTCTAATTTGTACAGTATTGTTTTATGTTACAATTTTGAATAACAATGTTACGTAATGTGAACGTGTTATAAAACACAAGTTATATAACATGTTACTAAGTTTGTACGCACCTTTATTTACTTTGAACGGAACGGTACAAAACGTTTTTGAAGGGAACGCAATTCAAATCGTTTTTGTTTAATAAAAAAAAATTAAACCGTTTTACTCCATTTTTTGGATTACTGTATTTACCTGCCACGCGGCTTAGTTTCTTCATTTTAATTACTATTATCTGTTGCGTATTTCTATGTGACATTATTCTGTGAGTAGATAAATAGTGTTTTAGGGTAAACATGGATGATTCGGGTGAGTACCAGTACCATTTACCATCCTAATTTAAATGCTTTATTCATTTACGATGATAAATGATTATTTGTATCATATTATGCGCACCTTCGGGTAGCAGCCGAATGGGCCGACATGCCTGGGGAAGAACCACTAACCTACTGTCGCGATTCGGTGTATGTGAGCTCCCCCAGCGGCTCTCTTCCCTTCCTGCTCTCTCATTTCTTTCCTACGCGATGTTTGGACATTCACCCCACGAGGGTACGACTAGCGTACATCGCAGGGAGACTCCCTCTCTGGGCGTCCGTGCACCTAAGCGAGAATGCCCTTGAACGCCATCCACTTCCATCTTGAGACGGCGAAAGCTAGCCTTACTCTTCCTCGCCGAGACGAAGATATGCTCTCCATCTGACATCTCTTTCCTCTCCTACTCGGAGTAAAAATTGTAGCATTTAATTGTACCGCGGGCTGGGGTGTGCTTTTATGTCAGAGAGGATAATGTCTGCTCTCGTCGTCTGGGATGGGAGTCTGGCTACACGTAGACGGCGAAGACCTACCGCGAATTTCCAAATACAGGTCAGCGGATTGGGACGGGATGCGGTCATTCTTTGTGTCCTTCATACTAATGGGGGTAGATTCTTACAGTAAATATATAAATATATATATATGTCTGGACATTATGACACAGCGCCATCTAGTTCCGTGGTAAGCAACGAGGCTTGTGTTACGGATACTAGAAGGTTGATATACTACATATATACTTTTTTTTTGTAAATACATACTTATTATACATAGATACATCCATGACTCAGAAACAAATGTTAATGCTCACCACACAAACATTTGTCCCTACCGGGATTCGAACCCGGGACCCATAGCACAGCAGGCAGTGATAACTACCCCTGAGCTAATCATAATCATAAATCATAATTTATAGGAGTATGTATAGCGATAGTGCAATAAAAATGCAAGGAGGTAAATTTACATCATTTATTTTCTTAGGACGGAAAAGTAATCCGACATTAAATGCGGAGGAGTCGCAATCGCATTCTCTGTTGGCACCGAAAAGACGTACAACAGAGAATTCAGGTAAGTATCACGATTCTTATATATAGACTAAACTATGATTAAGTAGTGTAGTATTTAAAAATAATTAGGGCGTTTACGCATTTCTTTCGACCCATATCCGATCGGTACCAGGTGTGAAACCAGTGTAATTCATATGAAAAGAAAGAACAGTTTTCAATGTCCGTCTTCGGATCGGATGCAAATTGGATACAGTGTGTAAACGCTCTAAAACATGACAAAAAAATAAAGCAATTATCCTATACACAAATTAAATATTAAAATAGTCATTTTATACGTGTATATTATTTCAGGAATACAATGGAATCTCATTACTGTACCGAAAAGTGAGGATACTCAGAAATCTCAGAAGGAATCTGTTGTGACTAATGAAAATTCAGAACTGGAAAATGTAAAATATGAGTGTGTACTGTGCAATAAGATTAGCAATCAGGAGGAATTCAATAATGACTATTATGGACAACTTATTGCATCAGAGTTAAAATTTGTTGAGCCATGCATGCGCACGCACGTGTACGCGGAAATATTCCAGCTATTACAAAGAAGCAAATATCGACATATGCCACTTGACAATATGTAAATGGAAAACTAAAATGTGATTACTCAAGAAAATTTTAAAACAATAAAGGAATCATTTCTTTTTTCAAATTTACTTATGCTTAGTGATCCTGGGATTGTGATTATAATACTGACATTGTTTGATTGTGTGTATAGAAACGGGCAATGGTGGTCACTATAGCAAGAATTAGAATACAAAAGTTAAAATGGACAAAATCTTTATTGCAACCGCCTCAAAACAAAATTTACTTAATTAGCTATCATTTGAGATCAGTAATCACATTAATAATCATCTTTAGGAAATATAAAAGTACAAATTGCACCATTGCACTGAGGTACGGGTAGTTAAATTCACCTTGTGGGCAATGAGGATCGTACAAAAATCTAACACAAATCGCAAACATACCGTAAAAAGGGGTGAATAGGCATAAAATCAAACTTCACGATGATATTTCCCATCGTCGTCGTAGAAATATGACACCAATAGATAGATATATTTTATTTTCTCCGCCTACTTATTGAAGGATTATGTATGGTAATTAAAACAACGTACTAGATGTAAAAAGATATACCGAGAAATACTCAGCGGATACCGTACAGTCTGATGTAAGAACAAAAAAGGGGCGATTTACAGTTGACATTACATTTAGTTTATTTACCGAATACCATAAACTTCAACACTTATATTATATAAATTTGCTAAATAATTGCTATAAATATGATTATATAACATAAAAATAACAAAAAATATAGGCCATCCCTATTCATACTGGTCAAGGAAAAAGCATAGGGTTGTCAATATTTATTTACAATATAATTTACAAAGCGGGAAAGGAAGGTTTAATTAAAAAGAAATTAATGTTGTTAAAAAGAATACATTTATTTATTCAAAATCAACCAAGCACTTGGTATTAATAATAATTAAAAATTAAAACTTTAACAGTTTTTCATTCAAATCAATATCACATGTTTCCATTTAAACACTATGCATCATATTTCTCTATCAGAGATATTCTTACATTTCTTATAAAAAAATTAAAATTAAGGAAACTTATAAAAAAAAAATGAAAGAAACAATCAAATCAATACCTTCCCAAACAAATAAACAATATAAATTATATTTATACGAAACGAAATATTTTTAGAATGATTTATATTAACTATATAATTATTCCACTCGAGTTTTTTTTCTTGATGAATAATTTAATTTATGTCATTCATGAGATCACGTAATATGTCTTCATCTTTAGAATAGTAGTGTGTAGCCCTCGCCGTAGTTTTGCGATTAAGTTTATCAGTCAAAGCTATTTTTTTAACATTTTTTAAATTAATTTTTACATTTTGTTTAGTTTCAAAATTTTCAACTGATGTTATAATTACCTTGTTTTCTGTAGGCACTTTAGATTTCTTATTTCTATCTCTTCTTGCAAACAAATAGTGTCTTCACAGATTAACGGCATTTTCTCAATATCAAGGTCGTTTTCATCGGGTAATTGATCAATTTGATAAGGAAAATCTATATCTACATCTTTTACACCGTTCAAATAAGTTCTAGTTTCTCGTGTTCTGATCTTTCTAAACTTTTTTATGTCGTGAGGTTTTTTTTAAACATCTGTGTATCAGCATTTTCATTCTGTTTTGTATTTTTGGGTAATTCGATAGGCATTGTTCTTTTTGCTGTAGGTTTAATTTTTTTCGGTGTGCTGGTGAAAATAATGGTGTGTTTTTTTTTAACTAATCTTTTTGTAAGAGTAGGTCTTAGAGTTGGTACTGAGGGAGATGGATAAGTTTAACATGTTATACTTTGATGTGTTGGCAATAACTGGGTTGATAAATAAATAACTTGAATAAAAAAATGCCTCACGTATATTATAGAAAAACTTTACATACAAGAGCAGACGAAGTGACAAGTCAAAAAAAAGGTATAGCCAATATAGTTGGTACAAAAATCAGTACTGGCAACATAATAAATATGGGTGCGTTCTCATATTCCAACATGATGAATACCAGCTTCACTAACATCACCCACTTATCCAGACGTAGGTATTGTTTAGTTTAAATCGTCAAAGTTCGCGTCATTATTAGAAAGTTGAAATATTTCCTGAGATTCTATTGGATTAGAAATATTTTCATTGGCAGCATCACAAAAAACTTGAGATTCATTCTGGGACTCATTTTGGCTTGAATTATTGGTATTTGTTTATATCAGTTGTTCAAGAGGAAAGACTGATGCAAAAATTACACCAAATCTTTCAAAACTGTTTTTAAATTTATCTAGATCCATTGAAATTCCAGCAGACTTAAAGCCATTCATAGCTTTGACAGTACTTGTGGTTCTATTAGAAGTCTTTGTATAAAGACCAACGTCATATGCCGTAATTTTGTTGCCTGGATGGTTGACCATAAAGGATTTTGACGACCCAATTAGTCCAACGGTAGTTAACACTGTTTTAAGGCCGTATAAATAAAAGATGTTACTTGCGAATTAAGTGGACTGTATTACAATTACATAAAGATTCAAGTTACAATAATGCACCCTGACATTAGTTGGCACTCGTGTTTGCATGCGAGACGTGTGAGCTGATTACGGTGTGAATTTGAACTGAACGAACTGCCGAGCCGGTCGCCGCGTCGAGCCCGCGCTGCCGCTAGTGATGTCGCGCAGCGTAGGGCGGGGACGCGTTGTGTGTCATAGACACACTGCCTGCTGTGCTATGGGTTCGAATCCCGGTAGGGACAAATGTTTGTGTGATGAGCTTAAACATTTGTATCCGAGTCATAGATGTATCTATGTATAATATGTATGTATTTACAAAAAAAAGTATATATGTAGTATATCAACCGACTAGTATCCGTAACACAAGCCTCGTTGCTTAGCTCGGAACTAAATGGCGCTGTGTCATAATTTCCAGGAATACTTATTATTCACATTCTGTTTTATATGCTTTTTTTAGTGGCACATGGGAGTTAAATCTAAAGGCTGCATTCTATGAGATGTGTGAGGTGGCAAAACTAAAACATGAAAAAAAATCTTACGACAAAATTCGTGAGCTCTCAAACTAACGTGGCTTTCATGGTTGTCCTGTATTAGTAAAATAGGATCATCTGCAGATGGTTTTGCAAATGCTTTGAAATGCTGAAGCCAATCAACGAAAATTGATTCAATTATCCAGCCTGAGTCAGAAACACAAGCCGCCATGTTACTATTACTGTTCTTCATGAGCAGTGCATTCATTCGCTTTCTTTTAAATATGAAAACTGGGGGAATGTATGTGCCTCCAGCATTTAAACAATTTATAACCGTTGTCAAGAAACCACGTTCTGCGCTGATACATTCACCTACTTGTTTCAATCCTTTCGGTGCGAAAGTCTTGTAATTTCGTTGTACAGTACTAATCCCCGTATCATCAACATTGTATATAGAATTCGACTTAAATTGATATTTTATCATCAGTAAATCATAAATTTTCAATTAATATATCTGTTTCTTCTTGATTAAATGCTGTGATTCCATTTATTGAAGTAGTTTCTGGTATTCGAAGTGATATATTGGGTTGGCTTGCTATAAAATTATAATACCAATTTATACCTGCCATTTTGGCATCTTTGTTGAAGTCCCTAGCATCGGCAGAATCAAATGTTATTTTTCTTAGGGTAGAAATTGTTATCACAAAGAAGGCTTTGCAAGATTTTAAAATGATTATTCGACGAGTTCGTTTTCTAGAGATTCATTAAACTGACTTCTTTCTTCTTTTTAGCATGGTACTAACACAGGCTTTTGATTTTGATCAAAAAGGGTCGCTCTGGTAATGTCATACTTCTCTGCCGCCTGTCGAAAAGGAGTCATTTTCTCTTTAATTTCTTGTACAGCTCTTTGTAAAGTTTCAATGGTGTAAACTGGTCCTTGTTTCAAATATATTTTCGAGGCATCTGGAATATATGTAGGTAATAAGACGTCTGTATTTACACCAGGCCGTTTGTCTGCAATTGACCCAAACGAGTTAGAAGTTACAAGTACTATTTACTCGTCATTAACATCGCAATTGACAGAAAATATGAGTTACTCTTTCGGTTCCCTTCTTCCGCATTTTCGTCTTCTTTCCTTGGCCCTTGCCCTAAGTTATATAAGATTTACTTGGTTTGTCATAAATGCTGTTATTTCTTACCACCAAAATGTCGTCAATGATGGAATATTTTAATGATATTCTCAAGTTATTTAAAACAAATTTTAGTGCGGTAAATAAATCGTTCAACACTTACTTGTCTTGGTGGAGTAGCTAATACTGTATTGGATGAGTAGTAAAGTTGTGGACCAGTGAACCCTTTTTCGTACCAATATTTTTGAAAATATTCTCGTGCGTAGGCCACAGCGGCTGATTTAAAAAAAAAATAGGTTTTTTTAATGGTTGCATGTATCTGTTGATCGTTCTCTATGACGTTCCCTATATAGCCTCTCAAAAAAAACTACATTCATTATTTCGTGATGTGTGGAAACGTTAGTTTGGTTTGGATCATTTTCATTTCCTGGCTTTCCCTTGTCTTTGGTATGTATATATTAAATGGTTACGAGCTCTTTCATTCTGTTCATCCGAAAGTATCGAATTGATTCTCGGATCCAAATAAACGGCAGATAAATATATGTCCTTTTTCAAAAGATTTGTCTCTTTATTCTTCATACATTTCACCAAATATATAGAAAATACACCTTGCCATGTTAAATGGCACGGCGATATGCTACAATAAGCTCCATCTGTTGACAATCAAACGAAATACAATTGTAGGGTCTGTTATGTTTACACGTGGCGTTGCAGTCTCAAAAAATGTCCAAATTGCCAGTCTATTCCTGTTTTATAATTTACCTCACCTCGCAACAAGAAACGGCCTGACCTGTTTTTGACTATTGACAAAGTACCTTTAGCATTCTGCAAAACGAAAGTGGTACTTACCAGGTGCTTTCATTGTTTCACCGGCGAACGATTTCCAATCTTATACTGGCACATTTCCAATCTATCGCTGCCTGCTGTGCTATGGGTCCCGTGTTCGAATCCCGGTAGGGACAAATATTTGTGTGATGAACATCAATATTTGTTCCGAGTCATGGTTGTATATATGTATAATATGTATGTATTTACAAAAAAAAAGTAGGGTAGGGAGGGGGAATGGTGTTCACTTAAGGTGATGGAAAGTGTCTAGCAGAGTTAGCAGAGCGTAGTTACGATATCATAAATTATCCACAGAAAACACGTTTCAGTCGTAAGACATTTTATTTGGAACTGTTGCTATGACTACGTACAAAGTCACCATGTTACAGATTATATACCATGAAGGTATCATCCTCCAACACGCACCCTTAATCTGCCACATCTATCACCCTTAACGGTACCCACATCCACATTACATTAAAATGTCGAAAACAAACAAAACAGAGATTAAACCATTATAAAAACTCTAAATCTATTTGTTCAATACAAATACAACATATATCAAAAATTAAGTTACACCACTTTCACTACCCGCCCTCTTAATGGGTAATCTCGCTAAAGCTAACTTTATCTTGGGGCCTGACAGAGACTTTGTTAACATGTCTGCCACCATTTCCTGTGAAGGTACATACTGCAACTCTACCGCCTCATTCGATATCGCTTCGCGAACAAAGTGAAACCTAATATCGATATGTTTCGTCCTATTATGGTTCATCTTGTTTCTCGCAATGTGATGTGCAGACTGATTGTCATTATAAATGACTACGGGTTTATCGCAACTATCATTTGTTAAGCTCTTTAACAAACTCTTCAAGTAAATCGCTTCCTTTGAAGCTTGACTAAGACCTATATACTCTGCCTCGGTAGAGGACAGAGCAACACACCTTTGCTTGCGACTCTCCCACGTTATTAAACTATCGCCTAACATAAACATTAGACCGGTAAAGGATTTTCTATCATATGACCCACCCCAATCCGCATCCACGTAGCCAAGAAGTTTTAAATTACCTGACTTTCGGAAAGTAAGTGCAAAATCAGACGTCGCTTTTAAATATCTTAGCACCCGTTTAGCACACTTAAAGTGAATTTCATCGTAGCACGAGTTAAACTGTGCTAGAACGCTAACGGCATGCGCGATATCTGGCCTACTATTTTGGGCTAAATAGTTTAGACATCCTACCAGATTTTGATATGGCAACCTACAACTGGAATCCGAAGCCTTCTCCAATCTAAGACCAGCTTCCATGGGGGTAATGACTGGTTTACAATCCGTCATTTCAAATTCCTTTAACACATTAATAACATACTGTTCCTGATCAAGGTAGATAGTGTTATTGTCTCTCCTAAGTCTCATGCCTAAAACATGTCTAGCACGCCCTAGATCCTTGACCTTGAACTTTTTCAATAATCCGGCCTTTAACTTTTCCTTTTCATTTTTGTGTACAGAACTACAAAAAATAAAAATATCATCAACGTATATAACCACAACTATCCTATTCTTATCTCCTAACAACTTTTGGTATAAGCAGGGCTCTATCTTTGATTGCGTGAAACCTAAGCTAAGCATCTCTTGGTCAAGTTCATGAAACC
This sequence comes from Craniophora ligustri, assembly GCA_905163465.1. NCBI lineage: Eukaryota > Metazoa > Arthropoda > Insecta > Lepidoptera > Noctuidae > Craniophora > Craniophora ligustri. The sequence continues at coordinate 13,160,397 of LR990971.1, read as the reverse complement.
AAGCATTCGATGCTTGCTTCAGACCATACAACGACCTATTTAATTTGCAAACCTTCGTCTCCTGACCCTTGGCTATAGCACCAACAGGCTGCATCATATAAATATCTTCCTTCAATTTACCGTAAAGGAAAGCTGTCGTCACATCCCATTGATCTATGTTCCAATCATATTCTACAGCTAATGAGAATAACAGTCGCAAAGTCGAGCTCCTAACTACCGGAGAATAAGTTTCGTTATAGTCTACGCCTCGTACCTGAGTAAATCCCTTCGCTACCAGCCTAGCTTTATACTTTGAGACCTTACCATCGCTATCTCGCTTAATTTTGAAGACCCATTTACATTCTATCGGCTTTTTGTCACGTGGTAAGTTTACTAGCGTCCACGTCTGGTTCTCCTTCAACGATTGCAGCTCCTCGTCCATGGCTTTCTGCCACAGCTCACGATCAGGCCTAGCTAGCGCCTGTTTTATAGTCGTCGGATCACCGTCAATTGCCGCGAGAGCGTTGATGCACGTACAAGAATAGTCAACCGGTTTCCGTGCACGCAGGTTGTATCTCGGCTCGATACTCGACTCAACACTTGGCTCTAGAGTCGTAGCGGGTTCAGTATTTCCAGTATCTGCATCCTGAAAGTCATCTTCACTGTTCGAGTGGACCTCAGGAGATACATCCAATGTCGCAGGTTCAGTTCGTTCCTGTTCTAGGGACAAAGGAACAACTGCGTTCTTCGTCACATTCGTATCATCACCAGGAAAAACATTTTCCAAGAACTTTACATCTCTAGCAAGAATTATCTTGCTAGTTTGCAAATTCATCAGCCGGTAACCTTTCGTAAGTTCGCAATAGCCAACAAAAATCAAACCTTCAGTCTTCATGTCAAGCTTTTGCCTTTTCTGTTTCGGTTTCAAAGCAAACGCCAAACATCCAAAGATTTTCAAATGACTCAAGTTTACTTTCTTACCAGACCATAGTTCTTCAGGTACTTTATTCATGACCGCCTTTGTGGGGCTTCGATTCTTCAGATATACCACGGTATGTACTGCCTCAGCCCAAAACTTCTTGCTAAGATTCGCCTCACAAAGCAACGTCCTTGCTTTCTCAATGATCGATCTGTTCGCCCTCTCAGCTACGCCATTTTGTTCCGGTGTATACGGAACAGTCGTTTGGTGCTTTATACCAGATGACTTGAACAATCTGTCGAAGGCATGATTACAAAATTCAGTACCATTATCAGATCTGAGGCATTTTATCGACTTACCAGTCTCTCTCTCCACTTCAGCCTTATATTCACTAAATTTGTCGAAAGTTTGACTCTTATTTCTCAAAAAATAAACGTGCGTCTTGCGCGTGTAATCGTCGATAAATAGCAACATGTACAAGGAACCAACAAACGATGGCTCTTCCATTGGACCGCAAATATCCGTGTGTACTAATTCAAGAATATGTTGTGCTCGTGTGCCTTTATTTTTGAATGGACTTTTACATGTCTTGCCTTGAATGCATGGAATACATGGCTCAATGTTCTGTTTACTATCGAATTTCATACCAGTTACCAGATCTTTTAATATCAGTATGTTATTTTGACCTAAATGCGCCAATCTTCTATGCCATAAGTTTGACAGACTTTCATTTGACAACATCGCATTGACATAATTATGTTTTTCATTTAATTTGAAAATTCCGTCAACTTCTTTGCAGGTCGCAACTATTTGGTCGGATTTATTCCTTATAATGCAACCTCCTTTGTCAAAATTAACCGCGAAATCTTTCTTAACAAGATCGCTCACTGATATCAGGTTCAAGTTTAGTCGAGGAACATGAAGAACATTTTCTAACATGAAATCTGAACTTCCGCTTACTTTTGGCTTAGCATTTCCTCTACCTTTAACTGGTATTTGTTCTCCATTAGCCACTTTAATTGTCAAGTTACCCCTTTCTATCTTATAGTTAGATAACTTTCCAGCATCGTAAGTCATATGGGTTGAGCATCCGCTATCCACATACCAATCGCATTTCTTCTTGGTATCTGCTGTACTCATGCTCAAACCGACCACACCGGCATTCAGCTTCTTACATTCAGCTGCCTTGTGTCCTTCTTTGTGGCATTTATAGCACTTGCGCACTGGTTTACGAGCATTGTTTTTGGGTGCCTTTTCTCTTCTAGAGACAAGGGCGTGCTCACCAGCTCCAGCTGTTTCAGCTTGTCTATTAGCCTCCTGCAGCAGTTTGGTTTTGATCTGCTCTAAGCTAATATCCTTTCCACTATTATCTACTGCCATTATCAACGGGTTGTACTCTGACGATAATCCGGCAAGCAAAATAGAAATGATCCAATCGTCTGAGACTTTCGCGTCTATTGCAGCCAATTGTTGTGCTATGGATAGTACTTTTGCGACATATTTTTCCATATTCGCAAAGTTTTCCAACTTACATGACCATAATTGACGTTGCAGTGATATACGTCTACCCCAGCCTTTATCTTCGTATGCACCACACAGCTTGTGCCATACCTCATGTGCAGACTTCAAATTGTAGACATTTGAAAAACATGAAGGCTCCAATAGTAGACACATGGTAGTACGCGCCTGTCGATCAGCATCTTTGATTTCTGCAGAGACTTCCGTGGCTTCTACAGCCACCCACCAGTTTTTGCATTCCAGGTAGTTTTGGACTTGGAACTTCCAAACTTCAAAGTTCTCTACACCCCTGAGCTTCCCGATTCCAAAAATGGAACCTGACGAACTATTGTCATCCGTCATTATCGAACGTGCGTATTTCCCAATTTTAAAATTTACAATATTGTGCTATCTCTGGGCAATCCTCTAGGCATTCCCTGGGCAATCTCTGGGCCCATAACCTGATGGAAAGTGTCTAGCAGAGTTAGCAGAGCGTAGTTACGATATCATAAATTATCCACAGAAAACACGTTTCAGTCGTAAGACATTTTATTTGGAACTGTTGCTATGACTACGTACAAAGTCACCATGTGACAGATTATATACCATGAAGGTATCATCCTCCAACATAAGGATAACTTATTTATTATTAATCAAAATGAAGAAAAGCAATAACGTCTTTTACTATAGAGTAAACAACAAATTAACAACAAAATCATAAATCTTTGGAGTAATAGTAATAGAAACAAATTTAAAAAAAACATGTTTGAGCGGCATTACCCCTGGCTTTGGGTAATGCCGTTCAGGGTACGGGGTAATGACGCTCAAACATATTTTTTTGTAATTAATGAGATATTAAAGTAAGTAATCATAGAAATATTAAAGAAAAAAAAATCTTCGACTTTAAATCTAAGTTTTTACCAATCTTTGGTGATACTTCTTTGAAATCGTAAAAAGAGTTAAAAGTTAATTCATTCACTGCAAATGGCTTCTCATTAGATTTGGCAGTTCCAATTAAAGTAAAATACTGATCAGGTGAGTATATAGCATTCAAACGAAGAGCCTTTTTTATTTTTCTTTCAATTAGGGAATGGCAATTGTCACCTTCATTTTGGGTATGACCTTTAATGAGGAATTTGTGAGTAATAGAACTAATATTTTGAAATTTACTTACTGCTAACATGTACATAGAAATCATAAAACGGTTATTTTGCTGCCCGCAGCAATTATCACTATAAAACATTACCTCTGTTGGTTGCTCAGCCTTAGTGTTTATTTGCATAAGATAATTCCACACGCAAGTTGCAATTTCATTCGACGAAATTGACGACCCAGTTAGTCCAGCGGTAGTTAACACTGCCTTCTGTGCTATGGGTCCCGGGCTCGAATCCCGGTAGGGACAAATGTTTGTGTGATGAGCATGAACATTTGTATCCGAGTCATGGAATAATAATAGTATCTATAATATGTATGTATTTACAAAAAAAAAGTATATATGTAGTATATCAACCAGCTAGTATCCGTAACACAAGCCTCGTTGCTTAGTTCGGAACTAGATGGCGTTGTGTATTAAAAAAAAAAAACAAAAAAAAGTTCTACTACCTTAACTATATTAGAATCAGGTACGTGGTCTTCGTCTTTACGTTTGGAAAAAAATTTAATTAAAATTAAATTTATTAAATAAAATAAAATTATTAAATAAAATTTATTAAATAAAATTAAAAAAATAAAATTTATTAACAACAATTTTTTTTTTTCCAATCGTTTTAATTAAACTTATCTCATATATATTTGAGTTTGATTTAGTATTATTATCTGTAATAATACCAACGTAATATTTCCAACATTTTTTGTAGTATCTCACAAGAACTGTATCCCCTTTATTGTATGTCGTTATTTTTTTAGGACAATTCATTTTATTTGCTTTTTTCTTTGGTATATAAGTTTCATTTGTATATATTTTGTGATAATTTTCGCTTTTGGTTGGTAAATAAATCCAATTTTTTTGTCAATTGCCTTAAGTTTTAAATTTTCCGGCAAAATCTTGTAGAAAGCTTGGTTATGTGGTGTGATTTTAACAGACTGTAAAATAATCACTTTGTTATTGGTGTTCGCCTGTACGTTAGTCTCATTTGAATCAATTTCTGGAAATTCTTTTATCTCCCATGGAAATTCTTCTATCCCACATGTCGGAGCGGCTAGTTATGTACCGCTCGGGAGGCTTCAAATGGAAAGTCTTGACGCCAATTTTATTAAGTTTAATGTTAATAGCGTTTAAAGCAGCTTAGGTACAAATATATTTATGAGATCGTTAAGAGTTACAAAAAATGGTGTGCTTTGTTGAAGAGCACTTTTCGAATTAAAGTTCTTAATGCATCGAGTCACGGATACCGGTCCTTTTAGTCCGTGGCAACACGCGGCGGCGCGGGCGCGCGCCGCTCTTCTCTCTCACGCCTCAGCCCGGTCTATCCGCGGCGTCAACACCACATCTCTCATTCCTGGTATCGTTATGCTTTTGATTTACTTGTCCTTCTTGATTATCGATTTTAAGTATTTCTTTAACAATTCCTTCAATTTGCTGTTCTTTAGATCCTAATTCTAAGTCAGTCTTGTTTTCCTTATAATTAAAGTCAGTCCATTCATCACAGTCCGATAATATATCGCTCAAAGTATCTATTATATCAGAATCACTATGTACGCTCATCTGAATACTTTCAATTGAAGTATCAGTGCTATTAGTCCTATTACGTTTTTTCATATGTCTCTTTGGAATTGCTTTTAGGGAAGTTTTATTTTTCAGTTTACGTAACACACTTTTTTTGCTGTGTTCAAGATACTTGTTCACTTCCAAAATATTGTTTTTCCCTGTTTGAGAACGTTTACCTACTCCTTTCCACAGATGATTGTAATGCGACACGGCAACACGGAGGAATGGAGATTCAACTCAACGTGGTTAGCACTTACAAAACAACCAAAATTTAATTGCAAAAGCAAAATCTGCACAAGAAACAACGAAAACTGTACTCCTGCGCAAACGGCCATTTGCAATTAGTATAAAAGTATTCCCACTACAACTACTATAAATTCCCCGTTATGATTAACAACTATGACATTTTAAATTTTGAATCCGTTTATTATACTTGATTTGGGGTCAAATATTTTTTTGTAGTTTGTTGCCTAATATTTTGACATAATTATTTTAATTATGTGTTTTTGTTTACTGGAATTCCCCGCATTTAAATTATATATTTTTTATTGCAACACTGTATTTTTCTTTCCGGCAGCCGGTTCAGAGATGGCGCTATTCTAAAAAAAAAATGTAAATGGCTGAATGTTCCCAGTTACCATAGCATGTATTAGTCTATGATTGTGTTGTTAAAATAGAAAATGAAATGAGTAGTAATCAATTATAGCTGGAACTGCGTACTAGTTGCTTTCGTATTGTTTGAACTAAGGAAGTTGAGGATATTTACTGGTCTTCCGTCTTGTTCTCTCTCAATGAGATTGTTGATTCATAAAAGTTTGTTCTACTGTTGACTGTTGTGTAGGTGAGTGTCACCTTAGGGGTGTCACAAAGTATAATTTGAAACCGGCATTTTGCGTGGATATAGTTGCATCGCTATTTCTATATCGTAAGATTACCCGTGAGCTGTGGTAGCCTAGCGGTGTGACCAGTGGACTGACACGTCAAAGGTCTCGAGTTCGAACCCAAGGCACGCACTACTGACTTTTCGGAAGTTGTGTGCGTATTTATCACAAGCTGAAACGGTGAAGGAAAACATCGTGAGGAAACCTGCATGCTTGAGAGATTTGTCTTGATGGCATGTGAAGTCTGCCAACCCGCAGTAGGCTAGCGTGGTGGACTATAGCCCAATCCCTCTCAAATGAGAGGAGACCCGTGCCCAGCAGTGGGACGTTAATGGGTTGATGATGATGAAGATTACCCGTTGATTGTGTAGTTTTTGTCGTTAAAAATAAACCAATTGAGTGTTAAAGTTTACATAATAGTAAAACTATATATGAGTCATATAGTTCCAATATCCGCTAACTCCACGCGAAACGAGTTATCAGTACAAACAAAAACCGGTTTATGTCCATTGTAAATTTTTCATAAGGAAAATTAGTAATTTTATTTAAGAGTAATATTTAATTTTTTTACAACTCTTCCTTACGTAATCCTAACAAAATACAGAGATATTTTTGTATTTTAATAATGGAGTTGGCGGAATTAGTAAATAATTGTTGGAGTTAGCGGATTTTGGTTTAAACTACTTATGGATATAGCGGGATTTGTACCTAACCAACATAATATTTAGATCCAGGTTGAAAAAAAATCCTAAGTGTTTATATTCACTTTATTTGTAGTAGTAGCTATATATTATAATAAGTACTATAGTCAAACAAACTCTCAAAGCTCGTGATGCAGTCGTCTACCTTCCAGTTGTCCACCAGGTTCAGCAGGTCCTCTGAGCAGGCCGTTACGTCGACGAAACTGCTGTACACTCTGCCACCCCTCACGGTGTCAAAGGTAGGGGTGTCGCCGACGTTGAGCACCTGGAGTTCCAGCTCTTCGAAGGCCCCAGACAGCTCCTCCCCCTTGAGGTCAGTTTTCGGGCTCCCCCACCTGGCGCTCTTCGCGTTCGCGTCGCCACCTACGAGTACTCCCTTTGGTCCCATGTCCTCGATGATAGCCTTCAGGTGCTCCAGGTATCCCGCGATGGGCTGGTCTGGCTCAAAGTAGAGAGAGACTACTGCGATTTCCCAGGCGCTGGTTCTGAGTCTGACCACAACGATGTTGTTAATGGTCAGTTTCGGACACTGTATGACGTCGATGTCAGGGTCAAAGACGACTATTGCCGCCTTTACAGGTCCACTCTCTTGAGCCGCGCACTGGTAGATTCTCGCTCCCCGGTAGTCTCTCATCCTTTTAACTCCGCCCACATACGGTTCCTGGAGCAGCGCAAAAGCGAACTTGCGCTTATCAGCCTCAATCATGAGTTCATGGGTTGCCAGCTATTTCCTCTGCAGGTTCCCTTGGACGACGCGATATGCTCGATGGTTGGTGGGGTTCTCTGCGGTGTGTTGGCGTGGCACCACTTTAGCAATACGCTACTGCCGCTCTGGCGATTGCATCCCATTTCCGGCGGATCGGACAGTCCTCGCTGAACGCGTTGTGATTCACGTTGTCCGATTTTGACTGGGTGCAATTGCAGCAAGTAGGTGTGCTGTCCCCGGCTTGCCACGCTTTGCAGTCTGCCTTCTTATGAGCCCCCGAACAGTGGCTACATTTCTCCACGGTCTGCTGGCAGAAGCGCCTGCCGTGACCGTATCTCAAACAGAGGGAACACTGCACTAGTGGCGAGTGATCTTCCAGACGGACCCTCTGCAGGTCGATGTGCACGGCACCGGCCTCCGTCAACCGCCTCCATAGCTTCGAGGACACTCTTAAGACCACATGGATCTCATGGGGGTTCCTCGTCTTCTTGCGGAACCGGACCTCCACATCAGCGTCTTCCTTTTTGAGGGACCCGAAAATCTGCTGGTTCTGGTTTCGCAGGGCCCTCAGGACCTCATTGTCGGTGTGGAAGGCAAGCACATGTCGCAAGATGACTAGGGGGTTCTTGTTTTGAACATCCTCGACATTCAGGACCTCTGCTTTCCTTAGGCGGCTCTTCACTTCCTCTCTCTCCTTCTCCGTTCTGCATCCCAAGATCACCTTCCTGTCCTTCCCCTTTCTGATTTTGTCCACCGTCACTCCCCCGTCCTTTGCGTTTACCGCTTGCCGAATATGCGACAAGACTTGGTCTCCAGTGTCGGACTCGTCCTTCGATGTGATGACCACGGAGTGCAGCGCGGTCGGCGCCTGGGTGTATTTCCCAGAGCTAGTGGTGGCGGCACTCACGTAGGTCATCCACTCTCGGACGTCCTCCTGCTGCTTGTCCATAAGGGTCTTCAGTTCGTCAAGTTTGCCGCTGTTCTCGACAAGCAATTTCGCGTGCTCCTCCAGCGTCGATATTAACTTGGCCTGTTTGGTCTCGTCTTTGCCAGTGTTCTGGCTAGCTAGCCTCGACGCGCTGTGCTGGAGGAGGAGAAGGGGTGGGAGTGGCAGTGGTAGGAAGGGATTTTGCGCCTTTCTCTGCCTCCTTTACGAGCTCGAAGAGCCGGCCAATGGCCGACAGAACCTCGGTCTTAATTTCTGTCTTTAGATTCCGCGAGTTGTTCAAGTGGCGCTTCGCCGTTGACAGACAGGCTCAGGCCTCCGCCGTCCGACTCGGGTACTTCCTGCCGGCCTGTTCCCACTCTCCGATGCTTTTGCGCACATTCTGTGTCGCCTCCGAGATGACGGGTTTTTCGATCGGTGTGGGCGATGCTTGCGCTGAGGCAGGTGTTCTTTTGGCTGGGGTGCGATGGCCAAACATTTCGAGGGAGGTTTAGGTACCGCTTTAGAAATTAGAATCAAATAAATAGTTACAATGTATATAATAATATACATTTTTTATAAGATATTATAAAATAAATCGTCCTCGATCAATAAAACCGAATTTAATAAAATGATATCCCTGTAAAGGGCGTCTGTGTCAGGTATCAGGTAAAATTTGTTGAACCCTGTAAAGGGGGGTCTGTGCCAAAACACTTATTATACAAAATAAATTAAGTTAAAACTTAATTAAAATCGTCTAAAAGCCAAAACAAATTTTTTGGTCGGTTCTAATTGTGTAGCATAGAATATTAAAATTTTTCCGACCCTGTAAAAGGGGGTCTTAGTCAAAAATACAAACATACAAATTAAAATGCCAGGACGTTCCCGGGGTTGTGTTCCGCAATAAATTTTTTGCGGAATTTGCCCAACTTTACCTACCAAATCGAGTATATTCAATTTTTTGAAGTTTCGTGCGAGCTAGCCGCACGAAAGTCCAGTGTCATTATTGGGACGTTATACTCTTTGGCAGGACCTTTAATCGTCTTTCCCTCCAATACCTTGTTCACAGCTTCTTTAAGGAATTGCGGGTCAACACGTATACGTGGTTTTGCACCTTCTTTTCTTTTATATGTTCTTCCAATTTTATAATTAATCTAAAACAAACGAAAAAAGAAAACTGACAAATGGAATGTATGGGACACTAAATTTTTTTTTTTTCATGTCAAGATAAATCGTTAATCAAATAAAATACATGTAAATGCAAACTTTAATAAACTACTTTCAATAATTTTGACTCATACTCAGTGAATTATTCATTCGGTTATTTAAAAAAAACAAATGAAAAACTTACCAAAACAAATGCTGACACAGGAAAATAAACATGGCTGCACTGCTCTGAAGTTGTCTATATAAAGATGTCAAAATGACGTTTTTGGTTCACCATAGACAACAAAGACTTATGTTGCCAATATAAAAAATAGAAAAAGCGTTTAGTTTTTGATTTGTCACTGGGTGATCAAGTCTCCCAAGGAAACAAGTCTCCCCAGTCTCCCCTATAGATGTGAACCAATTATCCATGGTTACGTTTCTATTCGACCCATGAATAGCACGGGTCAATTCCTCCACAAATATTCCCCCAGGGGCAATCCACTAGTATCCGTGCATTTTCCTAGATATGGAATAGCATCTATCATGTAATATGTGCCACTATCACACATCATTTCAATTTTAATCCCATATTTTGCAGGCTTATTGGGAATGTACATACGAAATTTGCATCTTCCTCGAAAGCTCAGTAATTGTTCATCTTTTGTCACATTCGTCCCTGTAGTATAGTTACTGCAATACTGAGCTATAAACATATCCCATATCACTCTTATCGGTGTAAATGGATCATTTCGTAATCGTTGTAGGCGAACATTTCTGTCATCGAAACGTAAACTTCTCAATAAAAAATCAAATCTTTCTCGACTAAGGGCCGCGACATAAAATATTTTATTAAAAACTTCATCAGTCGTCAAATGATTATCCTTGAGAGCTGCTGCTAAAATCAGTAAAGCAACAAGAGCCTTTATTTCTAAATTGTTTGTTTCTTTTTGTGTGGCCGTAATTGTTTCATAATTTGCCCTTTTTACACTGATCTCTACATTTGTCCATTTTACAATTTCTTCAATAATTTCTTCTGTTAAAAATTTCTCAAAGCAAAGCAGCTCACCTGTCAGTCCTCTGCAAGAACGAGTTGGTCCCCTTGATGTACGAACAATATTTCTTATAGAAGTTCTTCCAGAAGATTGACCCTTGGAGGTCGCCCATACATGTCGATTTCTACCTCTGATGTTTGTTTGTGGTAGCTGTATGACCCGCGAGGATAGGGGCCTTACAAGGTCATTTGTGGACGAGTTTGAGGGAAGCACTTGTGGTTCAACTAGAAGATTTTCTTCAGAGTCCGAACGTTCGTAATTTTCGTCTTCTTGGACGCATTCTTCCTCGACGAAGTCCTCAGTTTCGCTAGAAGAATCTCCCTCAAAATTGTCTACATGAAGCTCTTCATTTATTATAGCTGATATTTCATCTATATCAAGCTGCATTATATTACGTGCCAAAAAAAACAAAACAAGACTCAGTAAAACTCACTTCAATACTAAAAAGTTACGCAAAAGTTAACCATCCGTCGAAACGACGGATAAACTTAGCATATCTCGACAACTACAACACTTACCTGAGTGTCGCGTGCACCCATGCGACGAGTCAGGCGGGCACTAAGATCATTTAACGCGACAGCTCGCTTCGAGTCAAAATTAAAAACAGCAATATTAGTTCGCGGTACCCGTGGAATCGACGGAGGTTAGCTATCTAGGGTTAAGAACAGCATTTGTTTGGGTTTTCCAGTCTGTTTTAACAGGCACTTCTTCCGACAAGTGAAATGTTTTCGCATAGCCAGTTAATATTTGTACACATTCCTGTGGTTTCATGATCACTTCTTTTCTCCGAATGTCCTTTTCTATTTTGGCGAAAACTCTATCGGCTGGGAGAAAAGAATAACCCACTATCGGAAATATTATTTCCATTTTTTTAATTGGGTTGGTGCATGCGAATATAGCCACTTGGAACACATCCCAATTAAAATTGAATTTTTGTTCTGGCCACCACAGCCATCTGCAAACAGTCTTAACTTTTTAAAATTTTCAGGTATATTCAGGTTTTTTAATGTATGGTAAAATTTCACTTTGAGAAACTGTGTTACTAAAAATGTTCAAAGACATCGACCTAAAAATGGCACTAGAAATTTCATTGGCGCCTTTTGGTCTTTCTGTCTAGTACCAATAGTAACTCCAAACATTTTCAGTTGTCAACTTACTTTTAGAGGTGCCACTATTATGAAATTATAAAAATTATACTGCCTACTAAAATATGCTGACTGATCAGGAAGTTTTGGGAGACAATGGTTTTTCTGACAATCAAATGCCAGTGTCATCACTTGACTGTCATCATCCTTCAGTAAGACGTAAAAAGCTTTAGCTTTCAAATTATGAACTCGTTTAGTGACCATTAGAGATTGTTTTTCTTCATTAGTCTTAGCCACCTTTATACATGTTAGCTGATATATTTAATAAATACGAGGCTTGTCAAAAGGAGTTAAGTAGGCGCATGCTGGAGGCAGGGGAACTGGTTGACCTAGTCAGGTATAATGCTGAGAGATATGAGTCTCTGACAAAAAATCTCTTATGCAGTAATTGTGCCTGCTCTCAAACCTCTCCGGAGCCCCAGTGTGATCTGTTGTTACCAACAATGTCTCAAACAGTAACAACTTATAGTAATACAATAGTTTTTAGTGACCAAATAGGATCTGGTTTGGGATCATTGTTACATAGTGATGTAAGCAACAGTGTGATTAACTATTGTAATCATCACTTAAAATATAAGGAAATTATTAAAAAGATTGTTAGTTCTAAAATTCAGAGTAATACTATTGTAGTCTTACTATTAGGAAACAGTTTAGGGCTCAAGAAAAAGGATATTGTGGATGGTATAGACACCTTATTGAAATTGAGTGTAGGAAAAATTATGTTGTGTGCATTTCCTTACTCAGACTGCTTGACAGAGAATAGTAACAACAATATATTCAGATTAAACAATACCATGCACATGCTGACATGTCGTCACAGTGATAGGTTATTATATTTTGACACAAACAAGTTTGTTAGTGGATTTAAATTAACACAGGAAGCTATGTTTCTTCCTAAGAGATACAAATGTTTGATCGCTACTTTGATAGCAAACAATATTAATTTAATTATAAATACAAAGCCAGTTGTATCTAGCTATACAAAGCCTAGTCATTGACAATGTGGACTATTGTTCACACGTGGGGAGGTGTACGCGAAGTATATCCTTGCCAACTAATTCTGACGTTGGGGCAGTAGATCTAGCTCCAGATTATAACAATTATAATTTAAACTAGTCAGTAAGACAACAGAAGATAGTAATATGAGAGGCATAATATCTTCTGGCATGTTATTAACCTCAGCTGTGAAGGGGAAAAGTCTGAACTTTCTGAAATTATACCATCAGAATATACAAGGACTCACTTCCAAAGTGTTAGAGTTTGAACTTTTCCTAGAAACATTCAAGTATGATATTGTATGTATTACAGAGCACTGGTTAAAAGAATACCAGATGTTACTAAGTTTTGAAAATTATCATGTGGCTAGTTGTTTCAACCGAAAGTTTATGATTCACGGTAGTTCCCTTATATTAATAAAAAATTCATTAAAGTCCAGAGAGAGAAAGGATATTGTCTCAATGTCTGTTGAACATAGTATTGAAATGTCTTGTGTTGAGCTGGATAAGCATATTGTAGTGTGCGTATATAGACCCCCAAATAGCCAAAACTATACAACATTTGAGTCTGTCATGGAGGATGTACTTAAACTAGTTTTCAATTCAAATAAATCTTTAATTGTTTGTGGTGATTTTAACGTCAATATATTAGATGATAACATGTATAGTAGTAAATTATTGTGTCTTTTTAAATCATTTAGTTTAACTAATTTGTTCAAAGAACCAACTAGGGTAACAAGTACGTCTGCGACTTGCATTGATAATGTCTTCTGCAGCTGTGATTACTCGGATGAAGCGATTGTAAATTGTATGTCCTCTGATCACAGCGGACAAACCGTCACATTTAACACTAGTTCTACTTTAAGTAAAATACAAATAAATACAAGGCAGATAACGAAAAGTAAAATTGAAAATTACAATAAACGTTTGAATAGTAAATTAATCAATCAAAACATAAATATAAACAATTGTAATAAACAATATTCAACTTTTTTCGCGATTATAAGTAATGAATTCAATAAATATTTCAAACTGAAAACCAAGAACGTTAGCTTTAGATTTAGATTTAGTGACTGGGAAACTATAGGCATTCGTAAAAGTCGGGAACGCTTATTTGAATTATATGAGTTAAAGTCATTTAATAAAAGTGAACAGTTTAGTCGATATGTTAGTAAATTTTCAAAAACTTTTAAAACAGTGTGTCAATTGGCAAAAAAAATATATATTAGAAATAAAATCAAGAGTGCCGAAAATAAGATAAAAACGACTTGGACAATAATAAATAATGAAAATAAAAAATCCAAAGTATGCAATAATGATAACGCACTACAAACGGCACGTGGTCTTATAACAACAAATTCCGAAATAGCTCAAGAATTTGAGACATATTTTGCGAACATACCCTCAACAATAACTAAGAATCTAAATTCTTCTCCCGCACTTTCCGGTGCCGTACTTAAACAGTATGTAACTGTATGTCCAGTACCTTTTAAATTTAAATATGTTAGTCCACAGTCAGTCATTAAAGTCTTTAAAGATATAAAAATAAAAGTAACTGAAGACTTGTGGGGTTTATCTTCTAAAGTTTGTAGTGGAATAATTAATACTATAGCACCCCATCTAGCTAATATATTCAATGAGTGCGTTGACCAGGGGACCTTCCCGGCTCTAATGAAATACAGTAAAGTAATACCCCTATTTAAATCTGGAGATTCTAAAGATCCTGGAAATTTCAGACCAGTTTCCGTTCTACCTGTACTTAGTAAGATTTTTGAAAAAATTATGCTTAATCAAATGTTGACACATTTTAATACAAATAAACTTTTCCATAATCAGCAATATGGATTCACCAAAGGGCGCAATACAACTGACGCCGGAGTGACACTTATAAAGCACATCTTTAATGCCTGGGAAGAGTCGCGAGATGCTGTTGGCATATTTTGCGACCTGTCAAAGGCATTTGATTGCGTGGATCATGATACTTTGTTACTAAAATTGGAACATTATGGATTTAAGCTAAACTCGTTGAGGTTAATAAGGTCATATTTGCAAGGTAGAATACAGAAAGTCCAGATAAACGGGGTCAAATCTTCTGGTTCTACTATTAAAATGGGTGTTCCACAAGGCTCTATCCTAGGTCCGTTCTTGTTTTTAGTATATATTAATGACTTACCGTACATGTGCCAAAATGGATGTGAGATGGTGTTGTTTGCTGATGACACTTCTTTAATTTTTAAATTAGATAGACGTTCACCGAATGTTGACCATGTAAATAGCGCCCTTCTCAAGGTCCATGAGTGGTTTACTGTTAATAACCTAGTGTTGAATGGGCAGAAGACTAAATGCATAAAATTTTCCTTACCAAATGTTAGAAGTGATGATTGTGACATAATATTGAATAATGAGAAGCTCGAATTCGTAGATCAAACTGTATTCTTAGGAATTAAACTAGATTCCAAACTTCAATGGGGACCGCACATTAAGGCTTTAGCAGGACGCTTGAGTTCAGCTGCTTATGCAGTTAGAAAAATTAGACTTCTTACGGATGTTGAAACCGCAAGACTAGTTTATTTTAGCTACTTCCATAGCGTCATGTCTTACGGAATATTGCTCTGGGGCCGTGCTGCAGACATAGACTCAGTCTTCATACTGCAGAAAAGAGCAATAAGGGCCATTTATACCCTAAGTAGTCGTGATTCTCTCAGGGAACTCTTTAAAGAAATAAATATCATGACTGTGCCCTGTCAGTATATCTTTGAAAATATCATGTACGTTAGGAAGAATATATCACTACATTCCAAAAGATGTGAACTGCATAATTATAATACTAGATATAAGTCAAAATTAATGCAGCCACAGCTTCGTCTCGCTAAAGTCCATACCTCTTTCGTGGGATATAGTGTTAGGTTTTATAATAAAATTCCAGAAATAATTTTAAACCTCCCAGAAAACAAATTTAAATCAGTTGTTAAGTCGACCCTATGCAAGAAAGCATATTACAAATTAGAGGATTATCTTCTAGATAAAAACATTTGGCATAATGCTAGTCCAGCTCCACAGGCTCACTAGCCTCATGAAAATTATATACTTACATACATTTTTTTTTAAATATATTGTTATTTTATATTTTTCTCTTTTTTATATTGACATTTTTACTAATTATACACGTTTACAATTTGACATGTTTGATTATACACTTTTACAAACTGACATGTATTAAATTAATAAATTAGTTTGTAAAATATGAGAGTGATGTTGGCTCTGATGCTGTCTTTGTAAAATGTAGAAATGCCTACCCATTGCCAGGCAGTCTGAGCTTGTCATGCTCACTCAAATGTCCTGCTGATGGTGGCGTTGTGTGTCGGGTCTTTTTATTCCCTACAACATGGTTGAGTAGAGCGACGCCGATACACACGTCATGCTCGTGAACGGGTGCTGTCAGTTGGGGCTGGTCGGCTCATACATGTTATGGCAATCTAAAGTGGTTATTATTAGTCTAATTGCCTTTGTATGTAATACGTACGTTTCACATCAATCTGCACCATTCTCATATTGTTATTATATCCATACCTAAACCATTGTAAACGAAAGCAAAAAAAATTGTAATTTTTATATTGTTTAAAAGAGTATCTATGGAGTTTCTTGCCGGTTCTTCTCCATAAGACCTACCTTTTGGAACCGTGCAACTAAATTCAATTAAATTCGACAATTCAAAAGCACCTGTATTGGTCTAATTGAAATAAATGATTTGAGTTTGAGTTTGAGTATATTCTCTAATAGTTCAGTAGAACGAGAACACACATCGGTCCGAGGGTTTCCAAAACCAATGTTGTAGTTCAAATTCAATTCTTTTCTGAAAAAAGATTCCTTTACTTTATGTTCAGGAGATGTACTGCTATTATAAAACCGCCACATTTTTTTAATATTAAGATCACTACTTAGGTACACTCTCTCTGCTGATTTTCCTCGGCAATAATGCGATTCTCTACATTCGAACGACTGTATAAATGCGTTTATAGCTAAAGATAAACTACGATAACATGGCGCGCCCCTCCAAAATTCAAAACGTTTGAAAGTATTTGTGAAAGTATTTACAATGCACCACCAAGATTCACAACGCATGTGTGCGTAATGAGACGGCCGTCAAACAAAAACAAATCCACGGATTTGTTGCTCGACTAGTCACGTCATTAATCGCTCATTATTATTAGTAATGGCGCTGCACTGACGTACTCTATGAAAACGACACGTGCGTTGTCTTGCGCGCTCGGCAATTTATGATTAGTTGACCAACAAATCTGGTAATAAGTGAGATATTACGAGTACTGATTGCAAAAAAACTATGAATTAATTTTATTGTGTTCAAATATTGAAATGTAATTTACTCTATATCTTGCATGTTTAATGTTTTCAATAAAATGAAACCTTTATAATGTATTTATAACACATTTATTTTTAGTGACTAAGACATCAAAATCATTTACAAAAATACGTAATCATAATTATTATAAGAAAGTTTATAATATGTTACGAGCCAAGTGATAACAAAGGCATTATTCATACTGCCCGGGCATTAATAATAATACCCTCATTAATCACTTGGCCCACAACATTAATAATACATAAATCAAACAAACTTAAATCTTAATGATCTCTATTGGCACTGGAACTAAAATTTTCTTCATCGCTGCTTGATGTGTCATTTTCAGAATCAGATTCTCCTACGTGAATAATAAATTCTTGCTCGTCGTCGTAGTTTTTCCAGTATTTGGATTCAGTCTCCTCCACATGTCTGCAAGTGTTGGTCCACATCGTGCAATCGATCATGTCTAGACGTTCATGAAGTAATTTCATGATGGATATGTAGTTTTGGTCTACATTTTTGTTTGCGACATAGTTTTTTAACACTCCCCAAATTTTCTCAATCGGGTTTAAGTCGGGATGATATGGAGGAAGTCTTAAAATATCGCAATTATATTTTTTTGCTTCGCCATCAACGGCGTAATTTCTTGAATTATCTTTATTCTTTAGAATGAGATCATAGAGTTCGATTTTCTTCATGTCTTCCTCGAAGTGGATGTGTTTATTCACCAGCCAATATTTCATGGCTGCTTTGTTGCTGTTGGAGGTGGGAACTTTTTCTGTAAATGTGTTATGGTAGGAGGCGTTATCCATAACAATTACGGACTTTTCTGGTATGTTAGGCAGTAGTTGTGTTATGAACCACTTGTTGTAATTGTCATGGTTCATATTGTCGTGGTAGACGCCTGTCTTCGAACTGGCCTTATAAATTAAACAAGCATTGGGGACAAAACCATTTCTTCCACCAGCGTGGACTATTATGACGCGTAACCCTTTAGAAATTTTTTTCTTTGTTACAGTTCCTCGTTGAGTACCCCATGACTTATTTTGTACATGTGTGGTATGAATGTAGCTTTCGTCAGTATAAACAATATTCCTCCCTTCTTCTCTATATTTCTTCAATTGTTTTAAATATTTATAGCGGAGGAACTGCACATCATGTTTTTCAACAAGTGCTTGACGATTGTCTTCAGTAGTTTTCCACTCATAACCTAAATCAAGAAGTATACGCCGTAATGTCTCCAAACATCCGTCAAAATTTATCTTTTCAGTAAGCACCCTTTTCAGAGCTTTTAGTGTTGGATATTGTTTATACTCTCTATGAAAGTTACTGACAGTACGCCTTATTACTCCCTTGTCAAATTCATCAATGTTACGCTTTAAACGTTTGCGAGGATTTTTGTTTTTATGCGGTGAACTCATTTGTGTGCCAGTTGCATCACATTTTGCTTTTTCTTTGAGAATTCTTGTTACCGTCCTTTCACTAACCCCCACAGCTCTTGAAGTTCTCCATCTAGCGTCTGTCAAGCGCTCCACTCCATTTTCAGCCTCGTACTTCATATGTTGGTATACTGTAGCTATCACTTCTCGTGCCTAAAATATATAGAAAAGATTTTACATTAATTAATTAATAGACATAAAAGTCAATCAAAACATTAGGTAAATAAACTTATTTCACAAACAAACAAAATTACCTGACTCCGCATAATTTTTTTTCTTGAATTTTCCATGACTAACTTGTTTTGCAATCAGTACTTTCGTATTACTGAGCGACGTAGTATTAATAACTTAACTGTCTCAGACCGCTGCCGGCCTGCTACTGAAGACGAATACTTACAACTACATACAGACTCCTTCATAAGGATGTCACTACACACATTGAAACAGTAATTTGGAGGGGCGCGCCATGTTATCGTAGTTTATCTTTTACACGTTTGCTTTCATTTTTCTGAGATCGGTGATCCCCGCCTCTATTTTCTTTTGCTAATGCGCCAGCTGATTTGTGTGATCTTTGTAAGACTCCCAAAGTTCTGTCCTTTTTTATGTTTAGAATAGACATAAATGCTTCTTTACAGACACGGACATTTTTATTGTCAGATTTTTTGTAAAGATAATATTTTATACTCATATTTTTCAATCCCCGGGTACCATTTTTAGGTCGATGTCTTTGAACATTTTTTGTAACATAGTTTCTCAAAATGAAGTTATCTTGGTGTATTTTATCTTTTTTAGAATAATATTGCTTGTGTATATTCAAAAAGTCATTCATTGACAAAGAGCCACACTGTAAGCTTTTCGCATTATTATTGTCGTATACCTGGAAAAAAGAAAAAAAATAATATACATTTTGAAGTCATAATAATTACACAAGATTGACTTCTTCCAAACTAAAAAATCTCCGTAGGTAGGCACTACGAGAAAAAAATGTATCTACTTGTGTAAGTTGTGTAGATCTCTCAGGGTTTATTTTGGGGAAATGATGCACGATCGGGTATGTAAACAAGAGTATATTGGTACAGTCAACACTTAGGTACATAAAAACGGTATATAGGCAACAACTTAATTAAGAAACACAATTAAAAGGGCGCGTGCTGCGTGACCGTGGGCGATCGCAACTTCGTTCGGAGCGGACTGCTCTCATTGGCGGAGGCGGGAGGCGAGAGACGCTCGGCCGACCGCCGCCGCCAGGGATGCGTTCAAGAACTTATTGCTGCGTTCTTAATCACGCGCTATAACCTCCCCCTCTGACTCAGACAACGCGCCCCCGCTTCTGGGTCAGTTAAGGAAAACGTTTTGGTCTCCCGCGCCTACGTTTCTCCCTCACCGGAGCTGGTGGGACTTCGCCTATGAATGGAGTCAACTGGGAGACGTGGTACCTACCCATTGCTTCACCACTAGTAATTCGCTCCAGATTGTAGGTCGTTTCGCTCGTGGCCTCTTTGATACGGTATGGCCCGTCTCGGCGCGGTATAAATTTAGGAGTTTGACCTTGCGACGTGTCATTGCTTCCTTGAGTTTTAAGAAGGACGAGATCTCCGCTAGCATAGTCTGGCGCAGGACGTCGACCTTCATCGGCGTATCGTTTGTGAGCTGCTTGAGTCTTCTCATGAACTTCCCTAGCTTCAAACAACACAGACGCCATCCTCCTAAGATACGGAGTGAGGCTCGTCACTACATTATCATTTTCAATAATGGTGCGCATGTCAGTAGTCACATCAGCCGGTGCACGAATTTCGCGTCCAAACGTAAGATACGCTGGTGATTGGCCCGTGCTACTGGTCGTGGCGGAGTTCATCGCGAAACGTATTGCGGGTAGATGAACATCCCAAGTTTTATGATCCTTTCCGACTAGAATGGCGAGCTGTGGTTTCAGGTCTCGATTCTTCCGCTCAACAGGATTCGCTTGCGGATGATATACTGGCGAAAGCGATTGAGTAATACCAAAAGTATGACACACTTGTTGCATTATCTCGCTGATAAATTGAACGCCGTTGTCGCTCAAGATTCGGCGCGGCACACCATATCTGAGAAAGACTTCAGAAATCAGTACCTTACTGCAGTCAGAGCTGGTGGCATTCTGAAGAGCAAATAACTCCACCCACCTAGAACAAGTATCTTCTACTATTAATATCCACTTGTTCTTTCCGGCTGTCTCCGGTAAAGGTCCAAAGAGATCTATAGCAACAACTTCAAATCGGCGGTTGCTAGCAGGAGTCTGTAAGAGTCCAGCAGGCTTCCTGTTATCTACTTTATATCTCTGGCAGTCTAAGCATCTCTTCAGGTAACTGGCAATGAACTGCCGCATACCAGGCCAGTAGTACTTAATTTTTATTCGATCTAGCGTTCGTTCCACTCCAAAATGGCCGGCGGTCGGCGCACTGTGATACTCTTCTAGAATCTTTTCACGCTCGTGCTCAGGTACCACTAGACAAGCTGTTTCTTCTTCGCCATCATCCGGGCCATACCTGTACAGCACCCCGTCGGATATCAAAAACCCTTTGTCTGACCAACTCCTCCCCCTAAACGGATCGTCGGTTGACTCTAAGTCCTCGAGAATTTTCCGTAATTCTGGGTCTTTCAGTTGGTTGTCGCGAACATCTCCAGGGTTCCGTGACGGAAAATCCACCTCAGCAAAGCATGCGTTACAATCCGCTTCATCGATACAGGGTGGACGCGAAAGAGTATCAGCAACGACGTTAGACCGACCAGGCGTGTACTCTATACGAAGGTTGTATTCTTGGAGGGTAAGGGCCCATCTTGCTGCGGCCGCTGGGCGACTTCACGGTCATAAGCCATCGTAGAGGTTGGTGATCGCTTTTGATCACTACTTCTGATCCCTCGATGTACCCGCGGAATTTTGTGACGGCCCAGACAACTGCCAGCGCCTCCCTCTCGGTTGTATTATAGTTTTTCTCGGCGGCGTTCAACAGTCGGCTCGCATATTCGACCGGTCTCTCCTCAGGACCCTCCCCCTGCATCAGTACTGCACCAAGGCAATAACCACTGCTGTCGGTCCTTAGCGTAAACGGTATTGTTTCGTCAGCTTGACGCAATATCGGGGCAGTCACGAGGAGCAGCTTGATGCGCTCGAAAGAACTCTGCTGTTCTGAGGTCCATATCCACTTGCTGTCTTTCTTGAGAAGGTCCGTCAGAGGCCTGGCAACATCAGCGTAATTCGATATAAAGCGCCGGAACCAGCTCGACGTTTGTAAAAAGGTTTTCACGTGTCCAGGGTTTCTTGGTGGGGTCATATTGGCTATAGCCGCTACCTTATCAGGGTCGGCTTTCACACCACCTGGTACGATTACGTGGCCTAAAAATTTTATGGATTCACGAGCGAAGCAGCTTTTTTCGCGGTTCACACGCAAATTATACATCTCAAGTCTGTCAAACACAGCGTTGAGGTCTTGCAGGTGTTTGGGAAACGTTTCAGACAGAATAATTATATCATCCAGATATGAGAGCAAGTTCACGTTAGCTAGTTCTTTGCCAGATCTGAATCGGTCCATAAGACGTTGGAAGGTAGCGCCAGAGTTGCGCAAACCCATTGGCATTCTTTTAAATCGAAAACAGCCAAGCGGACTTACAAACGCTGTCTTATCCCTATCACCGGGTTCTACGCTTATCTGAAAGTAGCCAGATCGGAGGTCACAGGTAGTCATGTAGCTGGTGTTCTTGGCCGCATGTAGAACGTCTTCAATCCGCGGTAACGGGTAGCGGTCAGGCTCAGTTACAGAGTTCAATTTCCTGTAATCAACGCAGAGCCGAACCCCTCCATTCTTCTTTGTGACAAGAACTACATTAGCAGCCCATGGAGAGTCACACTCTTCAATCACATCAGCATCCAAGAGTTCTTGCAGCTCCCGTTCTAGTATAGCCTTTTTACCAGGGGCCATCCGGTAAGGGGGTGAAGCGATGGGCTCTTGGTTCGCGTCTACTTTTAAGCGATGAGTAGCGTAATCTGTTGGGGGGCCTTCTTTCGCGAAGCGGTCTGCTCTCTTTACCAACAGGGCATTTAACTGAACCTTCTGCTCCGAGGTCAGCTTGGTACCTTCATCATCCCTCAACATCAGATGCGATACGTCCACCCTCATCAGCTGTGTTTCGCTGGCGGTGGCAGGAAGACTGAAGCTGGTGATGAACGGCTTCCATCGCTGGTCATCATTAAAGCACCAGCTGCTCTGCGGTAAGTCCAGCAGGATACTGGCCTTCATGATGAAGTCTCTGCCTAGAAGCGTCCTAGTCTGTGCGTCAGGTATCACCATAAACTTGGTCGGTATAGAGCGGCCTCCTAGTGTGACGTCAACCTGACACTCAAGGGAGGTACACACCTGCTGCGAACCGTCAGCAAGTCCTATGGTACGTAACGACTCATTAAATTTTACGCCGGCACGAAGTAAAAAGTCGTGAAGCATTGGGCCCGCAATGGAATGCGTAGCTCCCGTATCTAAAATGGCTACCCCTTTTCGATTCACCACCTGTATCTCCACTAGGGGACGTGAATCGTCACTATCTATTACGTGGGCGGTGCGAAATTCCGACTTAGTGGTAGGCTGTACATTTTTACAATTTTCACACTTTGATCGCACCACTCCCAGTTGACCACAACCATAACATCGTAATTGAGCAGTATTACTTGATGTATTAAAACTATCATCTACCTTATTTTCTTTTTTAACTTTATTCCGACAGTCGTCAACGGTATGACCGAAAAGTTTGCAGTATGTACACCTCGGTCGGATACGTTTTTGCCCATCACTATCGGTACGTTTAAGGTTCGACGTTCGCGCGGAATTTGAGGAAGATACATCGCGTGAGTCAGTTAGTGACTTTATATTAGATTTATTCGAATTCGAACACGTAATTTCACCTACGGCGCTCGTAGGGTTAGAATAACAATACGAACTTGAACGATCCCCCGCAACAGCGGAAGGTTTATTAGTGGGATTTAAACTGGTATTAGAGAGGGATGTACTCACCTCCGCCAATGACTCCTCGACTAACCTGACCTTGGTGATCAGCTGTTCAATATCGTTCACTGCATCACGAGGCACACGCTTTCTTATTCTACGATTTAACAACCCGTATACTATATCTAATTTCATCACTTCGGGCACGCTATATGGGAATTTAGATATAAGCGCTCGCACTTTACAAATAAACACATCAGCCCGTTCACTATTTTGCTCGACCGAGAAAATGTCCCGAAAAATTTTATACGCGGGTCGCGGCACACCGAACATTCCTCGCAGGCGCTGGATAACGTCATCCCATGACGCAACCGACGACTTCACGCCTTGCCACCAGACGGCGGCCTCGCCAACCAGCAGCATGGGTAACCCTCGCAGGGCGTGGTCAGCATTAATGTTGGTGCAGTCGCGGTACACCTCTATAGCGTCTATAAAAGCCTCGAGCTCGTCTGCATTCTTCGATGACCCGTCAAAGCGTGCCGTGCACTTGGCAAAATTCCCCCCGCGCAACAAGTGTCCTTGGTCGTCAGGCCTGGGTGATGATGTGCACGGTTGTGTATCTTTGTGACTCGCCAGTAAACTTTCTATGAGCACTCGGTTCGCCTCCGCTTGACTCTTAGTGATGTTGGAGACAAGGGTCTGAAGCATATTTTCGGACATGGTGATGTTTGGTGATGATACTGTCCTGGGTTGCTCGACATCTGTGTCGGATTCCGATCCATCGTTTCTCTCCACGCGTCTTTTCGGCGGCATGGTGACAGGGGTGCTCCGCTGTTCTCGCTCGATCGACGCGGGTAACGATTATATGGATGGTTGAATATCCAAATTCCGTACGGTTAAAACTCCTCGTTACGGGGTACTCCGGTATTAAATTAAGTTCCAGTGAAGATGCGTATGTTACACTCCGCATGCACTGCAAAACTTATCCCGTTACGGTTGCCGCCAAAAGCCTCCGAAAGCAGTTCGCTCGCGCGTTACCTACGGTTTGAATTTCTGCGTAATAATGGACTCGCCCAATCGGCACTCAAGTGTTTTTTGTAAGTTATATTGCACTGTATGTAGGACGTTCCCGTATTTTCCACTACTATAAATAGGTTTCCAATGATCGTTTACTGATAGTTAACTGCACTTTTCACTTGATTATAACTGTTTTCGTATAATTTTCACCGATCGCGGCCACTAGTTGGGCGTCACTGTAAGTTGTGTAGATCTCTCAGGGTTTATTTTGGGGAAATGATGCACGATCGGGTATGTAAACAAGAGTATATTGGTACAGTCAACACTTAGGTACATAAAAACGGTATATAGGCAACAACTTAATTAAGAAACACAATTAAAAGGGCGCGTGCTGCGTGACCGTGGGCGATCGCAACTTCGTTCGGAGCGGACTGCTCTCATTGGCGGAGGCGGGAGGCGAGAGACGCTCGGCCGACCGCCGCCGCCAGGGATGCGTTCAAGAACTTATTGCTGCGTTCTTAATCACGCGCTATACTTGTTTAAACACGTATTTTTTCTCAGTCAAAATATTATTATAACCAATGTAAGTAGGTAGGCAACAGCAAAACTACCACCCACTCGTACATGTAACACTCTGTACTCTCTACACTTAACCTACATAGCATAGTAACTGATCACACTTTTTTTTTTTGTAAATACATACATATTATAGATAGATACATCCATGACTCGGATACAAATGTTCATGCTCATCACACAAACATTTGTCCCTACCGGGATTCGAACCCGGGACCCATAGCACAGAAGGCAGTGTTAACTACCGCTGGACTAACTGGGTCGTCAAACTATTAGACTCTAAACTATTCAAAGTGTTGTCACATGTTAACAGAGAATGACAATCCATTGATTTGAATACATTCGACCCGATGAAGTGGTTAAGGGCTTTTGGTACCAGTAATGACTTCGTAAATTTTGAAGACACTTGAAATTTATCATCTCTTAGTACAGTTTTTTTGATTATCCCTTCCATCTTTCTACAAATATCTATTACATCTTCGGAGGGCAATACAAGGCTACCTCGTGTCTTTTAGAACAATAAATCGGTGATTGCGAGTTACTTCTGTCGCTAGCAACCCAGATACACAAATGTCGCACATTTGTGTATCTATACATGCTCTTTTAAAAAATTTAATATATCTATATTAGCTTTTTTTAAAAGAGCATGTGCTACAAATCCAGCCATATATACAATAACTGGCATACTTATGTCCGACATATTATGTGCAATCTCTACAATTTCTTCATCGAACAAAGCTTGCTAATACACCGTGAAATTATAACTATTGCTGGGACGAAAATTTTGGACTCTATATCA
This sequence comes from Craniophora ligustri, assembly GCA_905163465.1. Classification (NCBI taxonomy): domain Eukaryota; kingdom Metazoa; phylum Arthropoda; class Insecta; order Lepidoptera; family Noctuidae; genus Craniophora; species Craniophora ligustri. The sequence goes on along the minus strand of LR990971.1, from coordinate 13,134,577 downwards.
ATAATGGAATCCATTTATGTGAAATTTAAATGAAATAAATATATTTTTTTTCATAAAAAATGTGACAGACATACAAAAAACTAGAACGAAACCAGGATACATGGTAACGCCACTAAATTTAACGTACTACGATTACTACGATCGATATCATTCAATGTTACTCACACATAGGTACACAACTAACACAACTAAGCAGTAAAGCATGCCGACAAAGACATAAAAGCCGCCCGCGCGCTGCCGCTAACTTACCTACACATCTGCCGACAATCCACTCGGACGCACTACCTATTATTACCTACCACGCTGAGCGGCGGCGGCGCCGCAGTGTCGCGCCCGCCGCAGTGTCGCCGCCGGCGGCGTGCGGGCCGGGCGCTAGTTCTACTGCAACTCGTGCGCGGTAAGATTTACGTTGTCACGCGAAAATGTGTCGTCACTACGAATATACGAACGCGAAGTACTTAGCAATTGTTCAGTTGTACTGTGCACATTAATGGACTCTCGTGAATCCATACTTAATACGGGAAGACCATCACCAAGTTCAGTTTAGTGCTAATGTGTAGGCAGTTATTATAACGGCCAATTAATAGTGACTATTTTCATTGAACGCTATCTAACAGCTCGTTTTTAGACATGTTATAAACGATAATATCGGGGCTGGCTGTTAGATGATATCCCTGTAGCGTACTTAGCAGGGATTTACTATCAGCATGATGGCTGCCCCGCTCATTATTCAAGTGCAGTGCGTGCCTACCTAAACACTCAGTTCGGTGATAGGTGGATAGGCCACGGCGGCGGTCCCGTGGCTTGGCCGCCTAGGACCCGGACTGAACGCCTTTGGACTTTTTCTTGTTGTCGGAAATCAAAAGACTTGTTTATACCCGTGAACATGAAAATCGTGACGAGTTACGCAGTGCGATAGTGGACGCCTTTGAAGGTGGGTACTGACCAACGTTACAAGGTGTAATGTAACATTCGCATCGAGCGTGTTACTCATCGAGCATGTTACGCAGTGTCCTTAAAATCGACGTAACATGCTCGTCAAAACTCTGTGCTCCGTCGCCGCCAGTTCACTCCGAGATGGCCGACAGCGAGGACGTATTGGGAACTTTGATTCTACTTAGTTATTGTTTCATCCAAGTGAAGAAAAAGAAAAAACGTTACTGGACATCAAACTTATTTAAAAATAGAGGTGTATGTGGTGGTTTGTCATTGATAGCAATATTAAAAAACCAAATGATTACTGGACAGTATAAAAACTTTGTACGCATGTCTCCGATTGATTTTGAAGAACTATTGAATTTAATTGGACCAAAAGTACATAAAAACGATACAAATTATAGAAAAGCTATCAGTGTCACGGAACGGTTAGCACTAACGCTTCGTTTTTATACTACAGGAGATTCCTATACTAGTATGCAATATCTTTTCAAGATATCAAAACAACGAATAGGATTTATAGTGAAAGAGGTCAGCGAAGCCCTTATTGGAGCATTAAAAGAATATGTAAAGGTATGTATTATGTATGTATTAATTCAGAAAATGTAGTCATTACATATCAAATTAAATTAAATCACCAAATTCTGACATAAATTGTTCACTCATAGCTGGTGACCCATAGTCATTTTGATGGGACGTATTTGATGCAGGAGTTTCAGGGCTTTGCTGTGGCTCATAGTCATTTTGATGGGACGTATTTGATGCAGGAGTTTCGGTCTGTGGCATCGATGAGACTCTGGAAGTTGTTGGTCGTGTAGAGTAGCCTGAATAACTGTAGCTGTTCATTCCATTTCCAACATAGTCATACTCTCCGCGATCAGCACTGAACAATATATTTGATATATAATGCTGCACATGTATTTTTGTTGTCTTTGAATAAGATCGTAATTTATTTGCCAAAAACATACCATAGGCTTCACATTCGTCAGGTCTGTGCGAAGTTGCCTCCGTTTGCTCGGTTCTCTTTTTTAATATATTTAAAGTAGATACCATTATCTCTTCTGGGCTTGGGGCTACTGATTTCTTCCTTTTTGGAGGAGGAGGGCAATCATTGTCGCTTTTTTTGGCAGACGGAGGGCAATCATCAGGCAGTTGTTCTGAAGCACCTTCATGTCCACGTAGCTGAAAATAAATATTAATTATTATTTCAGACGCCAGAAACACCGGAGCAATGGCTGGTTGTAGCAAATGACTATGATACTTTGTGGAATTTTCCACATTGTTTAGGTGCAATCGACGGTAAACATATTTTACTGCAATCACCGATCAACAGTGGCAGTGAATTTTATAATTACAAGGGTTTCTTCAGCATCGTATTACTGGCAGTTGTTGACGCGAAATATAACTTTTTGTATGTAAATATTGGGTGTCAAGGAAGAATATCTGATGGAGGAGTTTTCAACAACTGTGTTTTAAACGAAAAACTAAAAAATAATGCACTAAACCTCCCTCAGCCCACTGCGTTGCCAGCAAGAACAGAAGAAATTCCATTTTACTTCGTTGGCGATGAAGCTTTTGCTCTTTCCCAAAATATGATGAAAGTATATGCAGGATATCATGAACGTGGTTGTAAAGAAAGAATATATAACTACCGACTTTGCAGAGCTCGTAGAGTATAGGAAAATGTGTTCGGCATATTGTCAGCAGTGTTTAGAGTTTTGCGGAAACCAATGTTGTTAGAACCGAAAACCGCGACATCTGTCGTAACAGCAATAACATCTCTCCACATTTTTTTAAGAAAAGGTAATAATGCTCATGTATATACCCCTGCAGGTAGTTTTGACGAAGAATTGAACGGCCAGGTCAGATTAGGAAACTGGAGAGAAGGTAACAATGATATGACTAGTATGTTACCCTTGCAAATAAGACCGCGAAGGGCTACAACATCTGCTCACAATATTCGTAATGAAGTTGCTGAATACTGTAAGTAGTATATTATTGGGCATTCTACCCCACCTGCCGTTCCGGCTTCGCCTCCACTTCGGTGGGATAGAATGCCCAATAATATACGATCGAATCTCGTCCGCTTCGACATTACGTACCTGTTTATATAAATAAACACAATTCGTCATTCCAAGTAATTTGACTAAACCAAAGCCTAACAGAAATGTTATAGCAACAAAATACAAATAATTGCATACTAGGCGCAGGCAATAGCTATCATTAGTACAATGATGTATAAAGTAAAATTAAATTAATACTATCATAAATTTTAAGAAATAACCATATCCATCAATTTGACTCATTGTTAGTATAACTACCCATAGCATCGGACGTGTTATTATGAAGTTCATTAAACAACCTCATTCACTTCATCTTGATTCCATTTGCGTGGAATCACAAAACAGCAAACGACGACACGGTGAACTACTACCAAACACTATAAGGTGTATTATATGTGGTCCATCTAACTGTGGAAAAACAAATCTTGTAATTGGTTTGCTGTTGCATAAGAATGGTTTAAAGTTTCGTAATGTATATGTTTACTCAAAAACTCTAAACCAACCGAAGTATGTGTTTGTTGAAAAAGTGTTAGCTAACGTTCCAGATGTATCGTTTGCAAAATTTAAGGATAATGAGGAAGTAATAAGTCCACAGGAAGCTAGATGTGATTCAGTTATTATATTTGATGATGTAGCATGTGAAAACCAAAATAATATAAGAAATTATTTTGCAATGGGTCGACATAAAAATATAGATTGTTTTTATTTAAATCAAACATATAGCAAAGTACCCAAACAGCTTATTAGAGATAATGCAAATCTCATTATTCTTTTTAAGCAAGATGATATTAATATACGTCATGTTTATGATGAACACGTAAACACAGACATGAAATGGAATGAATTTCGTGAGTTATGTAGTAAAATATGGACTGAACCTTATAATTATCTAGTTATAAATAAAGATTGTCGTAAGAATGAAGGTGGCTATCGCAAAAACTTTGATAGTTTTGTAGTTTTTGATTGATCTAACGTTTATATAAATATAAAATTATATAAAAAATTGTTTATTCCTAATTTAACTGTGAAGGAAGACAGTAGATCATTTATTCAATTATTATATAATGGAAACATCTTTAAAAAGACAAATTATTACTGCTGCTGAAGCAGTTAAGAAAAAGGTCCGAAAAATGCGAAATATTGAAGATGATAATGAAAAAGCATTACAAACTGTTTTTAAACCGTTAATCAGCCCACTTAATCAAATAGCACAAACCAACAAATATACATCCATCGAAAATTTAAATCATATTAATTTGAAAAATAATGATTACGCAGACCATCATGATAGCAATTTATCTAATGATGAATATGTTAAATTTGAAAGTGATTTGGAAAAAAATACCAGTATACCTGAAGTGGGTACTGATGATCAAGATCATGGTTATATTCAAAATTCTGAAGATTCAGATGATAATTCACAAAACAGTATCGACTCGTTCAAATCTGTTGGTGTCGGCGACAATGTTTCATCATGGTCTCTATCATCTGAAATGATAGATGATGTTCCTTTCGGAGTCAGAAATGAAAAAGGGAAGTTAATGCTCGGATGTACTAAAATAAATATTGGTAATAAAACTATCACAATAGGCACACACACATATTCATCCACGCCAGGGCTAAAGGAACTTTTATTAAAGAAAGATCCAGATTTAAATTTGGTTACCGAAAATGATAGACAAAATTATAAATTAATGTTGATTCATACAAATGCTCATAGACGTGACTATGATGCAAAAAAACCAATAAAAAGCAACAAAGGCAAAAAATATATGGACGTTATAAAACCTCTATTTAAATTGCCAAACGACAGCAGCGATCAATTAAAATTTCAAAAAGGGAAAGGACTGAAAATGCTGAAAAAATGGAATAAAAATGTAGACTACATTTATTGGGATGATCCTAATGAATTAGTTGAAAGATTAAAACTACTCATGGCTTCTCGAGGAGCTGGAAATACAGGGTTAGATAATGAAATAATATCTATTATAGAGGAACTACGCGAAGGAAAATTTATAAATTAATAAATATCTTGGTAAATAATTATGGTTTTCATTGTCATTTAAGCATTCTCTCTGTACACACATAATGAATATAGATAAATTTGGTCATCATATTCACAAAAGGATGCGATTGTCAGATATTTTTGATATCGCAGACAAAACAATATTAAAAACTGCAAATGGCGAGTTTAATTTGCAAATGAGTAGACTACGAGGCGTTATTAATCCTGTTGAAGCAGACGATGCTGCTAATAAGGAATATGTAGATGAGAAAATTGATGACTTGTGCGCTAAAAAAGATGTCCAAATATTAATAGACAAAATAAAAATAGAGATTACAAAAGAAATTCAAGCCTCATTAGACCATTTAAAAACAAGTATGACATCTTATATTGATCATAAAATAACGAACAGTGGTACGAGGAAGACTAACAATCCGTCTCAAAATGATAAAGCAACAGGTCGTGAATGAATTACATAAAACAGCTAGAAAAAACTTTGCACGTCGTTGTGTTATTTTAAAAGGAATCGATGACTTATGGCAAGCTGATCTTATTGATTTAAGAAAAATTAAAAATTACAATAAAGGTTTCAGTTACATCTTAGTTATAATTGACTGTTTTTCTAAATATGTTTGGACTGTACCCTTGAAGTCAAAATCAAAATTAGAAGTAACTAATGCATTTGAAAATGTTTTAAGTACATGTGATCGTTCCCCTAACCATTTACAAACCGACTTAGGAACTGAATTTTATAATGATACATTTTCAAGATTAATGAAACGTTTTAATATTAATCATTATTCATCGTTTTCAATTAAGAAAGCTTCGATTGCAGAAAGAGTAATTAAAACTTTAAAAAACAAACTCTACAAAACATTCAGTTTAAATGGAACCTATAGATGGATAGAAAAACCTTTAGAAAGTATAGTCTTTAATTACAACAATACAAAACACCGTACTATTGACTGTAAACCGGTTGACGTTAATATTGAAAATGAAATTCTAATAAGGAAAAATATTTTAAAATCACACAAGAAAACACAACCTAAAAAACACAAACTAGAAATCGGAGATCGTGTTCGCATAAGTAAATATAAAAATTGTTTTCATAAAGGCTATACTCCTAATTGGTCAACAGAAATCTTTAAAATCATAAAAATAAATGAAACTATGCCTACAACGTATAATATTCAAGATCTTCGAAATCAGCCAATTTTAGGTACTTTTTATGAACAAGAACTTCAAAAAACGAATCATCCCGACATTTACCTAATTGAAAAAGTTTTAAGAAAAAAAGGCAGTAAGCTGTTTGTTAAATGGCTAGGTTTGAGTGATAGTGAAAATAGTTGGATTGATAAGAGAACCGTGCTAAAATAATAAATGGTATTTAATCATCTATTATTATTTTTTCTCACATTATAATACAAACCATGCAAGGAGGTGGACTTATTAATAATTTAATAAATAATTTACCATTTGAGCTTCATTTGCCAGGCTACAATTACTGTGGACCAGGCACTAAATTACAAAAACGTTTAGCACGAGGAGACAAAGGAATAAATCAATTAGACGAAGCCTGTAAAGTTCACGATATAGCCTATACAAATTATTCAGACTTGTATAACAGACATCAAGCTGATTTACAGTTATTGAATATGGCAAATAAACGATTAAAAGCAGCAGATGCAGGGAAAAGAGAAAAAATTGCTTCTTGGTTGGTAAGCAAAGCAATGAAAGCAAAACTTAAAACTGGATCTGGATTAAAAACTTTTGGATCTTTAGTAACAAAAATTCGATCACAGATCAAAAAGTTAAAACCGAAAAACAAAGAAGACGTAATAAAGTATGCTTACTTAGCGGCAAAAAAGTTGTATTCAAAAAATTGTCGGATTCCTGTACCTAGAATTATACCGTTACCAAAAACAGGAGGTGTTTTACCGCTGATTCCAATTTTCGCTGGATTGTCTGCATTAGGTACTTTAGCTGGCGGGGCAGCTGGTATCGCAAAAACAGTAAACGATTACAAAAGTGCTCAAAATAATTTACAAGAATCTCAACGTCATAATAAAATGATGGAATCGATTGCGTTGGGTAGAGGCTTGTACGTCAAACCATACAAGAAAGGAAACGGATTGTTTGTAAAATGTTCAAAAAACTAATCAAGAGGTTACCTAATCGTGCTCTTACTAATATAGATATCCAGAATCATGCATATAACGTACCTTATTTCAGAGGTGTGTTCATGAAAGATCAATTACCAAACAAACCCAAACCTATTGAGAGCGGAGTTGTTAATTTGGATAATTCTAACAATGAAGGAACACATTGGGTAGCCTATGTAAAAGTGTATAAATATTGTGAATATTTTGATAGCTATGGCAATCTAAAACCCCCATTAGAGTTACTAAATTACTTTAAAAATTGTAATGTTTTTTATAACTATACGAGATATCAAAATTTTAACTCTGTAAATTGTGGACATTTATGTTTAACGTTTTTGTATGACTTCTGGGATAAATATATAAATTGAATAAAACATTTTTTAGTTTCATTTACATAATGTCACTCTCGCTGTCAATAACTGGTAACTCATCAGTGCTATCTACTTATTATTCTCCTACTCTACAACTTGAAGGAGAGTATGAATGTGCATTATTATATTTATCTACATTTAATTCTATACCAAATATTGATAATAAAAATAACAAATTTTATTACGATCATAACGTTATTGAAATTCCTGAAGGAGCATATGAACTGCAAGATATCAACGATTATTTAAAATCAAAAATACAAGACGCAGGAATCAAATTAGAGTGCAATAATAATACGTTAAAAACAAACATATTTTGCACAAAAGCTATTGATTTTACTAAAGAAGATTCTATTGGTAGATTGTTGGGTTTTGAAAAAAAAATAGTTGAAGCAAATAAATTACACGTATCACAGTCTCCAGTGAACATTCTATCTACGACTGTGGTGAGGGTAGAATGTGACATAGTGAGCGGATCATATGTTAATGGTCTACCAAGTCATATCATTCACGAGTTTGCTCCGAATGTACCACCTGGTTATAGAATTATCGAAGTACCTAAAAACGTAATTTACTTTCCCGTAAACCAAAATATAATTAACAGTGTGAATATAAGACTGTTAGATATTAATAATAATTTACTAAATTTACGTGGGGAGGAAGTGCAGCTATATTTACATCTTAAAAAAAAATGATTGATTATAATAAAACTAATAAATATCAGAGTACCTCTACTAAAATAAACAGTGCGTCTTGGGCTATCCGCAAGACAACATCAAACTGTAAGAATAAACTGAAACTTACTAAAGAAAATCATAAATTCCTCAAATCAATTGGTCTTCTAAAATGAGTTTATTAGATGTATTATCTTCTCCTGCTAGTGATAATAGCATTATTGGTATTGAATATCATTCATACAAACCATACATAACAAGTTTCAACAGAAACGATGAGATTCGCATACCTATTAATCAGAAAGATCTGTATGTTCTACCATCAGCCAGTACATTATATTTAGAAGGTATAGTAAATGTTACTAAAACTGCCACTAAAGAAAAAACTAGTGTTAAATTTACAAACAATCCTTTGATGTACCTTTTTCAAGATATTCGATATGAACTGAACGGTGTTGAGATTGATAAAATAAAAAATGCAGGCGTTACAACTACTATGAAATCATTGCTATCCATGAATGAAAGCGAGTCAAAATCATGTCGTTCTTGGGGTTGGGATATACATGGTTTTAAAAGTAGTAATGGTTCATTTTCTGCATCTATACCGCTTAGCAACATTCTTGGATTCGGTGAAGATTACAAAAAAATTATAATTAATTGCAAGCATGAACTGATATTGTTGAGATCGAATACAAACTTGAACGCTGTGAAACTCGATGCTGGAGAAGTCATAAACGATATTGAAATTAACAAAATCATATGGCGTGTACCACATGTTAAGGTATCTGATAAAGAGAAGATAAACTTATTGAAGATTTTGGAAAAGGATAAAACACTGCAATTAGTTTTTAGAAATTGGGATTTATATGAATACCCGCTATTGCCTAGAACTACAAAACATACTTGGTCTATTAAAACTTCATCTCAGATTGAAAAACCGAGATATGTAATTATAGGTCTACAAACAAATAAAAAAAATAATTCTGCTGCTGATATGTCTAGATTTGATCACTGTACTTTACGAGATGTCAAAGTATACCTCAATTCAACTTACTATCCCTATGAGAATCTAAACGTGGATTTCATTGATGATAAATTTGCATTGTTATACGAGCAGTATGCACGTTTCCAACAATCGTATTACGATCGCCGATCTGAACCATTGTTGAACACAAGGGACTTTAAGGAGATCGCCCCTCTGTTTGTTATCGACTGTTCTAGACAAATTGACAACCTCATATCAGGACCAGTAGTCGATGTGCGTGTAGAGTTAGAAAGTAATGATGAAATACCTGATCTAACTTCTGCCTACTGTCTTATATTGAACGATTGTATCATTGAGTACAAACCACTGAGTAATATTGTAAGAAAAATATCTTAGTTATTTTATTTTAACGCAAATCTACTACTATCAATCTACGATGTGCAAAGTTCATAGATTCTCAAATTGCATGACATATAAATAAATTCTGTCTTAATTTTGTACTGTTTAGTGTAGAAATATTTTATTAAAGTGTTGGTATAATGTAGGTATGTAACTAGTGTACCTAAAAGATAGATTAAATAAATGAATTTAATTCAAGGAAATTTATTTTATTTCATAACCCTACCCTACACTTGATAAATTTTCAATGTGGAATATAGTGAATAAATAAATAAAGACACATTTATAAGGTCAAATCATTTATTTAATTTAATATAAAAATAAACAGTTAAATAATTACAAAACTAACAAAAATCATAACCTATTAAAGACTTAGCAATTTTTTTAACTAATGCCTCCGTTTCGTTCATTACATCATCAACCGCATCTTGCACTACATATTGCGCATTTAATATAACATTTTCACTGTCACTATCACTATCACTCGTTTGAGGGTTATTGCACAGATCGATAACCGAAATCTTTATGAGTTTTAGACCTCTCTTCTGAATCCTATTCATAACAAACGATTTTGTTGGTTTCACAATATTACGTGTTTGTTTATCTCGTCGATGCCTTGATTTCTTTTCTTTTTGGATATGCGTGGTCTCTGGAACTTCAGTGAAGACCTCAGAAAACTGACCACAATGTCCTTGTCCATACTGACTGAACACAATTTCCGAATCCGATATCTAAAACAAAACATAAAAATATTAATAAGTATTCTGTCAAAAGTATTGTTTTGATATTAAAAATAACTAGGTATTTATAAAAACACTTACCGATGACATTGTGTGTTGTACAACAAGTTTAAACAGGTTACAACAGGTACAAAAATTAAAATAAAATATGTAATTATTTAAGAATTAATTTATTAGATGTCTTCACTACGACAACTATTTTATGAATGAAACATTATGGCACAATTATTTTTGGATATAATAATTTGTTGTTTTATAAATATGTACTTTCAATTCAGAACACATAAGTCACGATTTAGAATGTTCCATTGAAAACTGCAAGCTTGCTTTACCTACATTTTATATATTTACAGTGCAATGAACTGGCACATGTTCGCTCAGTGTTGTAATACAACACTGAGCTCATATTACTATATTGTAATAAATTATGGTTAGGATTTCTGTTTATGTGAAATCAATCTTATTACCTCACATTTAAGACACTATTCAGAAAATTACTTTAGCTTAGAATATAATAGTGCAGTCTGTTTAGTGACTGGTTTCCGAACCGGTTCGGCAACAACGGATATACATATGTATATACAATTACAGTGGAATTCGTAATGGACGAAATAAAAAAATAAGTTTGATTCATCAATAAATTTATTTACCCTTTATATCATAATTAATATCTTAAAAATTAAACAAGTATTTTTATTATTTACATACCTCATAATTTAATCTAACAATATATAATCTATACAACATTTAACAATTTAAATTTCCCTTTAAAATACATGAATTACCCCATGCTCGGGTTGCAATATTACCTGGACGTATTAACCGCTTATCGTCATTATTAGAGAGCGCAATTTTATTAACACTTTGCGTAAATATTTCATGCTTTATTGATTTAAATAAAATGTTTTTTCTCCGAATAATCTCATTATTAAATAGTACATTCTCATAATCTGTGATGTTCAGATCACGTACCACGCTACTTTTAACCCCCTTAGCTTTTTTAATTATTTTATCCACAGTTTTTATTGAATAAAGTTTCGACCTCAAACCAACAAAATCAGTTATAATTTTACCAGCCATTTCATCTTTAAAAAGGCCTGGTATTTTTTTGTTTATTTGCGGTATCATGAACTCATTTTTAATGCTATAGTTGCTGGTATCAAGGTATTCCAAAAACTTGTGTTTTAAGTCGTAGTAAAAATCGTTGGTATATATTTCGTAAACAAACGAATCTGTGTCGGTATAACATAATTTTACCCTCTCATTATAAAATGGTTTGATTATATTATAATGGAAATTATACATGTGTGATTTAGATAGTTCTAAAACAGTGAAGCCAATATAAATCGGTTTGTCTAAAATTAACCGATCTGGTTTCATCTGGATTGCTACTAAGTTTTCGGATAAAACTGTTGCACTATGAAAGTAAGGGTTTGCTATGAGCCTTTCTGCATATTTTGATTTTTTTGTTACATTATTTTTATCATTCCACTGATTAACTAAATGAACAGTTACTCTATTTTCAGTGTTTTCGAGCGTTTTCCCAAAAACACTGTTATTTAATAACTTGAAAAAATCTTGTTCAAATACACTTTTTGCTTTTTGTCGCAATTGAGTATTTAATTCAATATACTGTTTCAAGTATGCACTTTGCCTGAATGTAATGACTCTATGGATTTTACGTAAGATAAGGCCATGTTCCAAACACTTCTTTAAGTGAATATAATGAATAACGTAATTGTATTTATTATACAAATTTGAAATAAGTTTTTTCGTCTTTCCTCCAGGTGGTATGCATTTTTCAGGACAAAAAGGTAAGTCATCATGCTCCTGGTGTAAATATTCAGGGTACAATAAATCTACTTCTAATATGTAACCCCACTCTGAATGATCTGTAATACTTTCCACATTTAATTTATCTATTTCATTTTGATTTAAAAATCTAAATCCGGAATAAGGTAAATGTTGACACATACTGTAACCATAAAGATTATTGCAGTCTAAATAAGCTATAAAACACTGCGGTTTTGTTACATCACAATCTTTCATATATTTATTGTTAGCCTTCGAATAGCGATGAGAGCACATACACAATCCACCTCTAATACCATCTTGAATCATTCGTACGATAGCTAAGTCAGAAACAAGTTCAAGCTGAACACCTGTTTTCATTAACATCGCATCAAAAGATAAACTAGGCGCGGTTATGTAAAACGCTGGGTCAAGTTTGTAATGCTGTTTACAGGTTTTACGAAAATTTTGAAATATATCAGTCAATAAAAGAACATCGGTTTTCAAATACAAATCAGTATATTCACCTAAATTTTGTATATTAAACTCATTCCACACTAAATTAGCATGTTTATAATCTTTATCTGAAATCTCCTCATTCGTTAAACAACTAAAAAAATACCGTTTAGCCGGTAACATTGTTTCTTCATAACATTTCCAACTAGTCATATAATCATAAGGGTATACACCTTTTCGTGCAAGTAATTTGAATCGATTATTTTCGGGAAAGTGACATCGTAAACTTATAAAATCCTCAATTGGTATGGTTTTAGCAAGTTTGTCTAAACTAGCTCCTAAAAAATGAAATGAATCCAAGAACCGGAGTTGTACATAATCATTATCGGTGACCTGCAGGAATTTAGAAAAAGAAATATATTTTTCTTTGGTTTTGGGTATAATATTCAATTTACCTGGCATTTCGCCTAATTTCTTTATGAATAAATGACAATCGTACCCTGATAAATTGTGAAAAAATATAGGTATAAATTTAGGTATTTTAAATTGTAGGTTACAATGTCTATGGGCGGCTCCACGGTATTTACCGGTTATATGACAGTGGTCTCTAACTTTATTTGTCCATAAGAGGTTTTCACATATATGACAGATAGAAGCTTCTTTATAATCAGACGCATTTTTTTCTGTAAATATCATTACATGATTTTGATTTAAAATTTTATAAATTTTTTTGACATCAGATGTAAGAAAATCGATAAATTTTGAAACACAATCTATACCGCGATAACTTTTAAAACTATCGTCAAAAGTATAATTTAATGAAGAAACAATGTTGTAAGCGAATGCCGCAGGTACGTGTTGTTGCAAACATGACGTAGTAGCGGTGTCAGATTCAAGAACGGAAATTGGATTTAACAATGTTTCGAAATCGGCATAGATAGCAAAGGGAACATTTTCTTTTCTATCATAATTTTTAAATTTAATCACACTCCCCTTTTCTGGTAAAACAGTAACGATCCCTCCACACAAATGTTTATCAATCTGTTCAAGGGTAGGAAAGAACAATAAACAACTTTCACAGAAATATAATTTGCTATGATGTTTTGTTATCTGATTTTTAACAAGACGTGGCAAATCTTTTATAAGACAATAATGAGATGATTTATGATTTTCTAGGAACAGTAAGTGAATGCTCTTCATTGTTGTACCCCTCTTAACTAATTCAGGTTTGTAAAGGGGGCCAATTATTACCCTGTTATTTTTTAAACCATACACATATATATTTAAAAATGGGTTATTTTTTTCAAAAACAGAGATATCCGAAAACGATATTGGAAATGAAACACCTTTAACATTTAAAACGTCTCGAAAATGTGGATAAGATGTTACTCGTTCAGGATGACGAGTTGTAGGATATAAGGCGGCCACTATGCACCACAAAAAACAATAATCATCCTTGTTTTTGATATTCAAGCAAGCTTTTTTGGTTTTTATAAATTTAGGTAAATCTATATAAAAAGAGCCGCTGAGTGGTTGATATTTATTGATATTAATTTCTAAATGGGAATTACTAAGAAACGTCCATCCACTGTCTCTCTCCTGAAACTCTTCAATTTTTTTCAATAACGTAGTAGTAATTGTATTATAAAGAGTTTCAAACTCGTAATTAAAATGTATAGCAAAGTTTTTTGTCGCAAAAGATTTTAACTCTTGTACATCATTTTTGTACATTAAGAATAAAGAAAAAAGTTCAAAATTAATTTTTAACGCTGTATATTTTTTGAGAGAATCATCAATTAAACATTTCACTTGATCATGAATATCATTGAAAAATAATTCGGGCAAATTTACTGCTTCGCTGTTAGACGCAATAATACGGTAACTAACAATACGCCCTTTAAACGCAGAGTTAAGGATTTGAACGTTATCATTAATTGTTACAGCATTATTATTTTTATGTTTATTAGTTCGTAAATGACCAGTCCACGAACGTCTATCTATATGTATATTGCAAACCGAACAATGAGGCATTTTCAGTATATCAAAATAACGGATTAAAGTTGCACACAACAATATAAATATACCTTAAATATTAAGCGAAGTAGAAGATTATTTCCAGCACAGCTTCTCTCAGTACGTTTTGTTCAGTCTAGGTTAAACAAAAAAATATTAATCAAATCTTCACGTAGGTCATCTTAGTGCCGTAGTAAGTAGTTAGTCTTTATATATCCTGAAAATAATACAAAGGCATTAGAAAATATGCATAAATAACAAATAAAATACTAGGCTTAAGTAGATATTGATAATAATTATATGTACCTTCAAGTTTATGCACAATATTGATCAGCTATTATAAAATTTATATCTCCAAAATGTCGTGCTCCGCAGAAGCAGTTTATCAATAAATCTCATTACCCCAAGATGTTGTAAGGCATCAAATAACTCTGAAAATACAAACATTAAATTTAAAATTTATATATTAAAAATTTCTTGACGATAAAGAATAATAATAAAATAAAAAATAATTAATTAACATAACTAAGGTTTATTTTATTATGGTATGGACATACTCTGGTTATCACTACAAGCTATTTGTAAGTAAATAGGAATAAAAAATTAAATAATATAGTTAAATAATTACCTTACTATTTTCAAAGAACAATATCGAGATGTCGTATATTTATTTACTCATGTATTCTGTTCTACAGAATGCTACTTATACAGAATAATGCGATATATAAAATAACTATCTTCGATTTTTACTAATTTAATAGTATACGATTAAGTTTTACGAACACATTTACTTGAATTATGTATTATTCATTATAACAAATAATACGTAATTCAAGTAAAGGTGTTCGATTACTAATCAAATAAATTAAATATTATATTTCAATTAATATCGTCATCGCTTACACGTGTCTTCCGTTCCAAATTCATATCATCATTTTTTATAGCACAGTCAGTAAATCAGTAGGGATGTACACCTACAATACTTAGCTGTTATGTTAACTCTGAGTAGCTACTGAGAATTTTATACAAAAACTCAATAACACTAAACCACAAAGGAATCAAACCATTGCAGTTGCACTTAACCACTTATGAGACAGTTTTATTAAATATATTTTTCTGCCATATCACATAAAAACACAGATTATTTATTTGACTTATCAAACATAACTATACTGTAATTAGATTTGTGGTTAAAGTAGGAAAGTTAAATAATTGTGTATAGGTGTGCCTGTGCATGTGTACAAATTAAGTACTTACTTATATTATACTTTTATTATTAATGAATCAACTTAATGTAAGTGTGTCAGCCCTAAGTAATTTAGCTACATCGACATTATAAAAATGCAACATTTTATTTTTAGACAAGCAATTTACCAGAAAGTCCTATGTGCATCATTACTTCTATGCTTTTGTGATAAAATTCTTAGTTAATTAATTTTGAACGATTAGTATAAAGGCTATACTTTTCATAAACATTTAACAAATTCGAGTTCGCGTCTACAAGAGTTGGTTCATCATCAAGACCAGTATACAGTGATAGTAGTGTTAGTAGTAATACAGACTAGAGTCTACAGTCTGCAGTTCAGAGCGGTTTCCACAACGCCATAGCCCAGAGAAGCGATTCAAATAGCTTAATAAAATGTAAGTATGAACATTAACTTAATTATTCTGCTTTCAGGTTATTTACTGACTTATAAAATATTCTTTAATTTTACTTTAATTCTACTTTAAACCTCCCAATAAATTGAGTACTTACGCTACTTTCTTTAGATTGTTTATACATACTTAAATTCCTTATTTCTTTATTTTAAAATTATTAGATTTCATTACTTTCTGCAACTAATATGTCCATTATGATCACGAACTTATCTCACTGTCAATAAAATTTAATCTGTTTAATTTAACCGTTAATCTTACATAATTGTTTTTTTAGGTCCGAGTCTGAAAGTGAAGTTTACCAAGAGTCGTCGAAGGTGCATGAAGATAAATCTAATCGCAGTCAATCAGTAACTGGAAAGCGCAAAGCATTGAAAAAATCACCTACCACTACAAGGTACTTATTTAATCTTCATAAATTTACTCAAGTGAATATAACCTACGACATACGAGCTATACTTATAAATAATAATATTTTTTTTTATCATGCGTTCACGTTAACAGCTATAATGATTTCAATGTCCAGTGTTTCAAGGAATGCGATATCGCTCTATCTTGGTTTCATTCAACATTCACAGTGTATACATATAAAGTTATATTACAATCTTTTATACATTACGTACATGTAGCTGGTTTGGCTGCCTATGTAATAAATATATTAAGAAGTTCTTAAACTGAATACATATAATTTTGTTTATTTATGTGATGGTTATTTATTAAAGAAACAGGAAAACATGTAGGTTGAAGTATTGTTTTATATGGTTGTGTAATGGTACGATGTTTATTCTTTTGTTCTAGCAAAAAATCTAAGACTCTGGACATCTTCGGTCTAAGTCGTGAGCGCGGCGAATCCACAACAGGTTATCCTGTTCTGTCTTCGTTCTTCGTGAATCGAGTTGCTAATGGTAACGAACGGCGATCAAATGCTACATCTGGCAACTACTATGTTGATTTTAAAATATACAGGACGAGTGATGCGCGAGATACCGAGTCCATGGAGCTGTGGAAAAAGGCACTAGTACGAGTCAAGTTCCAAACGAATGAGGATTCTGTTCAGTGGCGCAAACTTCAAGACTTCATGCGGTCAGCTGATACGTTGTTTGACGAACAACCTATATTTACTACTTAATATTATACATTACAGTTTATTTAAGTATAATGTTATTTAACTTCAAAATATAATGATGATTTCATGATAACATTATGTTGTTTTATTTCATAGCTATTACGACGACCAGATTTGGCGCGAAGGTTTGTGTATCAGATTTTCGTGTCAAAGGTTGCGGGTTCGATTCCCGCTAGAGCGATGAATTTCGTCTCTAGTCTGGTTACAACTTTGATAGTTGGTACTGTTGTTCGTTCGCGTTAAATGTTAACGCAAACTCGATCGTAGTATCTAAATTTACATCACAACGTAACACATCACAAATTAAAACACATCACAATTTTTTTTATCACAATTCCAAACTCCGAGCTGATTGATACTGAGTAATTCACAGAAAAACTCAATAACACTTTCCTCGACCTAGGAATCGAACCCAGGACCTCTAGCGTTGCAGTCGCGCTTAGGACCGTTGGACTAACGAGGCAGTTATATTGTGTTTATCAATATGTTATTATAAGTTTTCAACGGTCTATATCACGTTGCGATGAACGATTCGCGCTTATTCGTCGGTAATCTTTTTATTGTGTAATTGTACGCCGTTAGGCATTCCGTCTCGTTTGAACAAGTAAATAATGAATTATCATTGTGATTCAACGAAGTGATGTGACGTACAGACAGTGACAGTGAACGAAATAAACAGGTACGTAATGTCGAAGCGGACGAGATTCGATCGTATATTATTGGGCATTCTATCCCACCGAAGTGGAGGCGAAGCCGGAACGGCAGGTGGGGTAGAATGCCCAATAATATACTACTACTGTATTCAGCAAGGGTCTGTAAGTTGGCAAGAAAATTATGCTTAAAATGGACTTACAGTATCTGTTGTGTCACGAGGTGTATTTCTATCCAGTAGAAATAACATGGATTTGTAAGCGAACCAAGTGCTGTGGTAAACTTCATCTGCACCTGAAATTTAATTTGTAATTAATATTAAATTATTTTAAATAAAAAGAAGCACTATACAGATTAATACCGAGTTTATATTGTTTTCCCCACACTAGCTTGGAAACACCTACTTCCCTCACTAATTTCCACCCCCCCCCCCTACTATAACCCGCGTTAAACTTAATAAATAATTACGTACCTTTTCCAGTACCAGTTGATTGTTTAGTTTTCTGTTTTTCCCTCCTCAATGATGCCAGTAAACTTGTCATTTTCTTTTTACAGGCTTCTCTTTCGCTGTCGAGTAACGAAGCCAATCTATCCCAAGCGTCTTCTTTCTTTAATTTGTTATAATGCTCTGGGTGAGCTGGGTTCCACAACAGTGTTTCTTCTTTGTATTTTTCAATAAAATACAAAGTTTTTTCTTTATTCCACTCCATGCTTCTTGAAACTTGATATAATTACGAGAGAAATAACGGGTGATCACTTGCGATGTCCACGTGCGCTCGTGACGACTCGCAACGGCGTACTGACTGAACCGCGTAACAGTCAAAGGATTCGCCAAAAAACCGACAGCCGGGTGGAGCACTCAAAGCGAGCAACGAGCGGCTCGTTGCTTGCTGGTTTTCCCGAAACACGACGTACTGACTGCATGAATGCTCGCTGTGTAACACGTTACATTACGCCCCGTAACGCCGGTCAGTACCCAGCTATACACTAATGCAAGCTTCCCTTTTTGATTACGGGTAAAATCTAGTCCCTTGCTCATATTAACGTCACCTTTTCAAAATAAAACACACAGACACTAGAGAAATTAACCACTTTAACGCAACTTTATCTATCAACTCTAATATTAATTGTTGTTCTACAAAGACTAATGTCAAATGAATTCATAATTTTTCATAACTACCCACACTTGTGATCTACGAACCGTTTTTGATAATGCGTTTAGTTGTGCCAAAAATTACTTTCACATTATTTGATTTGGTCGGACCACCTTGCACGTCTAACCAGGTAGCCAGCATGTTCCAGCAGGTGTCCCTGCCTCTAAATTGCTCCCACGTAGTATGGGCTTCTCGCCGCAAGTTTTCATTGTTGCGGATTTCTGAAGCATCCTAATCGAGTAGCATGAGACCCCATAGATTCTCGATTGGATTTAAGTCGGGGCCCTTTCCAGGCCATGGTAGGTGGATGATGTCATCCTGTGCCGCAAAGCACTCCGGCACAACTCTGCAGGTATCCACGCGGCATTTATCCTGGCACAGGTAAATAATGCCCTCTGGGTAGTGCAGGCGCACGATGAAGATCATCACGTCGCGTAAAATTTCAACGTACTGTTCCCCAGTCATGCACCCGCTAAAATAGTATCTTCCATCAGTTAACCCGCTCCCATTGAACTCATCCATCCCCAAAAATTTAGGGATATTCTCCCACTGGATCGATTTGGCAAAGTATTGACCTCAACATATCGCTCATTACTGTTTCGCCATAATATTTTTCTGCCATCCACATCCGATCGGAAGCTTTTCTCGTCGGCAAAAATGACAATATTTGCAGCATACAATTGTTGTAGGTATTCCCACTTTACTGACTTATTTTGACTGTTGTCGTCGTAATCCACATAAGTCATCGTTTTGGTGACGACATTGTTCCTCAAACCTTTCAATAAGTGAGGAACATCATAAAATATTTTTCTTTTATTGACTTCAAAAAACTCATGAGGCATTTCCTTCCCTTTTCTGGTGTATATTTCTTTTGAGTCTTTTATTAATGACTCAATAGCGCTCACATTAACTGTGCCTTGGTCACAGACATAGCATAAAATAGTCAAACCACTTCCATGAACATTTAGTATGACGTCTTTTATAATATTTTTCAACTCACATTTCTTTAATGAGTTAGTTAAGTAGTAAGCAACAGATTGCTTATAAGCTTTTTTTATACCTTTGACTATAAAAACTAGAGCATGATTGGCAATATGGTTATATCCATGACTAGTGAATCCTTTTAGTTCATCTCTTGAATAGTCATAGTGCACCTGTGGCATTATTGACATTTCGCCAAATATTAAAGTGCAAGGGGTCTATCTTCAATATTTTAATTGGACACTGTTTTCTTGAGCTTCTCTAAAATGATTTTAATAATCCCTGGGTTTAGTTTTACTTCAGTAAGCAATCGCTTTAGGGATTTTGTAGATGGTAATATAAAATATTTTGACATGAGGTTATAACATTTTGGACTTCTTTTATTCAAAGCAAGTGATAGAACCTTTTCTTCTAGATTAAAACGTTCGTCCGGTTGGTTTTTTCTGCACCTGGTAGTACTGCATATTCGTAAAAACTTGGGCAGCTAATGTCATATTCTTAATTAATTTTTGGAAATCCGATTCCTGAATTAGATTTTCAGCACTTTCAAGTCGCGACTTTATGTCTTTTCCACGTTTCCTAAGACGATAGATCGTTCTCAGAGATTCTCAAATTTTTCACACTTCTATTGAAGACCACGTGTTTCTTGGAAATTATAGCAGAATGCATATTTTTACCAATCTGAAATATAAATAAATATTCTGCGACATTTGACACAGCATTGCCGTCTGTCTGTCAAGACCCTTTATTTTGGAAATACGTGGAGGTATCAAGTTGAAATTCCGAGATTCCGATCCTGTTCCGTCAAATGTCTGTCACAAACCCACATCCGTTTATAAACAAAATCAATCTCATCTTCACCACTAAAAGTCGAACCCAAGCTTTGAACTGCTCAGGGAACTTGTTTGGATTTAGAAACATATGAAGTGTACCCCCTGAAAAATTATTTGGTAAATATTGTTTCAATAGACAGTAGATTTACATTAACTAGTAGTCTAGACAAATTAAAAAGTAATAAAAATTATTATTCATTCAATCAAACTGCAGGGTAGTTAGTCCTTTTAGAAAACAATAATCATCCGAAACCCCCATCCTTTGCCATGTTATTAGTCCGGGTACAGGCATGAACGACTCCCCATCATGAATCAGCTGTCTGATTTTACGTTACATTATATTATGAACCTACAACTGTTTAGTTCACTGTCTCTTGAGTGGCTTGTCAAAAACTACGGTAAAGGTAATGGTTTCTGGTAACGGTAGTAAGGTAACAATGGTTTGGTAATGGTTTTGAAGGAGGTAAGGTAAGGTAGGTGATTCGTCTATACTGTGTTACTACAAACTTTTAGTTATGGTGAAGTGACACAGACAAATATACAATGTGGGGAGGACAATATGATCATAAATGAAACTTCGTATAAGTCATGATATTCCCAACCGTCACACAAAAAATCAAATGAATGTATCCAGTAGTTTAGCCACAGGACATTATTTTTCATTTTAAGTATTTTCGACATGATGTTTTGTAAACAGGAGAGCACGCGACAGGTTAACGACTTACGTTGCCAGCTCGCCACTTTAAAAACCTACGCCTTTTCTATCAAATTTATTTTCTCAATGCAAATTATACTTTATGCCCGAGCCATAAGAGTCATAAAGCGTGTCATCACAGCTAGATAAGAAAAAATGCATACGAAAGTTATTACTTTCCTGTTACGCACTCATGTCAATCGCAAAATATGTATGTGCGAAAGAGATAGGTAAGTTTGCTTGTTTCCTCTTTGCTTACTTGTCGACGTGTCTAGGTTACGCGGTCAGTGTGTCACCGGACGTCCTTACTGCCTGTGACGCATTTTATTTTCTCTGGAATTTCGGATGCGCCCGCGCCCGTTTGAAGTCGCCGCGCGAGTGTTATCGTATCTTTGTTGTTGTGTTGTGTTGTGTTGTGCGAAATTTGACGCTTTGTTTTAATAGTGACAGGACACATAAACGTATTATAGGTACTTCGTTAAATAGCTAAGTGAACT
Source organism: Craniophora ligustri (assembly GCA_905163465.1). NCBI lineage: Eukaryota > Metazoa > Arthropoda > Insecta > Lepidoptera > Noctuidae > Craniophora > Craniophora ligustri. The sequence goes on along the minus strand of LR990971.1, from coordinate 13,112,390 downwards.
TTGCGAAATTAGACGCTTAATACTTGGTGTTTCAAGGTTTTATTATTAAATAATCATGCCTCGTTACAATTATACCGCTTCGGAGTACACTGATATGATTTTAATTTATGGGGAGTGTCACGGTAATGCCGCTTTAGCTGTACGGACATACCGTGAGAGGTATGGGAACACGCGTATGTGTCCGACCCACGGGCGCACTATTGTACAAGCTGTCCAGAGGATACGGGAAAATCAATCTTTGATCCCGCACGTAGATGGTGCTCCTCCACGTGCAAATGTGATTTCAGACGAAAGAGTTATTAATTATTATGATCGTAATCCGACGTCCAGTCTGCGTAATGCAGGTCGACATTTTCGTGTAAATCACAAAACTATTCAAAAAGTTTTGAAACGTGACAAACGCAGACCTTATAAGTACAAGAAAGTACAAGCATTGTTACCGAGAGATAAGCCAATAAGAGAAACTTTCTGTCGCTGGTTGGAAACCAAACATCTCGAGAATCCTGACTTCCTGTACAATGTGCTGTGGACTGACGAGAGTACATTCACAAGGAATGGTTTATGGAACCGACAGAACCTTCGGTACTGGAGCCGCGTGAATCCGCATCTAGTACGGGAGTCTTCACACCAGTACAGATTTGCGGTCAATGTGTGGGCTGGCATACACAGAAATACTATTATTGGTCCGGTATTTATTGATGGCAATTTAAATGCTGTAAAGTTCATTGAACTCCTCGACGGATCCGTTTCCGAGTACACGGACGAACTTTCGCTGGACGTGTACAGGCAGATGTGGTACCAGTTAGATGGAGCACCAGCTCATTCAGTGGTGTCTGCAAGAGAGCGTTTGACTCAAATGTTCGGACAGCAGTGGATTGGCCGTTTTGGACCAGTGCGGTGGCCAGCGAGGTCACCAGATCTCACGCCCCTGGATTTCTTTCTGTGGGGTCACATAAAGAATGAGGTATACTCAACAGAAGTTACTACCGTTGAGGAATTAAAAAATAGAATAATAATATCTTTTAATAAATTGAAAGAAATGGCTGCTAATGGTGACCTATTATCAAGAGTGAGAAATAACATTATACGTCGGTGTAGTTTGTGTATTCAAGAACACGGCGGACATATTGAAAATAAAAAAATTTAATGACTGGCGACATAATTATGTGATCGAAAAGTGATTGTGAATAATAAATTGATCAGTGAATAACTCGCGGGTGAATGATGCCCGACTATTTGGTTAATATTCTGTGATTTGATTTGTGTAATTGAGCATTAATAACAATAAGAATAATGGCGCCAAACATTACGTCGCTGCGTCGGCCACAGCTTTAACATGAATGAAACCAAGCTGCGTTGCCATTCTTATCGCAGGTCAGTGTACCATTTTTATAAATGGTGTTTTATTTTGTTTGCAGTTTTAAGCTATTTAGTTTGTAAGAAAATTTTTTTTTTTTTAATTTCCATGTTCGGATTTATTTGATAGTTTACAAATGTTTCTATAAACCAGTATTGCCAGTGTTTTCATTTAAAGTCATATTGTCATCTCCACATTGTATAACTAAAGCATGATTACATGTTGGAAATGATCTTGGAGTCACTTCGCACCGTGCTTAAAGGTAACAAATAAATTATGGGAATAAAAATAACGTTCATTTGTAACTATTAACGTTAGTATTCATAGGTGGAATGTACTCATAGGACATAGTGGTTTGAAGAGACTAAAATATAATATCTAAATATGTCGCCAAATCAAGATATTGTTAAAGATTAAAGCAGTTAATGTACTTACTTGAGGGCACACATCCCATAGCACAACGTCTCGGCATTATAGTAAAACTAAAAACACAAGAAATGAAAGCGTCTATTTCGCGAAACACAACACCAATGAGGTTTTCAGATGGAAAACTGAACAGGAAGTTAGGAAGACAGGAGGAGGAAAACGCCCTCTCTTTGTAAGCTCGTGCCATGATGGAATGCCAATCTACGAGTATTTAAAAGCAATACTATGCTATGCTAAGCAAGTCTGAAATGAACCAACCAACAACATTTCATATTTTTTTTTATAAAACAAGTATTCTTCATCTTGTGTAATAAATTCCCTAACGCAAGATCTTCTTTCAAATTCCATTTTACTCTTTTTTAAGTCATGCTACATTATTAATTCAAAAGGCATTCTTAAAAAAAAAATTGATTTTTGGGAGTTAGATGTTTAATTTTTCACGCGAATTTCAGAATGATTTTTGCAATTTTCTTTTAGGACTCATAAAACATTGGCAATATTCTTATTATTTTTATTGCTTTATTTATCATAGCATAATGATACTCAGCATAATTGTTGGTCTTGTAAGCCTGGCCATAACATGAACATTTGTTTGACCAGTCTGTGATCAATCCATCGTGTGATCATGTAATCATTGAATATTGTTATGTTTTTATTTACAGGTCACTCACTCATGATATAAAGCCACGCATCATCTAAATCTTCTGGTGGTAAATAAGGGAGAACATTACATAAGGCAATGTGCTTCCTATAAATGCTATTTTGGTCGAGGCCTAGTTCTTTCCCTCTCTTTGTTATAGCTTTTTCCTTAAGTGGAATTAGCATCCATTTACTGCTACGTTGGAAAATACAGACAGTATTCCTGTTACTGCGGCTTCTTCAAAGTCACTAGTAAAAAAATCTATAGACATACCTGTCATCGAAGATTTAAGTAATTGCAATAATCTTTCGTATGTAGACATTTTTTTGTTCAGAAGCACCGCATATGCTAACGGCTTTACGACCAGATATCGCCATGGATGCTATAAATTTGCAGGAAAGGTTTTGGAGCAGATTTAAAAGTCCCATCACAATAGAGATAGCGTGTTTTGGCAAGTTCTTCTTTGCTTTTTGCTGTGGCGAATAGAAGAATTTGATTTTTCCCATCGTAAAAATCAGCCAACAAGAAGTCCAAATATTGTTTGGGTATCTTAAAATAATATATTTGTTTGGTATTGTAACGACTACTAGGTTTTAAAACTTAGTATTCTTTTATATATATCTCAACATTATGACAGTGCCATCTAGTTCCGTGGTAAGCAACGAGGCTGTGTTACGGATTCTAGAAAGTTGATATACTGCATAAATACTTTTTTTATACTAACATATACTTAGGTACATATTATACTCGGATACAAATGTTAATGCTCTTCACACAAACATTTGTCCCTACCGGGATTCGAACCCGGGACCTGTAGCACGAAGGCAGCGTTAATTAGCTCTTGGCTATTCTAAATATTGAAAATTAAAGGTAGGTACGTACTTGTACATCTCCCGCTGTTTTTGCACATAGCCGGCGAACTCCACAAGCCCTATTTCTTCTTGTATAGGCTGGATTGAATATTATTGTAATTTGGGCAATCAGCTACTAAGATGAGCCCTTGATAGAGTTGTAACGTTGGAACAGGACCGTCGGTGGCTGCAGCTTCTTGTAGAAGTCCATATATAGCTTTCTTTATTTCAACTTTCAATTCTTATGTATTATTATTAGTGGTGAGTCGTCGGCGATTTTGCCGTCGACGCAACGAGACTGTTTACCGTCGACGATAAACTAGTTGAAAAAACAGTCTAATTTCGACTAGTTTACGTCGTAGACTGGATGTGTTCAGTAACATGCACTCGTTGATTGGTCTACAACAACAAGATCGTTTCGGTTATCAATCAACGACACAATAATATGTTTATAAATACTTTTCAACAACTTAATGTTACATTAAGTTTACGTACATTTTGAAATGAACTTCCCTTCATACTTTTTCCAGGCTTAGGACTGGCAGGTCTATTTTTTTAATGTTATAATTGTAATATCATAACTTTACGTACTTGATAGGTGGCCTGGCGTATTTATAAGTTAATTTCATTTTAATTTCTTTTTCATAATCAGCCTGGTACTGATTTAGGTATTTACATATTTTTATATTTCAAATTATTTACATATAAGTTAGAAACCTATTTTGGTCCAAATTAACATTGAGAAACATTAGTTTCTGTACTTTGTTGGTCATCAGTCTCGTCCTTCTCTGATTCAAAATAAGTCCGGATTTTGAAAACATCCGTTCACAAGGAACGGATGTTGCTAAAATATTACAATTTGTAATAAACAATCTCACTAGATTTGGGGAAACGTGGCGATGGTTTTTCCACCACAGTAAGGGACTGTTCCACTCGCCATTGGAGTCCTTTCTTGATAGAATATCATCAGCTAAATACATGTCTAAGAGGTTATTGCCTTCGACATACCGGAGCAAGTATTTTATGTAATAATTTTATCATAAATATCCTAAGGATCATAGTCATTCGTTGGCATCTTCTCAGCCACGGTAGATGGGGCAAGTAGTCGCTCGGCTATAAGACCAGCGACGACTTTCCTCACGCGATCTTTGTTCATCGTGGCCTCATGGGTATCGGAGAAGGCCTGTAGTCTGTACCTTGGATCCAAAAAGGTATTTAGAGCTAGGGATCAGCTTTGCTCTACTCTCTGCAATCTCTCCTCTAGGCCAGAAAGCAATTTGAAGGCTACATCTCGTACAGCAGGCAGGAAATCTGGATTACCCAGCATTTTGCGGCACAATTCCTTTAGGCAGCGTACTATGATTATTACGGAACTGCCTGTGAAATATTTCTGCCCACAGCCGAGTGCGAAGTTAGGTCGCACGGCCTCTTGGAGCTCTACTATCCTCTCCATCATGTAGAACACTGAGTTCCAGCGAGTCTCAACGTGCTGAATGAGACGTTTTGGTGGCAGATTTTGCTGTATGTAGTATTTCGCGAGCCTCTCCGATGATACTGTGCTTCTATTATAATGAGCCACTTTTTTTTAATTTTTTCTATAACGCTGTGTTGTACCTTGAGAGCGTCATCGACAATCAAGTTTAAGGTGTGCGCAAAACACCCAAAATGTTTTATGCCAAGATGTTCTTTTATGGCCTTTACTACATTTGCAGCGTTATCGGTAACTGCGAAATTTACCTTGTCCCTCAGATTCCATTTATTAAGTATGGTTTCTAGGTCGGAGGCTATATTTAAAGCTGTGTGTGAACCAGGAAAGTTGCAGCAACCCAACAGCACTGTCTTGAACTCCAATTCCTTCCTCCAATGCCCTAAGCTTAAATAGCTTATAGGCTAATCCAGGAATGGACCGAGGTCCACTAAAGACTTATTATTAAATACTTAATTGTGTACACTAACGCGCCCGCTTTGACTCTCGCTACAGGCAGAGTCGCCATGTAAGGTCGGGTGTTTGGGAGACAAATGAAACCAACGATGTTTGAGATTACTGACTTAATATCGTAATAGCAACGTTATATACCTACACTACATCTCAGTTAGTCATTGTGCAAGCACATTCACCCAAAGCCATAGTTCGAACTTGGGGAAATTTGTTAAAAGGGAAAAATCTTCTAATAGACATACTATTGCTTCCTGAAGTTGTCAAAAGCTGAGCCATTGTCGCCTCTGAAAATATGAGTAGGAATGGAAAGATTTCGACCTACCACCTCTTCTGCGTTCAAATGAGATAATCCCGCATGATACTGCACAAAATCATCTGCTAAACACTCTTACCATTCTTAAAATTTTTTTGTCTGCTTGTATAATCGTGCGGCTCTATGATTTCCAAAACTTAAAACTGCTCCAGGCTTTTTTCTCCTCATTAATTAGTAAATCCGGGACAATCTATATTTTTTATTTGAGGGCCAACAAAGATTTCAAACTTAATTTTCGCCTGTGAAAGCTATAGAATATTTTTTCTCTCTTACTTGAATAAATTGGTCGCAAATGAGTCAGCGTCTCGTTTACAACCAGATCCGATGTTAATTTCTGAATTTAAAAAAAAAGCTGTTCCATTTGTCCATAAAAATTACATCATTGATTAGTTTCTCAGCAACATTTTTTTATTCAGGAGTCATTTGTCCTTAATTTAATAGCAACTTTTTTCCCAAAGATATCGAAGTCATCATGTTTGACTGAGTCGTTGAGTAATCAAACGATATATCTCTTTTCGAGTGTTGTCTTTTCGTTTCCGTGTAAATAGTGGAAGTTCAGATGCTGGAAATGGAGTTTGTTGACGGCAGTTCAGGCAATAAATTAACCGACGATGTAACCTCAAAACAATACAAAACTTTTATTAATTAAACTAAAATTACTTATGACAATTACTGGTCAGTAAAACCATGGTTGCTACCTACACGTTTCGATTACGCACATTTTCCGCACTTTGTTCACGTTATGGATTTTTGACTATACAGGCAAACGCTTGCGATGTTTGCCTACTGTGAATAGGATGCTGTTGACCCGCTGATTGACTGCGTGATTGATACTTGTTTCATCAGAGGCTTCAATGCGGCGTTTACAGTAACTCCACCCTGGTAGAGTATATACCATACAGTGCCCGAATGCATTGAATTTCTGTGCTATGAACACCCTCGTAATGAACCAACCTACTGTATACTATATAATATAATTGTATGTCCTGACTGATTCATCAACGCAGAGCCTAAACCACAGCAGTTACAAACTAGAAATTTTGACAGACATGCATTTGATAACGAAAACATCCAGTAAGAAAGGAATTTTATAAATTCGACCGCTAAAGAGGTAAACTTAGGGATGAATGGTTGTATGGAAATCCGTAATTTATGAAGTTAGAGATATAAAGTTTAATATTGGTACATGTTTTGGTTAGAGATCACTAAACATATATTTCGGGATTTTTAAAAATTGACCTTCTGAGTGGGTGAAATGGGGTTGAAATTTTATATGGGATGTCAGTAATTTTTAAAGTAAGAAGAATGAAATTTCATATTCAAGCTTCTCAGCAAAAATAAACGCAAACGTATTTCGTAGTTTTTGGAAATTCAACCCCCTAAGGCACAAATGAGGAGGAGAAATTAGTATTAAATTGCGCGGGCGAAGCTGCGAGCAACTACTAGTACTTTGTACATTGAAGCAGTAATATGTACTGTATAATGCAATTCTACACTTGAGAATGGTATAATTAAATATTTCTAAATAATATTGTAAGGCTATGCTGAATAAATTATTATTATTATTATTATCATCTCGTATATCAAGAGACTTTTATTGAATGTCCTTCACAGATACGATCAAATAGAGGTCTCATTTTCCGGATTTTGTCAATTACACGCTTACTGAAACAGGTTATAAACTGTTAGTATCATGTATTTATATCGCAACACTGCTTTGTTCATTTCCTGCTCATGTATAGTCTGTGACTTATTTTCTTCTCTAAAATGGACAACAAGATGTGTTAGAAGAAGAATGTGTAACAAGAAATGTATTATTATAGTAATTGTATTTCAAGTATAAATAAATAAAGGATAAATAAATGAAGACTTTAATTGAACTATATTAACATGGTGGTAACAAAATTGAAGTTCAAGCAATAAATTAGTGTTGTAAAATTGTACGTAGAAAACACGTTAAAAATGGCGTCTAGAAACAACGACAGTTGTTTGATGGATCTGACTATAATAATCGGAAAATACGAATGCTCAAGTTTCTTCAATTTAAGAAGTGTCAAGAGCATGTGTTGCGCGCGAAAACGGCAAATAATAGGATTGATAAAGACATACAAGCAACCAACTATATTTACAGTGCAATCACTAACAAGTAGTTAAAATACATATGTGGATTGGAATCAGCATATGATATAATATCTTAATTTGATTCAATGTACCTAAAAGTCTCGACTGCATTACAAATTATGTGCAGACATAACCTTGAAAACATACAATTGAAAAATTACACTAACGTGACACTGTTCTGCGACTATTTTGAAAAAGCCGTAAATGAGCTTAAACAAGCTGGTGCAAGTATAACAGAACAAGAGAAACTCAATTATATGCTAAAATTCGACAAATCAAATGACAACGACAGATCAAATGCTTTTCGTGCTGAAGCCAAGCCGTCATCATCACATAATAAAAGTGTAAATTGTTTTAACTGAGGAAAGCCTTCACATTTGCAAAGGGATTGTCCCGACTGCACTGACTATACTCATAGAGGTCGAGGTCATACATATAATGAGAATAAAGGTAAAAGATTTTCATCAAGTTTAGGTCGTGGAACATATAACACAAGAAGTTTCAATAGAGGTCGTACACAATACAACAATTATCAACAAAGACAAAGTTATGACCATTATGGAAATAGTTTTCATACTACTACTGCAAATAATACTACAACCAAAGATATAGAGAAAACAGTAAAAAAAGGACAGATTAAATGGATCCTGGACAGTGGATGTACATACCATATCATCAATACAGATGAGTATTTTGAAACCTGTGAAACATTACAAAAGAAAGTTAAAGTTAAAATTGGAGATGGAAGAATATTGGAGGCAACTAAAGTAGTTAACATCAATACCTATTTTCTGGTTTATGGACAAAGATCTGAGGTAAAACTGAGAAATGATTTTTTATGTGAAAGAAATGAAGGCAAATTTGCTTAGCTACTCAAAAATTACAGATAGGAACTCAATACAGTCTAAAGGAAGATTATCTAAAATATAAAACCCATAGGGAGATTTAATTGCTGTTGCTATCAAGGAAGAAAGACTATAAAATGAAAAGCTATATAAATTATAAGCAGATGGAAGCTAATATAAGTAATTAAAATCAGATGACTTCAAAGGAAAAATTACAACGTAAATTGGGTCATATTAATTTTCGTAATTTGGAAATTATGTGCAAGAATAAATCATCTTTAGATGGATTACCTGAAGAGATAGAGTCAAAGTTTTTAGAGTGTGCTACGTGCATAGAAAATAAAATGCATAACTTACCTTTTCACAATAATAGACGAAACGCAGAAGATATTCTATAGATTGTTCATACAGACTTGAATGGCCCACACCAAACGTTAGGAAACCGTGGAGAAAAATATTTCTTAAGCTTTATACAGATGAATATAGCAAACTTGTTAAAGTTTATTGTATCCAGACAAAAGATGAGGTGTATGATTGCTTGGTACGGTATGTAAATGAAGTAGAAAATATAGCTGACAAGAAAATAAAGGAACTGCGATGTGAGAGTTTTCCAGTTTGCCATGAAAATGGAATACTTATAAAGCCCTGTCCAGCTTATCCATGCGAATTAAACGGAACAGCGGATTATTAAAGTTTTAAAAATAGAGTCTGAAAATAATTATCCTGACCTGTTAACTGACCTGACCGTTAGGTCTGTTTGTACTTTTTAACTGTCTACGTATCTTGTTGTTTTTTGTGATGTCGCCATTGTATGCCTGAATAAATTATTTTCTTTCTTTCTTATTGGAGGGGATTCGGGAAAGTTCTGCATATCGGTGTTCGGAATAAATATTGTGTCATTTGTCTTCGTAACAAAAAAAAAGGTGTAACTCCACGAGCCCATAAATGCATGATAAATCATACAGGGTCGGTCGTCAACAAGTATGAAACAGACTATTTTAGTTGAGGTTTTAAAAAATGAATCTATGAAATGAACCTTATTTATAAAACATTAATTCCAGACGGAGACTCTAGTACGTTCAAGAACATATTTGAAGGTAGGCCTTACCATAGTGTGCCTATTTAAAAAATAGATGCACCAACCTGCATTTTGTAAGAAATTATAACGATTTTGGCGATCATAGGGAGTGTGATAATTATTATTGTAAGGATGAAAGAAAAAATTAACGTAATATAACTGCACAAGCAGTAACTTTAATGTTTTTCATCACTCGAGGAGTTTGTTACACTGTTATACAAATAATCGAGCAGAACAGTTTAACAGCATCGTAGCCAAAGTCGTAGGTGGAAAACGAGTGAACTTTTCGCTGAAAGACTCATATGAAGTACGGTGTTACGCAGCAGTTGTGGCATTCAACACAGGCAAACAAACCACAGTACACATTATATAAATCTAGCTGCTAAAAAAGTCCAGGGAAGTCACTGAGACTATTAGAATTTAGACGAAAAGTCAGAAATACCTGCGGGACGGTCAGTCATACAGCTACGGCTGAAATAGAACGCGCTACGGTATTACAATTTTAAAAGAAAGACCTTATGTTTAATTTTCTGTTGAAAAGGTAGAATGTAGGAACCACCTTCTAAGAAGTTTATGCAACAAAATTGAAAATCTGATCACTGATACGAGATATCCTTTAATGTTTAGAAAATTAATCATACGAAGACGCATTTTGACCATTAGGACAGCAATATGAAAATGCTGCAAAAAATATCATATCTCTTTAGATCATTTGGATTTTTGTACCGAAAAACTTTTGCCAGGACTGAAACGTAACAGTGACCTTGAGCGGGTTGGTTAAAACCACATCATCGGCACCGACTTCATTCCTTTAAAACTAAAAAAAAGGTAAAACTGTATGAAGTTATTTTTTGCTTTTTAGTTTTTGAAGTTGGTTTTTTCTTTTTTTTTAAAGTTAATTTATTTTTTTCTTTTTAGTGTTGGATATATTAAAATTTTCATATCAGGTCAATCTAATAGCCTGAAAGAATACAACTTTCGATCCATATGTACTTATAACTATGAAAGATTTTTCCTTCAACTCCTAACCGTTGAGGAGTTGTACCTTCCATCATCAGATGATTACATGAGATGGTGATTTTCAGATGCAAATACTTGAACAGCTTTGGAGATTACATGTAAATGTAATAAATGCCTATAACTGAAAGAATTTTCTATTAACTCTTAACTGTTGAGGAGTTCTACCTTCCATCATCAGCTCATCAACATCAAATGATGATTATCAGACGCAAATACTGGAACAATTTTAGTAAATATATTGAAAACGTGATAATTGCCTATAAAATTTGAGGGCTGCCCTCGATTTCCCTGGGATCCCATCATCAGATCGTGATGTGGTTACAATGGGGCCATCTGTGAAGTATACCCTTTTAAACAAAAAAAGAATTTTGCAAATCGGTCCAGGCGTTTTGAAGTAATTCGTGAACATACATAAAAAGATTCCGACGAATTGAGAACCTCCTCCTTTTTGAAGTCGGTTAAAAACCAGGCTTGATAGAAAGATACGCCACAAAATCCTCAAGCCTATTGACAAAGTAAATATTGTCTGTCTGGAAGGTACAGGGTGGAGCCAACTAACTACAGGACTTCAGTCGGAAGACATCGCACTTCTACGATCTGCTTGGCGAGACTCGACATGGAAGACCTATAGCTCCTCTTGGAAACAGTGGACTTCGTGGTGTAAAAAATATGGGGCAAAACCAGATAGGCGTTGTCCACAGGAGGTTGCATCATACCTGAGCTTTTTATTTAGAATCAAGAAATTGGCATATGCAACCATTTTAGTACACAAATCGGTAATATCATCCCTTTCGGATCCAGAGAAGAATCAACACTTATCGTCACATCTGCTTATTACAACGATTTTAAAAGCTATTAATTTACAATGGATTGCCTCCACGAACCCTAAGTCTCAAATATGGAACATTCAAGACATCCTTTTCTGGATTGAAACCCATCCACCGGATGGAAAGAGTTTTCCAAGTTTCGCGCCATTTAGCCTTGCTATTATTATTAGCATCGGGCCGAGGAATCCATAATCTAACTCTATTGAATATAGATAAGGATCATTTTATTATGACAGACAGGTCGGTGACATTTTGGCCAAGGTTTGGCTCAAAGACCGATGGAACAAGAGGTCGCCAATCGGGTTGGTTGTTACATAAATCAGATAATCACACTTTAGATTTAGTCTTTATTACCAGACGAGGAACAGTGAAAGCAGCCTCTAGGGCAGTAATAGCAGGCTGGTTATGACCTCATTGAAGGATATAGGTGTCAATTGCACTCCAGGCTCTATCAGATCTGCGGTTATGACTACGAAAGGGATACTCCTTTAGATGAGATTTTAAAGCGAGGGAACTGGAGAGGCTCTGCAATTTTTTTTAAACACTATTGTAAATCAGTGGACAAGCCACATACTATTATGGGGTATACTCCTAATAATTCCTTTGAAGCAATTTAACTACTTACTGATACATTGATTTGTAAAATTGATTATGTTTTTATTTATCAACGGGAATATTTTTTTAAAGTTGTGCCTATGTCCATCTACTAATAATCGTCATCACATATTCGACCACTGCTGGCATTAATTATTAAATATTTATTACTATTATGAATACTATTAAATAACAATGTATTCTCTTTGTCCACCCCTGGCTGAAATAAGTTTAGGTACTTATTTTAGCAAATTTTTTTTTTGCTAAACTAAGTAATATTTAATAAGTATTTATTTCTTAAACAATAGTTACTATGCCAAAATTTAAAATCGCTGACAATGTAGTATATAGATGTTAATTTCTTTCTCATATTATTATTTATAAGTATATCCCTTGTCTGGTAACCAGCCATATCGGAGTTAAATGCCGGCGCCAGTAGTTCTTCAGGAAAAAAATTTTTTTTTCGTACGTCTATAGAACAGGTGGTCAGATTTTATTGAACGCAGGCCACGAATACATTGTGAAGCGCAGATATAATAGTTGTTTGTTAGTATGGGAGTGCACTAAGAGAAAGAAGGCGAAATGCAGAGGAAGAATTAAATTAAAGGTATGTTCAAAATTCTGCATTATTATTCTCACCACCTTTTTATTATTATTAATTAACCTTCAAGCAGGCGCGCTCATTTGTAACGGCAGCGATCAAACTCGTAATATAGTTTTTTTTTGTTATTTTTGATAAAAAAATGCCATGCATTACCGCGGCAGTTTTCGAGTGCCACACATCTTTTTTTATTATATATTGAAATTTTCTCTTTTTGTTGTTTATATTGTGCAAAAATTAGTGTAAATACACACACCGGCAAAATTAGGGGAACATTTAAAAACATGTGTTTATTTTTTTATTTATCAGTTTGATCTTCAAGTGGTGTTAGTTTTTGTATTCACACATGCTTAAGAAATAAAATCATAAGAAATATTGGCACTCTGCGACGTTTTGACAGAAATTATACCCTTGTTAAGCATTTTTGGACATATTGTGCTTTTAAGTGTTATCGATAATAAATTTGTTTTGTGTCGTCTAACTTAACTTTATACCATTTCACTGTTTGCGTTTGGAGAGTATACATCGTGTTGCATTCAAAATGAGTGATTTACCTGCAACTGAAGTCGCCAGAGCTGTAACCATGATCGGGGAAGGTCACACCTACCGTTCAGTCAGTCGCACCTTGGGTGTAACGGTATCTGTGATTCATCGTGCTGTTCAGCGATACCGACAGACAGGATCCTACGTAAGAAGGCGGGGACAAGGCAGAAATCGCTCAACCAGTGCCGCGGACGACCGATTCATGAGGCTACAAACATTGAGAAATCGACGTCAAACCGCTGTTCTGACCCGGAATGTTTTGGAAGAAGTTCGCAATGTGCGTGTTAGTGAACGTACAGTGAGGAGGCGGTTGAATGAAGCTGGATTGAAGTCTTACGTGCCAGCCAAAGCGCCGAAACTTGAGGTGAGTCATCGAGTAGGAAGATTAGAGTTTGCTCGCGAACACCGAGATTGGACAGACGAGTGGAGCCGAGTTTTGTTTACCGATGAAAGCCGTTACTGTGTTAATTTCATTGATGGTAGGGAGAGGATGTGGAGGTACCGAGGAGAACGTTATCATCAATCAAACTTTTCGGAAACAGTAGCTTATGGCGGAGGGTCAGTTATGGTGTGTGGTGGCATATGTTTGGGAGCACGAACGCAGCTAGTCGTCATTGATGGTGGGTCTCTTAATGCACACCGATACATTACTGAGGTTCTGGAACCCCATGTAATGCCTTTTGCCCCATTTATAGGCGAAAATTTCATTTTTATGCACGATAATGCTCGGCCGCATGTTGCGCGCGTGGTGCAGGATTACTTGAATGAAGTTAACATAACGCAAATGAATTGGCCACCACGATCGCCGGATATGAATCCGATAGAACACATTTGGGACATCATTGGCAGAAGGGTACGGCAAAGAAATCCAGCTCCAAGGAATGTGAACGAATTAAAATTAAGTTTGACGGCAGAGTGGGAAAGCTTGCCCCAAGAGATGATCGATGAAGTCATTGGGAGCATGGGTAGACGTATCCAGGCTCTCCTAAGAGCCCGGGGTGGTAATACCCGATATTTTTTTTTTTATTCCATCTGTAATAAATTTTTTAGAGTAATTTATGTGCATGTGTGTTTATTTGTAATTTATTGACTTTTATATTTTTTTTTATTACATTTAATTATAAGTTATACAGACTTCGTAAATGTTGTTTATTTTTAACCTTTTAGAGTTAATATTCTTAAATTAATTCAATTTTTAAAGTCTTAAAACAAAAATCTCAATAATTGTTGCATTTCATGTATGTTCCCCTAATTGTGCCGGTGTGTGTAGATAACACAATTAAAACATATCAGTACCAAATCATTTTGATTTGTTTCGTTAAAGAAAAAAAGTCATTTGCGGTAAAACTGCAGGTGGGCCGATTTTTTTGATGACCAGTGTACATTATCGCATTATGAGACGTGTATTTACAGATTTGTTTTGGATTGCATGAATTAACTTAATTTTTACTATATAAAAACATATTATGTAACTTAACACCTTGGAGTTACAATTATAAGACCACAAAAATAAATTTCACTACAAAAAAAACTAAATTGTAACTCAGACACACAATGTTTGTCCTCGTAACATATGTCATTTCACTGTTTTGTTTTTCACGTAAGTCATGAAAACCCATGAAAACAATTTTTCTTTTACAACTTAACCATACCTATTTATAGTCCGCCTAAACTATATTAAATAGAGCCAGCTGCAAAAATTTTACGGGGTGTTTTGAGATTGCTATAATTTTTCAAACTATAAATCGCTCTCCTGTAAAATCACAAAAAGTGAGTTACGATGTTATTGCATGGAGGTGTCGATATAACTATGGCGGGAAGGAGGTGTGAATCCCTCCATTTGAAAAGGAGGATCCTCCGACCAGGCGAGGTGTTGTGCCTGGCGGGCAACTGCCCCACGGTTGATGTTGGGTGGTTGTATATATACAATCTCGCGTGCAAATGTCACTTGCGCGATGTAGGATTAGTAGTTCGAATGTAGCTTGATAGCTACATCACTCCCCTCCGATACCGGAGGTCGATATGCTTCTGATGAAGAGTCAGCGGTTGTTGCGTGTCGCCAGTGCCAGGTATGATGTTCCAGTGGGTCGGAACAGGTAGCCGCGTAGTCCGCAGTGAGTCGGGACTGTGTTGCGGTGAGTCCACGGTGAGTCGGGACTGTGATGCTGCGAATGCCTCAGTGGGGCGAGGTGGTGCAATGATGCGTAGTGGCTGGCTGCTGCGTCGACCAGGAGAGAGTAGCTCTGTTAAATGACCGGCCGAAATGCAGTGTGCTGTGCCAAGTTGCTGATGCCGGCTGAAGGTCCTGACCAGGCATGTGCGTCCGCTACAGGCGTGTGGTCAGGGTTCAAGCCGAAGGGTGCTGGCTGGCAGGGTGATGCGCTGGAGAGTGCTGTGAGGAGTGATGTCGAAGCTGCTGGTCATCGAAGGTTGCGTTGATGATCACGTCGGGGTCTCCAGTATGGAGAGAAGGAGGTGTGAATCCCTCCATTTGTAAAGGAGGATCCTCCGACCAGGCGCCCCAGGGTTGATGTTGGGTGGTTGTATATATACATTCTCGCGTGCAAATATCACTTGCGCGATGTAGGATTAGTAGTTCGAATGTAGCTTGATAGATGTCGCTACATAACGATGAATCTCTTATAAGTATGAGTTTAGCTTTCGTCTGCGCGTCGTCTGCAGCTGATACAATTTCCGTATCACTTTGATCTCGTTCACTTTTGATATATTTCATCATGCTTTCGAGAATAAAAAATAATCTGCGGCGAACACCCACTCATCGTAGTTTTCCCACCCACGCAACTTTGGTACATTTACGATATAGTTGGTAGTACAACTCACGTGTTTTTATTAAAAGAGTATCTATGGAGTTTCTTGCCGGTTCTTCTCTATAAGACCTACCTTTTGGAACCGTGCAACTAAATTCAATTAAATATGACAATTCAAAAGCACCTGTATTGGTCTAATTGAAATAAATGATTTGATTTGATTTGAATATAAATTCACAGTTCATACACGGCAACTTGCTAAACTAATGGAGAAATATCGATATTCTATCGAACTGTAATTGATTGACGCAATTACTTTCACAATTAGCTTTACGGATATAATTCTGGGCACATAATCTATTAATTGAAACAACCAAGCTTGCGTTCGAATCATAGACTAACATTTATTGTAACAGATAATCAATATAATAATAGGTGAAACAGATATTAATCATACATACAGTTTACTTAACTTATACTAGATGTCTCTACTGGTACTTAGTATTAGTTATTTTGATATACAATTAATAAATATATATCCTACTTATATTTTTATATATGATTAAATTAGTTTTAATACGTTGCCCCCTTACACCATATTTTTCTAATTTAGATAAAAGTATATTAAAATCTACAAAATCAATCTGCCTTGGTCATATCCATAAATAAGGCAGTCGTACGTATTCGTTTATCCATATTTGTAATAACTTTATTTACAAGGCCATATATTGCCATATTTATATTTTTGCATTTTCTGAAGCCGTACTGTTCTTCTGCAAATTTTTTTTTTAAGAAACTTATACAGGTTAATTTTTGAGTAAATTGGTATTAGTGCTACAAGTCTTTCTATATTAGGCTTATTTCTGGAGTTTAACATCAAAACTTACATACAAAACAGTATTTTTATAATATTATTTAGTGATGAAATGATAAACTGCACAATTTAATAAGAATTCAAATAAATATTAAAATATTTTACGAGACCAGTAAAATCAGCTGTTTACTCCAGTATTGCCACAGAGTAACATAGATCGGTGTATTTCGGTAAAATGAAAGTTGAAGTAAAGAAGTGTATTGAAAACTTGATAAATAAAGCAGAAAATACAACCAAATACTACAAACATTTATTGTTTGTAGTATTTTCTATTATTATACACTATTTTTGAAGTGACAATGGATTGGAATTCGTAAACAAGGGAGTGCACGACCTGTTTGCTGAACGTGGTATCACACACCAAACCACGGTGCCATATAGTCCCGAACAAAATGGAAAATAGAACGCTGGCCGGGTCCACGAGAACAATGTTATGTGCAAAAGGTTTACCAAAGAAGTTATGGGCCAGAAGCTGTTCAAACAGTGGCATATGTATTAAACAGGACAAGTAAAAGTAATGAACTTGGAACAAGTATTTTGATATAAATGATTTAAAAATATTTGGAACCTCTGTTTTTATCCACATCCCAAATGAAAAAGAAGAAAATGGGATGCTAAAGGAGAGGAAGGAATTATGGTGGGTTATGGAGAGGACGTTAAGAGCTATAGAGTATTCTTTAAAAATAAAAAAAGTGGAAATAAAGAGAGACATAGTTTTCCTGGAACAACCTAAAACGAAGACAGAGCAGTTGGTGTTATTGGAACATGACTCGAATAAACTCAAAGAGACTGATGAGGATCAAGGGTCTAAAGAACAGAGAGATGAGAAGGAAAATTAACAGTCAAACGAAAGAGTAGATCACGTGGAATCCGTGAGTCTGATCAGCAGTCTATATCTACAGAGAGTGACGAAATTGAGTATCTTCGAAGTTTCAATGATGAGAGCTCCGATTATGAAGAAGATAAAACATCACAAAGGCCGAGAAGTACCCAGGTCAGGAAGCAAACCTCATTCTATAAGTGCCATTATGTTTCTACAGAAGATAATGAGTCCAAGACGTATCAAGAGGCCATGCTAAGGCAAGGTGCCAGAAAATGGCAAGGAGCCATAGAGATACTTGTGGTTGTGGCTAACGGCTTTGAACAAAATGATTTGTTAGATTTATATGAAGTTTATGCGGGTGTTTCTTCAGTTTCGACATTATTTGCGCAATTTTGGTACAAAAATCTTAATTTAATATTTTTTTAAATTTGATAGCTTTATGATATTTGGCATTATTTTATTTATTGGATAAGTGAAAGAGAAAGAGTTGAAAGAAGTATTGAAAGAGTTATTGTCGCTTGAAATATGTGACAAGGTACGGTAATGAATTTTTGGGTATTTTGATTATTTATTTAATTTTTTATTTGAATGATTTTAGACATACCTACGTGATGAAGTATTTTTTACGTTTATTTATTTTTAAGTGTTTATTGTGTATATATTTTTAAATATAGATTGTTGTTTTTTTATATTTGCGAATTAACAAAAGACACAAAAGACTCAACTCACTAACCCAAAAAAAAGACTTTTACTCATTATTTTTGCCAGTCTTTTTTCCTACTCCTTTTCCTTTATATTTACTTTTATTTTGTTGTTGATTCTCATGAATATTTTCTTTATTTTGTCTCTTTTCTAAACCAGTGTCTGGGTAGTCCTCGAATTTACCGAAGCCAGTAAATTCCTCAAATTCAGCACAATATGTCTTGCATTCAGAACCAACAAAAGTTGAGTTGTACCAATCACCTAGTTTTCTAATTTTAGATTAACAGTGCACCTTCTCTGGTGATTTGAATTCTCTTGATGTGGAGGGCTTAGCAGGAAATATTATTATATCTCTAGCTAGTCCTTCTTGTTTTATTGGTTTGTTTGAATGCAACTTCTTACCGTGTTTGCGCGGGTATACGGTTGGTATGAGTTCTTGACTGTAACTGCCTGATTGTACTTCATAAATTTTAAGTTCTTCAAAGGTTGGTGCTTCATAGATTTCGGGAATTGAAACCGGTAAGGGTAACTTAAAATCTTCAAGGTTTGGTTCTTCGCAAAATTGAGAAATAACTTTTTCGAGGCTGTCAATACCGATATGGTAATGTTGACACACTTCCTCAAGACAACTGAAACAATTCAATTACAATTACTCACTATTTTTATCAGTAGAGGTAGTAATATTTGCAAATATTTTAGTATTAAAGTTTTGATCCATGGGAATTAACATATGCTTACAATTTTCCATATTAACCTTTTTGAGAACATTTTGCAAGTAACTTTGTTGATCTAATTCAGTAATACCTGTCTTTAAATCTTGTTTTACATGTATGCCTAGAATATCATACAATACATATCCTTCATTTTAAATTCCTTCTTTAACTTTGCCTTTACTTATGAAATATCATCCTAATTAGTCCCAAATATCAAAATGTCATCAACATACAGTAAAATATACATTCTATCCTTGCCACTACTCCTCTTAAATCAAACTCAAACTCAAACTCAAATCATTTATTTCAATTAGACCAATACAGGTGCTTTTGAATTGTCGAATTTAATTGAATTTAGTTGCACGGTTCCAAAAGGTAGGTCTTATGGAGAAGAACCGGCAAGAAACTCCATAGATACTCTTTTAAACAATATAAAAATTACAAATTTTTTTGCTTTCGTTTACAATGGTTTAGGTATGGATATAATAACAATATGAGAATGGTGCAGATTGATGTGAAACGTACGTATTACATACAAAGGCAATTAGACTAATAATAACCACTTTAGATTGCCATAACATGTATGAGCCGACCAGCCCCAACTGACAGCACCCGTTCACGAGCATGACGTGTGTGAATAAAAAGACCCGACACACAACGCCACCATCAGCAGGACATTTGAGTGAGCATGACAAGCTCAGACTGCCTGGCAATGGGTAGGCATTTCTACATTTTACAAAGACAGCATCAGAGCCAACATCACTCTCATATTTTACAAACTAATTTATTAATTTAATACATGTCAGTTTGTAAAAGTGTATAATCAAACATGTCAAATTGTAAACGTGTATAATTAGTAAAAAGGTCAATATAAAAAAGAGAAAAATATAAAATAACAATATATTAAAAAAAAAAATGTATGTAAGTATATAATTTTCATGAGGCTAGTGAGCCTGTGGAGCTGGACTAGCATTATGCCAAATGTTTTTATCTAGAAGATAATCCTCTAATTTGTAATATGCTTTCTTGCATAGGGTCGACTTAACAACTGATTTAAATTTGATTTCTGGGAGGTTTAAAATTATTTCTGGAATTTTATTATAAAACCTAACACTATATCCCACGAAAGAGGTATGGACTTTAGCGAGACGAAGCTGTGGCTGCATTAATTTTGACTTATATCTAGTATTATAATTATGCAGTTCACATCTTTTGGAATGTAGTGATATATTCTTCCTAACGTACATGATATTTTCAAAGATATACTGACAGGGCACAGTCATGATATTTATTTCTTTAAAGAGTTCCCTGAGAGAATCACGACTACTTAGGGTATAAATGGCCCTTATTGCTCTTTTCTGCAAATAAACAAGACACTTAGATCTAATAAATCTTTCTCTATCCATAACTGAATTGAATTTTAAATTCCAACTCTTTATATGTTTATATTCATTGTAGTTAGAGTATCATCATATTTTTCTTCTTCCGCCATCGCTTATTCTAGTAGATCATCTTGTAAAGCAAGGAACGGACTGTTCACATCTAGCATATTTGTATCAATAACATCACAATTTTCATTCATCTCTGTGTTAAGGAAAATGACACCCCTTTTTGTATCTACATAATTCTTGCCTGGAAAGTACACTCTAAGCCCTTATTATTTTCACCGTATCCAACCATCAAGCCTTTTTCTCCTTTTACATCCCATTTTCTTCGTTTTACTTTAGGAATATGTACAAACACCTGTGAATCGCTATAATGAAAGAGTTTGACAAAATACCTATATTTAACCGCTGAAAATATCTTTCAAAAGTTTATCAAACAAGATTTTATAATGGCACCTATTAATTATACGAAAATAGTATCCACTGTTATGAAACGATTTGTTGGAGGTGCTAATTATTTTGAAGTAAAACCTCATCATCGATCGTATTTGCGGTCTTTTGTATTAAGTTAATTTGATAACATTAGTCGTGGAAAAATATTTGGCCTAAAGATATCACTATCAAGACAAAATTGGATCATATTAACCGGGATGTAAAATCTAAACTGTGTAGTATAGGTAGCTGTGGTAGCCTAGTGGTGAGACCAGTGGACTGAGATGTCAAAGGTCTCGAGTTCGAACCCAACGCACGCACCACTGACTTTTCGAAAGTTACGGCGTATTTATCACATGCTCAAACGGTGAAGGAAAACATCGTGAGGAAACCTGCA